>CM048834.1:0-465314 GCA_026585945.1 Candidozyma vulturna | reverse complement strand
TTGGATTTCCACCCACCTGCAAGGATTGAAAAGGCCTCTCCACTAGCCAAAGTGTAATCGAGTTGTTTCGATGTATGCGTGTTAGATTATAGTTTCAATAGCATTGAGGTCAGCTTCATCTCTTGTTTCATATGTGGAAGACATTGCGAGCTGAAGCTTCAGTATGTGAGCACCGATAACTCATGACAGGTCTTAGCTCACTTTTAATTGGCTCTGCAAGGCCTTTTAAGTCCTCCTTTATGTGTCATAAAAACAAGTTCGGGGACCTAAGACACCAAAGATACCGAGTTGAATTCAAAAGCTTCAAGAACTGTATCATAATAACGAGACTCTTTGATAGATTCACGAAGAATCGTGAGATAAGTACGAACGCCTTCAGAACTCAAAACACTATGGCGACCGGCGAGCACAATTCTTGAAATGATATAAGGTGGGGCCATAATGCGCCCCGTGAGCTTACTCGCGTTGTTGTTATGCTCGGGGTCCGTGAGCTTATCCAAAATAATCTCCAAGTCCTTGTCAATCACATCCTTGTTTGTCACGATCACACCAAGGGATTTTGCAGATTGCTCAAGACGACCTATCGGCCAAAACCTTATCTTCAATTAGCGAAAGGAGCTTTGGTATGAAAGGCTGCCAATCCAGCAATCACTTGAGGCGAAGAAAGGGACACAAGTAAAGCCAACACTGTACTGAAGCCAGTATCACCAACATGGTATGCACCACCAAAGGGTGCAGATTGTACAACGCATCAAAAACGATACCGTAGAAATTGAAAATGCTGTTTTTGTTCTTTGTATCCGAGATGCCTCCTGCCATGAGAGATCTCACCAATTCCTCAATCTCCAAGGCCTTGTCAACTCTGGCATCCCAGTCCTCATCTACGACAATCACAGTTGTCTTGTCTTCAATAACTTCCATCACCAAAGACCTTAATATGAATCTCACTGCTGTACCCAAGGCCTGAAAGAGGACTGAGTCCTCCTCAGCCTGAGAGATTCCTGTCTTGAGAACGTCTACCAATTCTCCAAATTCGGGGAATCTGACCCCTGTATTTGCACTGAGGAAATCAATGGATGATGATTGGAAGTTGAATTGGTTGGACTCTGTAAAAGCTTAAAGTAATATGGATGTAAGCCCTTGTTCGCTTCCTCGATTGTCTCTGGGCTGTTGGATTTTGCCGTGCCGAGGAAACAAAGGTATCGAGCCTCGGCGTCCTGGAATGGGAAGGCAGAATTGGAAAACTTCATGGCCAAGTACCGGCATGAGCCAAGATTGTTGGAAGAGTTTGAAAATTCCAAATACTTCCTCAAAAGGGGCTTCAACTCTTTCTTGCAATCAGTGGATAGCTTTAGGAGATGTGGCTCAATGCCAGACAAGACTTCTTGGACAACGGGCCGGAGCTCTATGCTCTCGCCCTCCAAAGAGTCGAACAAAAATCTGATATATGTCAAGTCTGTGTTCCACAACGAGGGCGAATGACGCAAGATATCGCCAATGGCCTCGTACTGAAGCAGACGCAGACCAACGGCTGCTCTGTAATTGGAAACTTGAGGAAGTGTCCATTTCAGGCCATCCTTCACTCATAATGCCTTCCTTGAGTCTTGTGAGAATGGAACTGTTAAACTCATCCTGGGACAGTGTTGATCCAGAAGGCGATGCATCACTTGCGGACTTGGTGACTCTACGAATGAATGCCACTCCTGTCTGTCGAAGGCGGGAGTATTCTGAGTTGAGTGCTGCCTCAGAAAGCTCTTTGGTACGTTCGTGGCTCATGGCAATCTCTGACTTGCAGAGCAAAGACAAAATCTTCTCTTGAAGGGTTGGGGCGACAGGTGGGGTCACTGGATCGTTACTACCAAGGAAAAGCAAAACCAAGTCGTCCACCAAATACTTGTCTTCCAAGTCGATTGGTAGTTTCTTGAACCATATTTCAGCACGGTTGTTGATCGAAGACAGCGAATCGGCAGATGCAATTAATAGAGGCAAGACAAGTAGACTCTCGTCAAAACCAGCGCTCAAAAAACTCTAAAAGGCGCAGTTTGGCCAGCTGAATTTCTCCAAGCGACTTATACGACACACCAGCGTCTTTTGTAAACGAGGCCAGATCTTGGACACTCATTCCTGGCGTCTGTATGGGTGCATTGGCATTTGGAAGTAACAAAAAAACTTGGCTGCTGTCCGTGCAAAAGCTCTTTCATCTTCTGGTCTCGTATCGAATCCCAATTCAGGTCTGCGCTTCTCAAACTCCTCCGAGTCTCGTGCTGGTGCCTTGTAGCTTTCCAAGCACTTCATGAGTGCTGCAAATATACGGCTACCAACGGCAGGCGGGTAAGTGTGGTATCCTTCCAAAAGCTTTGTCGCCAATTGATGCTTCTCCTCCAGAGACAATCGCTCAATGCCCTTCAGGAGGAAAAGTAAGCTGTAGAGCCTGACTTGGCTCGGATCAGAGCCCTGGGGGATTTTCGGCTCCTGGATCTGCTGCAATAACGCCTCGACAGGCAATTTCAATTCTCGAGCCGCTGTTATTCTCGGAAACACATTCTGGATGATCTTGAACACAGCCTGGCGTACCGATCCATGGTTACTGGCAAGTTTGAGTAGTAACGGTGGGATATACAGATTGGCCGCTTTTTCCAACGCCTCGTCGGTTTCGGCAAGCGCAAGCCTAAGATCGACCTTGCTGACCAAATCTAGCTCCTGTTCTGCCATGGGAAGGAGTAACGAATAGGTCTTTTGTGGGTTTTGATGGCGACTTCTCTGGTTGATTTGTATGAAGATCACGTGTAGGTGGCGGCAGTTTCGCAGCCACTGAGACCGATTTGGCTGAGGGTTTGGTTAATCTTTTGGGGGAGGTTTTTCTTTTTATCAATTTCATTTGTTGATATCAAAATTCATAGAATAAAGGAGATTCAGAACTTTTATGTGGAATAGATTATTTCCCTTCACTGTGTTGGATGGTTCACTCTGATTCGTGATTTTGGTATGGAAGTGCACTACATCTCACAGGTATCATGATATACGAAAAATGCACACAGATGTATATAGCGAAAAAAAAAAAAAACAAGTAAGCTTATATAGAAAAATGAAGTTGAATTTGCCTTATTTGACTTCAACATAGTGGACCGGGAGGAATCTTTCGAAAAGGCGTTGACTTTTGGACTATCTCGACAATACACGTAATACAACTGAACTGCTGTTCAGACTTGCATTCTCAATCTGAGAGCAAGATGGCAGCGTATTCTCTCACAATCAAGGTACTTTAAGCCTTCCTCATATCATCTAAAAGGCAGTTTGAGCTGTTCGTCAGTGTCACGCAAAATAGAAAACCTACAATTGGCATCTCCAACAGTAGAAAGAAATACCCTTGGTTGCAATGCAATGATGATATAAACCCGTAGGTCCCGTATGTACAATCAATAGACAACCATGCCCGACAAGGAGGTGAAGAGAACAGCTAGCTATCGCAGGACAACCCTTTATGAGATTCTTCTTCTCCGCAATCAGATCAATAGCGGCACTCCAGAGAGTGTTGCCGTAATGTTGCTCGATCCCACTCTTCCACCACAAATCAGTCCCCTGCCACCAGTGAAATGGAAAGAATTTGTCCCACGTCCTTTCAAACTCAAGCCACCAAAAGGCCTCGACTTGGGTCAGTCAACCAATGTGGTAAATGAAGACGCCCCCAAACCCCCAAATAATTAAATGCATGTTTATCCGCTTTTGTATTCTCTCAAAATGACAGGTACCGACAGCGGTGGTAAAGAGCCCAACTCTGTGACAACCTTGTTGATGTAAGAAGGCGGCGTCAAGTCGTACATGATATTAAGAAGATTAAGCGATGGAAGGGACTTCCAGTTCGCGAGGGGCGACTTGTCAGTCAGCTGAATGTCTTTGGCTGGTTCTTTCTCTTTTTTACCGGCCTTGGTTTTCTTCTCACGTTCAGCCAGCTCCACTTCTTTGAGGAACTGCTCCAACGCCAAGGAGCCTTGCTGAGGTGGCTGCTTTCTGCTTGAGTCCTTCACTAAATCTTCAGGATCAGCCAACTCGTTTGTGGTGACGGAATCCAACTGGACCCTGTCGGAAAACTTGATCGATTCACAGCAAGTCAACACAGGAATGTTCCTTCTATGAGCCATCATTGCCACCATGGCGGTACCCACACGTGAGTAGAGGTGACCGTTGGAAAGCATGGCATGGGCACCTAAGAAAACACAGTCGACATCTTCGAAGATTGTAGACAGCAACAGGTTGATTAGCACGTAGTTCACTTTGATCTTCTGCTTCGTGATAGGAGGCTGTGGGGCGGAGCGTCTAGCTATGATGGAGCTGCTTTCGGAGTCAGCATCTGTTTCTGTTCTGGAAGAAGAGTCCGGCACTGTTGTGGCCACCAACTCCGTGAGTAAACGCTTACCTTCGAACAAAGGCCTAGAGTCGACAATTACCAAATTAAAGCTCTTGTCTTGTTCCAACGCGCAGTACTGAAACAATTTAAGCAAAACCTCGGAGTGTCCGAAGGTCAACACGGTAGAACCGTTACTGATATGCTGGGAGGCGTTTTCCACAATAAGCTGGTCGGACAACTCAAGCTTCTCCCTGATGAAATCGTCTATGCGCCCACTCAAGATCTCCTTGGCCTCCTTCTCTGGAGTGTCGATCGATATAAGCGATATCTCCTGCTTCAACCACCTGATGGCATTACCCATGGACATGCTGAGGGGTCTGGAGCTCTTCAAGTACTCAATCTGATGCGAGAGATGGCCCGTCAAATGACGTGTCAATGTCGTGTTTTCAGGGGTCTTGTAATCCTGGATTACGGTCTTGAACACCTCTAACATGCTTCTCAATCTAGCAGTGGATCCCACAATCTTGTGGTTAGCAAAATGCAAGCTTAGCGTCAAAATAGAAGGATGAACAATATGGGATACTGTAGGAGAAGAAGCATTGCGCTGTTCTCTTGTTTCCAAATGGCTGAAAAGCGCTGGAATTTTCATGTCTTGGTCTTTCACGACAGCCTGACTCAATTGCTTTTTTAAGTTAGTGTTTGTCGCCAGTTGTTTCTTCTTTTCCATCTTTTGCTGTGCCATTTGCTCCTGCTGCTCTGGGAGATTCCAGCTGCCTCTTTTGAGCAGCTCTTTTGGCAGCCTTCTCTTTCTTCTTCAACTCTTTCAATTCTTTGTTTGAGAGGGCTTTGCTTTCAGACTCGGCTGGAACTTTTGCCTGAGCGGGAGCTTTAGTCTGAGGAGGCGCCTCTGTTGCTGGTTCGCTCATGTTATAATATTTAGGTGAGTTTAAGTTGGCTACAGCGTTCCATAGTAGTGCAGTTTTTTAGTCATTATGTTCTATGATGCAGGTGTGCGGTGCACAAAAGAGGTGCAAGTGACGCTATCAGCTCTCGCTAAGCTCGCCAAAGGCGCCTCTCTTTTTCGTGGTATCGTACAATCTAACCACCTTCTCCAAGTTCTGGTTGTCTTGCTGAGAGAAAGCAAAACCTCTTTGCTTCTTCATTCTCTGCACCTGCCTCACCTTCCTGATGGCCTTTTCAAACTGCTCCATTCTTGGTCTGTAATCTTGAATGCTGTACTTCTGGATCTCTTGAACGTAATGGTAACTTTCAGGGCTGTAGCTTCTCTTGAAAAACTTCCAAGCAAAGTCACGAAGCAAGCAGAGGCACGCTACGCCAAACACAGCCGCCCAAAAACTCAAACTTGGGTAGGTGTGGCCCAAAACACCAAAGTATTCTCTGGAGACGTTGATTCTTGGTGCAATAGTAGCGTAGGCAGGGAACCAGAGCAACCAGAAAATAAAGGAGCCTGGAATTGCAAGAAGCGTAAACTTCGTCCAAAGTGTGACGACGAGTGCTGCTTTGCCCAATGCCACAAGGGTACACGTAGTGTAAATCAAGGTACCCCAAGCCCATTGGTTTGGCACGCCTCCACCTGGAAGATAGCTGGAAAACTTGTTGAGGCACATTAAGCAAACGAATGTCACGGCAGAGTGGTAGAAACCATTAATAATCCAACCCCAGAAAATGGTGACGTTGAAAAATTTTCTTTGTTGACCAAGCTGGTACAACTGTGGGTATCTATCAAGCAAACGAGCGCTGACGAATTGGTCAAATACACCCATCACAAATGGTGGGAACACAGTAAACAAGACATTGTAAAGTGTCAATGTCCAGGATTCAATAAGAGACTGACCGGAGAAGCCGTTGGCAAAAACGAACCAAAACTGTGTCATGTAAAGGGCGATATTCTTGTAAAATGAATACAAGATGGCATGGGAGATTCTTTGGTACGACCAGGCACCATGGACCAAAAGAAGCTTCTTCAAGTACTTGAATTGACCGATAGACACATCTGCGCTTCGTGCAGCTTGCATACCTTCAAGACCATTGATACCAACACCAACGTGCGCAGCTTGAATCATGGAAACATCGTTAGCACCATCACCAATGGCAAGTAACAATGATCTCTTCTTCTTTCTCTTGACCATCTTCACGACCAAAGCTTTTTGCAATGGAGACACACGGCAACAAATAACAGCTTTACAACGTGTTGCCAATGCCAAAAAGATATCCTCTAACTCAGGCTCAAGAGCGTAACCAAGAGAATGACCATCGATGATCAAGGCCAACGATGAGTCGAAAGCACTGGCATCCAAATCTGGCTGATGCTCCATGATAGCATCCATCTTCTCTTGCAAGTTCAACTTGGTGTCAGTTTTATTATCTTCGTTGATGATCAAAAGGTTCATATCCTCACTGAGCAATTTACAAGACATACCAATGTTGATGGCAGTTTCCTGTCTATCTCCTGTAAGGACCCAAACCTTGATACCTGCGTTTTGTAAAGTGTGAATAGTCTCTGGTACACCATCCTGAAGCTTATCTTCGATAGCTGTGGCACCAAGAAGAAACATGTCTTTCTCAATTATCTCGGCAACTTGGTCTAGTTTCTCACTTCTGTCGTCCAAAGCAGTCGATGCTTCATATTGCTTGGTGGCCCAGCTCTCGTATTCCTCATCAGAAATGATTCTTGAGGCGATACACAAAGTACGCAAACCTTCAGAGGCAAAATCTTCCAAGTGACGGATGGTAGCGGCCTCAAATGGCTGGGGTTCATCTCTGTCCAAGCGCTCCAAAATCACAGTATCAGCACCTTTACAGAATAAACGAATGACACCATCGGGACATCTGAAGATCGCAGACATTCTTTTTCTTGTAGAGTTAAACTCACAGATATTCAAGAGCTCATACTCAGAGTCAGTGTCAGTCAAGCCAGTGTGAATAGTGACACTCTTAGGACGACGAATAGTAAATTTGAAGCCCAAGTCGGCAGCACCTTGCACTAATGCACCCTCGTCAGGAGAGGCAGCTTGGTATTTGATACCACCATCCTCCTTGTGTTCTGGAATAACAGTGTGACATGTAGATAGCAAAACAAAGAATTCGTTGATTATAGCTGATTGTTGTTGATGAGAATCCTTCAAATGAGCTTCCATGTCACCAAAAGTATAGTAGCCAATTTCAATACCGTCAACCTCTTGAGCCTGACCATCCTCGGGAATCTCCTCGGTGTAACATTTTCCACCAATACTACAAGACTTGAACTCCATGACGTTTCTCGTGAGTGTTCCTGTCTTGTCAGAGAAGATGTACTCGATTTGGCCCAATTCTTCAACCAAAGATGACGTTCTCACACCAGTAGGCGTATCAGTATCTGGGTAGTACATATCTAGATCGCTGCCGATCATATATGCCTGGTAATATTTGATGATTTCCACGGTCACGAAAAGCGAGATTGGAACCAAGTTGGAGAACAAAATCCAGTAGGTCAAGATATCTTTGAAGAAAAGACCAGCCATATTGGTGCCTTCCAAGTACAAGTAGCCAAGGTCATTCTTGCTTACTTGGATCTTGGCGACATTTCCAATAGACGAAACCAATGCCAATATTATAAGAATACAGAACAATGCAATAATTTGGAGGTTGATGATTCTCTCCACGTCGGTTCTTTTGATAGGAGTGGCGGTGGCATTGCGCATAAGCTTTGTTTCGTGGCCGGTAAAGACAACAACACCGTGGACCCATTGAGTGTTTCTTAAAGTGGCACCACGAAGGAGGAGTTGATCAGGGGAAAATGGAATCTTGCCGTTATTGCCGAAACCTTGAAGAGTACCTTCGTATGTGTAAAGGGACGAGTTTGGTTGTTCAGACAAAATTTCGGACCTCGACAAGTCTGTGACTAGAGAATTGGGGTTGACCAAGTAGGATGTCTCTGGCTTAGCCTGCTTGATTTTCAAGTTGGTTTCACCGTCCAAGTTGGCGGTTTCAATGTAGCACAAACCCTCAGGCTCGGAGGAACTTAGGAGAAGCAAATCAGCGGGAAATGGTTCTTCGTTGTTCACTCTCACCACATCACCGACCTTCACCTTGACCCACTTTTTCTCCTCGAACATGCCCGTATCAGGATTGAGCACTAGCACACGGGTATTATTTAGCTCCTTGTCGGCGCCCGCACGCTTCAAGTCTTCCATTATCTCCTTCACGGCGGAGACAAGCAAAACCACAGAAAGCGTGCCGATCGTGGTGTATCTGTTGGTAGGTGTCACATTAGGAACTTGCTGAATGATGGACGTGAACAAGAAAAACAAGTTGGCGTACTTGGAGAACTGCTCGAACAAGAACTTGGGAATGAAGGTAGCGAAGTTGTACTTGGTTGTGGAAATGTGGTTGCCGTAGTACTTGAAGGCCAGATTCATGGAGGCGCTGAGCACGTAGATTTGGCGGGGTCCCTTGGCCACAGGAGCATCTTCGGGTTTGCCCCTGATCTTCAGTTTCAATTTGCCGTAGAGTCTGCGGATATCAAAGTCAGACAGAGTACTGCCAGCGCTGGCATCGTTGATTCGTTCACCGTACATGTCGTCCGACATGCCCTGGTACAGCGCCGAATGGGGGTTTTCGACCTTCGATTTGAACGCCAGAAAGAAGCCCTTCTTGGGCAGGGCTGGAGCGTTATCTGTGCCTAAAAGCGGCACCTGCCGCGTTCCTGAGCTGGCCCCCTGAGCACTGGAGGTATCGTGGTGATAGTAGGAATCCTCTTCGTCCAGAAGCACAAAATTATCGTCGAAGGGGTTCTCCAGGTACCCCGTGTTGCCTCTGTAGGTGGAATCTGGGTCGTTGTTGTAGGAAGGGTAGTTCTGGCCAGGAGGGTCCATGGACTCGAGATCCAAATCAATAAGATTGTTTCTGTCGGCAAACGGGTCATTTCCCGGTATACTGCCGCCATTGGGCTGCCGCAGGTTGCTGGACATGCTGTTTTTGGAGAATGGCTGGAGAACACGAGGTGGTTTTTAAATGTGCGTGCATGCACTCTGGGGTCAACAAGTCGGTGGGTTTCGATGAGAAGGTGATTTTAGGGATGGATTTGATTTTTTTGGGAGACTAAGAGCAAGGTTTTTGAGCTTCAACTTCGAAGAAACGGCCTTGTGGCTGACGAGTTTTCAAATATCGTCTTGTGCTCCCATTGGTGGACACGGTCTGGTGGCTGCAACATCGCTGGTCAGGCATCAAGGCTAAGCAGGCAGGTAAACAACGCCGTGGCGATGCGGGCAATTCGGTGAAACTTTAAAAGAGAAAGTTAATTCTCATGAATAAAGGAGTGAAGAGCTTGGGATTTCATTGATCTGATACATTTTAGTATGAAGAGGACATTCGGATCGTCTGGTCTTCGCGTCTAAGCCCTACATGCGTACTGGCGATGAGACACGGAAGTCTACTTTTATGTCTTCTGATGTTTCAAAGCGGAATTTGTGCAAATTCTGATTTTCTCTTTTTATCCTTTATTTGATCTTCATTTGGCCTTTGGTGGCCGAAATGGGGCAGTCCGAGCCCGGTGAACAAGGCCGTTCTTGGCACCACCATACGTGGTCATCCGAGCAATTGGGTGGCCCCTTTTGTGGAATTTGGAAGGTGTGTTTTGGGATTTTGAATTGCTGAGCTGGAAGTACTGGTAGGTCAAGGTGGCGGTCTCGGCTCAGTAGCTGAGCTTATATTGTAGCGTCAAGACGAACATATGGGGAGACAATGAGGAAGTTCGAAGTTGAGTCATATGAAATTTCTTGCTTCCTTCTTTGTAGGTTATTGCTATGTCCTCGTTAGTCTTTTTCGTTGGGTGACAGGGTGCTTCTCTTGTATCATGGACAGACCAAGGCACATCCGTAAATGGGCACGATACTTACCAGTCCGAGGGAGTTTTTTTTTTTTTTTTTTTCTTAACAGAGTTTGACAGACCAGGAAAGCTTTTGGAGCCCTTTTGGCCATATCTTCAGTTAGCGGATCTGGGGACATCCCCAAAGTGTTTATCTGCATCCACGTCAAGCTACACAAACAGATGGTGACTTCTACGGTACAAATGCACTACAATTCTGCCTCCTAGAGACTCTCAAACTACATTCCTTTCACCTCTTAGTGCCAAATAGTAGTACAAGGGGACGATTTTTCGTCTTTTCTGAAACATCGCCGACCCCTGCCAGCCTGGCGACTCCTGTGACACAAAACGGCCCAAGGATGACCTGTTTCGTAAATAATAAAATCTCCGAGACTGTCATATAAGGCTCTTTTTAAATAATATCTGCCCCAGTTGCATGTATTTTTTAACTTGCCTACCCTGCGCTAGGATCAACACTCAGAAACACCTTTTTGCACCCATCAAAACAGCAACACTTTTAAAAAAAGTACCACGTATGTGGTATCAATCTGTTCGCAAAAGCCATCTTTCCCCCAAATATTCAAAACCCAGAGCCGTAGGAGCACTTTGGACAGACCCACTTATTTACGTAGTTTTCAACTCAGAACAGAAGGTCCAACGTTGATCACGTCTTTCCCACAGCATGACCGCCAGCACAAAATACCATTTCGACCCACTCCCACCCAGCCAGTGAAGCATAAATAGAGGCCTTTTCCCACGTAGTTTTTGCTCTTCACCCACCACAGTCTTATCAAGTTTGTCTACCTGAGCATCTACTCCGTACACAAACACATACCTTCAGCAATGATTACTACCATCTCGATCCCCGCTAAGCTTACCAAAACTTCCGCCACCCCTGTGGCCGACGCCACCTTGAACGTAACTTTTACGTCTGAGGAGCTCCAGGACTTCTTCAGCCATTATGCTAAGTCCACTGCTAGCCCTGAAGCTAGCGAGCTTTTCCAGGCCAAGATTAACAAGGCTCTTGAGCTTCGTTCTCTTGCTGGAAATGCTCCTTCCAACCCTTCCGAAGAAGAGGCCAGTGATCCTGCTGGTTCTTCTGAGGAAACCACTCTCTACGAGAGTCTGGACAATGTCAAGCTCTCCTCCGACGATGAGGTGGACTCTGAAATTGACATTGGCCAAGGCAGATGCACTGTTGCGCAAAACAACGCTGATGCCGCTGCCATGGACCTCTGTGGGTTCCATGCTGACCTTGTGTTGAAGAAGGCCTTGACTATCAAGTCTTCTGATTCCAGAGTCTCCTCCTTACCCGAGGCCCTTATCGAGGGCACTGTTCCCCTTTCCTCGTCTTCGCCAAAGAAAAACTACTTTGGCATTCAGTCTTCAGTTTTCTCTTCCAAGGACCTCGTGAACTCTGAGCTCCTCAGTCGCTTCTCCAAGAAGGCTGAAAAGAAGCTCCAGGTGGGTGCCTTGTCGCCTTACCACCACTTCATGAAGCTTTTTAAGCTTTTTGAAATTTTTAGAGCCTGCCACCGTTATCTTCCCCAGGTGGCCCAGGCTGTAAGACTGTGCTGCTCTCCAGTCTTCCCTGTATCCGTTGTTGAGCTTTCTGATGTCAGCATCAGATTTGTTCCACCCAACGCTCCCAAGATTCTGTCTATTTACAGACAGATTGTTCGGGAAAGAATTGCGTTGGCTCGTTGGACCAGAACTAATATCAAGGTTCCGGAAATGCAGCCTATCGTTGTGCCCAACAATATGCAATTGGTCAAGGTGCTTCCCTACCGTGACCTCACCAAGCTTCCCCAGCTTCTAGACTACTACCATTTCTACTGGAAGCACCTTCCCCGGGTTTCCAGAGCAGTCGAGGTTTTTCATGCCTCTGGCTCTCAGTCTGTCTGTGAGCTTCAGGGCACCAAGCTTGTTTGTCAAGCTCCAGTTTTGTCAGACTCCAAGTCTGGTGGTAGCGCTACCACGAGCTCCCGCTCTATCCGGTCATTTCTCCGCTCGAGAAGCCGGAAGAGGGGTCTGAGCCAGCGCAAGCAGAGAAGACACAGAAGATGAGTCTTGGCTGTTGTTGCCGATGGTCTACTGCTGGCACCGGGCCGCTCGACCAGACCTCAAAATTTGAATAATAGTGTAAAAATATAAAAAGTTAAAAACGGAGAGTAGTTGGTAGGTGGTGATAGTGGGGCGGTTATCGAGGGCGGTGATTGAGCACCGGGTATGGAGAATTCCATGTAGGACTTGAAGTAGATGTCAGAGCTGCTACAAAAAGAAACGAGAAAAACGCCTCAGTGAATTGCTGCATGCTCATAATGTGTTGCAATCATGGTGGCAGAAAGGTACATCTAAAGAACTCTTCCTAATGCACACCCATCACGCCTCAACCACAATTATCTAGTACCTGAAGTTTTTTATCTCGAATGTGACAGTCAGTACTTGGTCATTTCTTTCTCAATATTTTGTCTGAGTTGAAAGTGCCTGAGTTGTCTGTCATCTAGTCGCTTCAGCACCTTACTTTCAGCAAATTCCACAATCCTTTGCAACCACGGTGTGACTTCCAGTGAACTTATACAAATTACCTTGCAAAGCTCAATTTAGACCCATTCTCTCAAACTCCCCCTATTAACTTTTTACAAATCCATGCTCCAACTCTCCGTTTATGTCTCACCACGTTGTCAGGCCATATTCCCAATTGCTCTTTCGCAGCCAAACCAGGCGCCTTCACCCACCAATTCCCTCAATTGGCAACATACTACAACTAAAGACGGAACAAAAGCATGATTTCATCCGTTACCGCAATCTACTAAATTCCCGTCCTTATATTCACTTGAAAACAAAAACCCTATGTCCTGGCTATCCAGGTGGTACACCAGATCAAGCCAGTCTGTGCAGTGACCCCACAACTTCTCACCACCTACTACACGTTTTATCATCATGGCAGAACAAATTGCAAAAGACGCCAACCAGGCATTCGGCGTGTTGAAGACACTCAGCAATGATCAGAGATCTGCAGCTTTGCACCTGATCCACGACGCTTTGAAAGCCGCCAAGCTGGACATCTTGAAGGCCAACGAGCAAGACATGGCAGCGGCTGAAAAGAACAACTTGGCTGCTTCTTTGATCAAGCGTTTGGACTTGGCCAAAAATGATAAGTACGAAACCATGTTGCAGGGCATCGTGGACGTGGCGGCGTTGCCTGACCCTGTGGGTAAAGTCACCATGGCCAAGAAGATCGATGAGGGTCTTGAGTTGCACAGAGTCACGGCTCCTCTTGGAGTTTTGCTCATTATTTTCGAAAGTAGACCCGAGGTCATCGCCAACATCTCGGCATTGGCCATCAAATCGGGCAATTGCGCTATTTTGAAGGGCGGCAAGGAGTCCTACCAGACTTTCAAGGCCATCAGTGATGTGGTCAACAAGACCTTGGCTTCGACCCCTGTGCCTCCCCATGCCATCCAGTTGATCCAGTCCAGAGAGGACGTGGCCGACTTGTTGGCTCAGGACAAGTACATCGACTTGGTGATTCCTAGAGGCTCCAACGCCTTGGTGAGAAATATCAAGGACAACACCAAGATCCCTGTATTGGGCCATGCCGACGGTATCTGTTCCGTTTTCGTGGACAAGGAGGCTGACTTGGCCAAGGCCGCTAAAATCGTGGTGGACTCCAAAACCAACTACCCAGCTGGCTGCAACGCTGTGGAGCAGTTGTTGGTGCACCAGGACATTGCCTCCGACAAGAGCAAGTTGAACCAAGTGTTGAGTGCTCTCGCTGCTGCTGAGGTGACTCTTCACGTTGTTCCTGAGATCAAGGCTCAAATTGAAGGTATCGACGAGAAACTCATCAAGGACGCTGGCCCCGACTCGTTCGACAATGAGTTCTTGTCTTTTGACATTGCCGTTAAGCCAGTAGCTGACGTTGACGCCGCTATTGCCCACATCAACGAGCACTCTTCAAAACACACCGACTGCGTGGTTACGGAAAACAAGGAGGTCGCTGAGCGCTTCTTGAAGGGTATCGACTCCGCCGGCGTCTACTGGAACTGTTCTACAAGATTCGCCGACGGCTTTAGATACGGTTTCGGCACAGAGGTCGGTATCTCCACCAACAAGATCCACGCCAGAGGCCCTGTGGGCTTGGAGGGTTTGATGAGTTACCAGTACCAATTGAGAGGCAACGGGCATGTCGCTTCTGAGTATGTCGGTGCTGGCGGCAGCAAGACTTTCGTGCACGAGGACCTCCCATTTTAAAGGAAGCTGTTATGTGTATTTACTATGATACAAAGCGAAGAAACTCGTCGTAGTCGCTGGGTGGGAAATCTGGATAAGTATCGACGACTCTGTCTACCTGTTCCTTGGAAAGCTCAACCTGGGTCCATTGGCGAAGGGTGAAAAAATCCGTAAGTTTTTTGATCCACTCCATGCGTTTCTCTATTGTCTCTAGGCTATTATCTTGTAACTTTCTTTCTCTCAAATTGGCCCTTATAGCTCCTAGGGTATCGACAGCATCGTTGAGCTTCACATCCGCAAACTGCTTAGCAATATCGTCCTTGATCATCTTCAGCAACCGTGGGGACTTTCCATTAGTACTAATCATGATTTGGAGGGAATCCTGGTTAAACATGGAACCAAAGTAAAAGTCACACATTGGCGGCTTATCAGCAATATTGACAGGAAGCCGGAGGTGCTTGCATTGATAGTATACCTTAGTCAGAAGCACTGGATCGTCGATACAGCACAACACACAAGCGAATACCTCGTCTTTGACCTGCTCATCAATCTGAGCATAATGGGACTCGTCAATGTCCTTGTACGACAATTCAAGCATCAGCTTTTCGTACATTTTCAAGTCTTCAGGATCATAGTCACGCTTTAAGAGTTTGAATATCTCTCCCTTATCGTCCAACTCCTGAATCTCTGGGTGGACGTTGGGTCCACTGATAACTGTAATTTTTGCCTGTGCCCGAATGAGATGATGCACGCGGCTTAGAGCAACGTCTCCGCCACCAATTACAAGACAGTGTTTGTCTTTGACCTGCCAAGCTAGTAGAAGGGACCCAGGGTGTTTCATATGAAGTAGTTGAAAAATACGTTACGATAAGCGAAGGGAGAGGTGATGTAGGGTCAAGTCACGTGGAATCACAGAAATATGGAGGTGGAAGAGATTTCTTCGTTTTGAGAGAATTCAGGGTATTTTCGAGAATTTCGGATAACTTAAAGCTTAGGTTGGTGCTATCTGGCTTTTGAGTGGCTGCGAAAGGATCTTCCACATCAGGCCACTTGAACCACATGAGTCAGGTATGCAAGATGGGCATTCGACAATTCTTCAGAAGCTTATAATTCTTAATGAAACCTAAGAGTCGTAAAATTAAGAGTACGCAGTTCAGAAAATGGCTTATCAGGCACCGTGACTCAAAGCATGAGTCCTCGTGGCTCGAGCGGGTGATGTATAGTCACGTGATGCATCGAGGCCAGAAGACGAAATCTGCCAGTGCTGCGTCAAGATAGACCTTATTCATCTTTTACTCGTGTCATCCTTATAAAACTATATCATGATACCCCTATTCCATTTGAAAACCTCGCTCGATGAGGTCTGTTTGGTGTGGCTGATAATGTCAAGGGCCCAATCCTGCAGGAACCCCACGATCGAGACATGCGCCTAAAAAAAAAATCAACGTCACTCTAGCTCACCAAATACCCACCACGTTACCAACTACCACACCTTCAGACGAAGTCTTCTCGATTCCAACTCACTCCAAATACCTGTTTTCCTGCACCCTGCTTTCTAATCTAGTCAAAAGCCGCCTTTGAGCTTTGGTACCTACCGAACCAGCCGAATCATCATCGAATGCCAGCGTACAACAGAAACGAACGTCGCAAGTCCATGGCCGAGCGCAGGCCCAGTGCTTCGTATGCCCCATCCAAGATTCCCCACTTGACCGGATTGGAAAAACCCAACGAGCACTCACTCAAGCTCGACCATTGTGACATTTTGATTCTCGGAACTGGTCTTGTGGAATCCGTCTTGGCGGCTGCTTTGGCCTGGCAAGGCGTGGAGGTTCTCCACATTGACCATAATAATTACTACGGAGACTCTTCTTCGACGTTGACAATTGACCAACTCAAGAAATGGTGTGTGGAGGTGAACCAGGGTAAGGTGCGTCACTTCCTGGACGCTCAGATCTATATTCCTGGAGGCAAGCGTACCAATGAGTTCAACTCCAAGGATTACGGGATTGACTTGACTCCCAGAATTGTGTTCTCGCAGCTGGACCTCTTGGCGCTCTTGATCAAGTCTAGGGTGTACAAGTACTTGGAGTTCCAGAGCTTGCTGAACTTCCACGTTTTCGAGAACGACAACTTCAAATCCAATATCTCCAACACAACCAAGGAGCACATCTTTACTGACCAGCTGTTGTCCTTGACCACCAAGAGACTGTTGATGAAGTTTCTCAAGTTCGTTCTTCAGGACAACAACGATCCCGAGAAGAAGAAGATCTTGTTGGATAACTCCCACGTTAAGATCGAGGACTTTTTGGCTAATTCGTTTGGCTTGAAGCTGCCGCAACTGGACGAGCTTATTTATCTGATTGGTCTCGCCAACAGAAGCGGCACCAGAACACCTGAGGCCGTTGCTCGTATCAAGCGTTTCCTAGTTTCCTTTGACGTTTACGGCAACTTCCCAGTTATGGTTTCCAAATACGGAGGCCCGGGCGAAATCTCGCAGGGTTTCTGTAGAAGTGCCGCTGTCGCTGGTACCACTTACAAACTTGACACCACTCTCGTTGACTTTGACCCACAGCTCAAAATTGCCAAGTTTAGTGACGGCTCCCTGGTCAAAATCCAAGAGAAGGTTGTCGCAGCACCTACTCAGGTGCCTAAGTTTTTGGCCACTTCATATAAGGAGGCCTCTGAAAAGTTGCAGCCATTCACTGTGACGAGGCTCACCACCATTGTCAGAAAAGACTGCAAGGAATGGATGTCTGAAAACGAATCCTCCGCTGTGGTGGTGTTCCCACCCGAGTCTTTGCCCACCAACAACGTTCACACTGTTCAAGTTGTGATCCAAAACGGAGGCTCTGGCGTCTGTCCACAGGGCCAGTCCATCTGGTACTCTCACACGTGTGAACAGAATGCCGATAAAGCGAAGAAGGATTTGGAGAGTGCTTTTGAGAAGATGGAGAATGCTATTTTGAGAGAGAGCGCTACCAACCTCGAAAACTTGCTTGACAAGAAGGATTTCGTCGTGAACGACAGAGGAACCCCAATGCTTGTCAACTCCTTCAAGCTCGGTGAGTCCTTGCAGAGCTTTGTGCCTAAGGAAACTTTGGACATTGTTTGTAAGTTTGGCTACGTTCAGACCACATACATTAACCCCGATTTGTCCAATGTCTTGTCGACCTCAAACACATCCAACAACATCACGCACGCCACAGTTTCGGATACTGACGATATTATGTTCCTGAATATGCCGTCGGCGGAAATCAGTTACGACGGTATCATCAGTGAAGTGAAGATGTTGTACAAGAGGATCACGGGCAGTGATGAAGACTTCTTTGACGTCGACTTTGAGGACGAAGACGACGACTACGAAAGAGCTGCTGCTTCTACGTCCGCTGTTATCGACAGTGAGCTGGACATGAACGATGACCTGGACTATGATCCGGTCCACCACGAGCCATTTGGAGCTGGCGAGATGGAATTATAGACAACGCAGGCCCGCATCTTAACACAGTACTAATTTATTTCAGCCCTGGCGGCGTGCGGCAGCGTTCCTGACCGGTAATTATAATATAACGATTCACGAATGGACAGGCCAATTTGGTCAGTGTAGATGCTAGACGACCACTGGGGTGCTGGTGTAGGGCTTGAGCCCTAAAGCCCGGTGGGTAGCACACTGTGTGCAGTGCACCATCACCACTACAACCCATTCGCATTTTTCAGAAAAACTTCTTCTTCACTGAGCAGGTTACTGTCGAAGAAGTCTAATACTAATTAACAAACATGTCTGACGTCGAAGAACAACAAATTGTCGAGGAGGTTGCCGTTGAGCAGCAGGATGCCGCCATCACCATCGAGGACGCTTTGAAGGTTGTCTTGAGAACCTCCCTCGTCCACGACGGTTTGGCCAGAGGTTTGAGAGAGGCCTCCAAGGCTTTGTCCAGAAAGGAGGCCCAGTTGTGTGTCCTCTGCGACTCCGTCACCGAGGAGTCCATCATCAAGTTGGTGGAGGCCTTGTGTAACGAGGGTGACGAGAAGATCCCATTGATCAAGGTTTCCGACGCCAAGTTGTTGGGAGAGTGGGCCGGTTTGTGCCAGTTGGACAGAGAGGGTAACGCCAGAAAGGTTGTTGGTGCCTCCTGTGTGGTTGTCAAGAACTGGGGTGCTGACTCTGAGGAGAGAAACGTTCTCTTGGAGCACTTCTCCCAGCAGTAAGCAACCAGCTGTAGATAGCCTCGCGGTCGCCCGTGTGTATCAATTTACATCTGACAAAAATGAGTGTAGTAGCTTGTAGTGGTTTTGATGGCATCGAAGAAGATGAGACGGCATGCAGCTTGTAAGGTCTGTTTGTGAGCTGACCTATGGGTTCGTCAGATAGCTTTCTAAGCTGGCTCGTTTATGGCATCAAAAGCTGTGGAGTTGGTTAATGACGTAGCTGAGTAGAGACACGGTGATAGCAAGATGTTGTGTTCTTGTTCATCTGTGGTGCTTGTAGTGTATTATTTGGTGAATTTGCAACCATAAAGTACACCATCACTTCGAATACGTTTGGCGATTGTACCCAGTGGTAGTGACAAACTCTTTTCGCCACTCTTGTTTAATCAATCGATCTTTCATTTTTGACTCAAGTGAACCTCTTAGGGATGTCATTTACTTAACACCCCAGTGTCTACCACTTGAGAGGCTCCGAAAACTCAAAACAATAAGTCGATGATTATGCTGTGAATGTAGACGAGAATCCTCAATTTGATAGCATCACCTATTTGTACAAGATTAGTATTCTTAAAGTTTTTTTAATGTAGTATTTTTTGATAACCTTGATCTGCGATAAGAAACTCCGATAAGCACTGTACCTTTAGAATTACATCTCACTGACAAAACACAAACACTACCCCAAAAATGATATCACGTAAATTTATCCAGAAGTTTCCCCCGAATACACGAAATACGCTTTTCACATACGGAGCCCACCGTCCATTGCCCCAAATCGTCTTGTCTAATAAACCTCCACCACATCATCACCACACTTCGCACCAAAACAGACATCAACTACTATCATGGATGAGAAGCACGAGCGCCGTGAAGCACGGACGCGAGGTGCAGGGTATGTTTAGGCTTTAGATTCAGCTGCTCTTTGCTAACTTCAGTATCAAGTATTCCGTGGACGACTTCAGCATCAAGCTGCCTGAGAAATCACCCTTGGCTTCCCCAGATCATAGACAACACAAACCACAAGTGTCACCCAGGGGCAGACTTACGCGTGAGCCACCAAAGCTTTCGCCCCCAGACGCAAAGAAGGTCAGGCTACTAGATTCGCTTGACCTGGCACTCATAAAACCTGAAGATGTGGATCTCCCCAGACGAAGGAGACAGTCACTGTCCAAGGCGGAGGCACGAAAGAATTACCAGGCGGCAAGAGACAGAAGAAAGCTGATGTTCAGCTCCGATGAGGAAGAAGAAGAGAAGGAGTTTTCGCCTGCGCCCGTCATGGACTTCAATGTGTCTCAGACCCCAGACTATGAAGAAGAGATAAAACCTCCAGTCAAGAAAGAACCCGAGAGCCCGAAGCCAGCAGAGCCCGTGAAACGAAGACGAGGCAGGCCTCGTAAGGGCGAGCAAGAGAAGAAGCTGATGACGGTCACAAGGAGGTCTAAGAGAATTGTCGAGAATCCCGACTTAAGGAAACATCATACCCCAGAACCGGCCGTGCTGCTTGTGCCCAAACCGCTCAGGGCGCTAGGGCTTGGCCTTCTGACGTTTAGCGAGAGCAAACCAGAGCCTACAGCAACACTGATAACCAAGTCGGCCCTGGGCCGCCAAAAGCCCTTGACTGTGGATGCCGAGCGTATACACACTGCCAACTCTCGGGACAAGCGCTTCACACTCACCACACTAGACGTTCTTCGACAACTTGTCGATGAAGCGAATCCCAAAGCCGTCAAGAACGAGATTATCAACGAATCTGCTGTACTATACGAGTTCAAGGCGCATTTGCTCTACAGCATAAGCCACTTGATGGACGTTCACGCCTCCACCAAGGACATTAGCCACGATGTGATGGAGGTGCAACGTCAGAAAACGGAGATGAGGAGGAACATTCTAGAGCTCAAGAAGGAGCATGCCAATGTGGGCGAGCAGCTCAATAAACTACGAAACGAACACAATTTACACAAAGAAAAGCAGGCACAATTCAACAACACTGTGGATGCTATTGCGGCGCTCAAGGAGGCAACAGCAAACCCAGCATCATACCAGGACCACACAAGTCTCAGTGACACCGTGTTGATGAAGCTTGCAGACGTTACAAGGGTCTTCCACCCACAACTGGGACTCCAGCAACAGCTACAGATAATTAATGAGGAGCTTTCGAGAAAGCTCGAGAACAGAACATGATAAGTGCGTTTATTAAATACGCTCTATTGGGCACGAGAGGTTCGTGGTGAGCTGATGAAGAATGGAAAAGTAATCGAGGATCGTTAACGGCAACCACATTTAAGATGGCTGGCGCCTTCTTGGGTGGTACACCCACTATGTAGTGTCCTAATAACGAGCTTACTCGTCGGCAACCAAAGCCATGATCATTCTGTACAAGTAGAAGAAGAACATCAACAAATGGAAACCCAACTTGATGAACGACTCCTTCTTATGCTTTGACAAGGTTCTGAAAATCTCGGTGGCATCAAGCAAGTGGTTTTTGTTGTAGAACTTGTTGATGTTGAATGCAAGCAATGGCAAGTTCAACAAGAAGACGAACCAGAAGCCATTGACCAAGAAAAGGACAGTCAAAAACACATGGACGGAAGCCTCAGGGATGAACCATGGGTTCAACTTATGACACAACTCGATTGGGTTGATGTAGTCACTCTCCAAGTCGGAGTACATGATGGTGAAAAACACCTGAGTGAACAAGTTCACAATGTTGACAATGACGGCAAAAATAAACAACCTGAAGTTAGTATTGAAGGAGCTTTTGATGAAATTTGGTTATCGTACATACCAGCTCTCTCCAGTCATCTTGGATCGGTATTGCTCTTTTTTTTGCTTCAGAAATCAGTCAAGTTCGGATAATAGTGCGATGAAGAGGGTGAGATTGGTTGACTGCCCAATCGGGCATGCAGTCGCGCCTGTGCCCAGGTTTTGTTACACACTTTCTACACACTTCCAGGTGACACCGTCAGCGGTCGTGGTTTCGCCGACTCTCAGATCGAACGAATCAGGAAAGCCCAAGAGACCATATTTGATCTGCGCCTCCCACTTGTTCGTTTTGCTGTTGAAATAACTGCGCAAAATGCTCAAGCGGTGCACCCTCTCGTTCTTATCATAGATGACGCCTTGAACCCAATTGCCGAGTCTCACAAGCTTACCCTTGTGGTCAGACAGGTCAGCTTCCCAGACCACGCTTTTGACGTTCTTCTGCTTCTCTCTAGCCTCCTGCTCAGGCGAGTGTTCCTCAGGATCCAAGGAACGCCATATCTCAATGTAGGGATTGAGCTTTCCTGTGACAGGATGGGTCAGAATACCCGTTTCCTGGCGGTCCTCACTGCCCTCAACCGGGCCAAACTCACCGATATCTTCCTCATCCTTGCATTTCTCAATTGGCTTACCAGACTGTACTGATTCAACCACCTCCTTCAGGTTGATGTCATGCTTGAAGTGGATCTTGTTGGTACCCTCAATTGGAACCTCAGTACCGGTCATGACCCAATCGAAAACCTTTTCGAAATCCTCAGGCTCCTGACCTTGTTGAACATGTGGAAGACGCTCCTTTCTGATTCTGCAGTCGACGAAGTGATTAGCAGGCGAGGTTGAGACAAGCGTATGGGTCGTCTCGGACGGAGGATCTGGCGGACGCTGGATATAAATTCTCGTGGATAAAGTCATCTTTTAGAAAGAGGTTGATGGTGAAATTGTGGATTTGATAGCCTGTCAATACTGTACGGAATTGAAAGCCGCTTTCTCCACGCTAAGCGCATTGCTTCACTCGCTGACGCGGTCCTGAATGCGCTCCGACAATTGCGCTCTTTTGGTGGTGCTAACTGTGCTACCATCAAGTTCTTTTAAATGTGGGAAGAAATTCAAAAGAATGGTTTCGTAGTTCAAACGCTCTTTGATCTTGTTGGTTTTGCCCTTTGCCTTTAAGCTTTCCATAAAGTCTTCATCTCTCAGTTCCCACTCTTCCTTACTCTTGATCAAGGTATTGTAGTGGATCGAGAAGTTCTCGATATCATCCAAAGCCTCTAGTTGGATTGGCCCATGTTTGAGTCTGAGTTCTTCTTCCATCGTCGAATCACGCTCCAAAGGATTGAAAACATATGGGTAGAGTTCAAAGTTTATCGAGTTCAACCTCATGTCAAGAACCTTCAACGTTCTTCTGGAGTTGGTCAAACTCGTAAGCACAATTTCCATGCGGTCAATATTATTGCTCAAAAGATTGAGGCGCTTGAGTCTTCTTATGTTTCCAAGACCAGCTATATCAGTCAACCTGTTGAAATTTAAATTGAGTTCTCTCACGTTGGCATAAACCTCCCCGAAGGTCTCAGGAATAGACGTTAGACCAACTGCCGACAAGTTCAACTTGTTGAGATTCATGAAAGGATCGATTGTGATGCTAGAAGGCTCGGTTAGGAACAACTTGGAAACAAATTTGTTTCCTGAAAGATCCAAGGAGTTTACGTCGATGGCACCATGGAATATGCTCGCAGCAATATCGGCTCTATCCTGGCACTTTGCTGACACTTCCTGTAAATACTTAAGCTTGCGGAGGTCAGTTATGCTAGAAAGTGCATTTCCGTCAATCCTTAATATTCTCAAGATCGGAAACAGATCCAAGTTGAGCATTCTGATTCTGTTGAACTTGAGGAGCAACTTTTTGAGGTGAGAATGTGGTCCATTGCATGTCAAATTGGTAAGGTTGTTCTCATTCAAGTTTAGTATTCTCAAGTTTGGTAAACATTCGAGGCCAACTATGGAACGGATCTTATTCTCTGACATATCAAGCTCTTGCAAGTTTGGGAGATCTATTTTTGAGAAGTCAATTTCTCCACCAAGGCCGTTTTGTGAAAGGTTCAAGTACGTGAGCCCGCTCAAATTCTTGATACCTTCAATTGACCTGATCATGTTATTGCTTGCGTCCAATCTTGTAAGGTGTATGCTTGAAGTAAAGGGTGTTAGATTCTCAAGGGAATTGGAGGAAATATCGAGCACTTGCAAGTCATGGAAATCAGCAAAAGAAGACATGCCATCGATTGAATTCTGAGAGAGATTCAAGTCGAGACAGCCGGAGGGAATACCGCGGACGAACCTTAAGTAATTTGCCGATAAATTGATCTTGGTGGCATTTGGAAGGTACTTTTGCAACCCCTCAATGCTTTCTAGCTGTTGGTTTGACAAATCAATGACGTCAATTTCGTTCCAGGCGCTTGAAGCAGCAATTCCTGTTATTATAGAAATGAGTCGTTTGTGAGTTTGAGAAAAAGTGATATCACCAACATCAGAGAGCTTAGTGACATCGAAGTCCTGACGATGCTGCGGCAGGCTTTCGACTGACCGATCCGGAATTTGAAAAGAGACCTCCAAGTTTTTGTCCCTCACCGATGTTTTTCTAGACAGCTTTAAAATGCTGACTTCTTTGGTCTCTCTTTCGTCTGCATCGTTAGCCGCCTGAGATTCTGTGGGTAGGTCGAGGATGGAGTCAAGACTGCCAGGGTAATCATTTTCTTTGTCATTAGAGACCCATCTGTTGTTGCGGTTGTCGTACACCATATTGCCATACTTTTCTGGAAATTTTCCTGGTTTGACAGTCCCTTTGGCAATCTGGTTTTCCAAATTACTATTCAGCATAACTCTTGACCTTGCTTCTTCATTCGAGAGCCTCAACCGAGAAGGCCTCTTCCACACAATGGGTGGCACCCCTTGATCATCATCATCGCTGAACTCAAAATCTTGTTCCATAGAATTTGGGCGCTGGTCTGACTCCTTGGTGTGACGCTTGACAGAAGACATGGAGCTAACAAACTGATTTGGTGGCACTTGAACTGAAAGCTTGTCGGAGCCTTGATGTGATCTGATCTTCGTATTCTCTAGAGGTTCTTCCATATCCAAAGTGGGATCTTCATGTATGGAGTTTTCGTCAGAGCCAGCATCACTCGCCTCATCAAATGTGTAAACACTGGCATTGTCAGCAGGTGCTTCGGGCCTCTCATGCGTTGGATCAGGCCCATTGCTCTTGGAAGTCAAGGATCTGTCGAATGAGGTGTATTCGTTTTGATGGTTGGTGGTATCATTACGTTGTGCTTGGTATTGGGATTCCTCGGAACTGTCACCAAAGTTTGTCGAAAAGGAAGAGTATTCGTCAAGGGGTGCAATGACATCAATGTCATTGACCTTGTCGGCTTTTGGCGTGGAGGTCACTGTGTTATGCTCAATGGACCGCTGGAAGCTCGCACTGTGATCTGGTCCTTTCGATAGATGATTAGGTTTGTAACCTCTTTGCTGGATATGTGCAAAGACATTGTTGGCATTATTCATGAAGTCTTGATCGGTGTAGTCGCCTGCTTTCGTGAACTTCTGAATTTCCAACTTGGGAACGGGAGGTTGCATGTTGGACATACTCCGTGTTGTCTTTTGGGCACTGTTTGTGGTGGAACGAACCTTATCGACGAATTTCGAAAGAAAGACTTTTGTAAAGGTGTCATAATCGCTGCCGAAGAGCTTGAGAGGGGGAGCCCTTGATCTCGTAATCATCCGGCTTATCCTTTGCTTTCTCGAGAATGTCCTCCAATTGGTGGATTTGCTGCTGAGTCAAGTGTATATCGCCCTCTTTGGTAGCCACTGGAGTTGAAAAAGCGGAGGAATATGAAAACCCCGCTGAGTTCCCGTTTCTCGAATTATTGTTGTTCTTGCCATTGAGGTGTGACATGGATTTTGACTGGGATGGATTCAAATTTGAATGCTGCTTTGACTCGTCGTGGGACTGGAAAATGCTTTGGAGGGGCTCGGCTCGCGTGTTCAGCTGATAGTCCTTGGACATCCGCTTCCACATGGGCGTGATTGGCTGCTCCTGGGAGTTTTGGGGGTTATGAATGAATGTACCAGCATCGGCAGAGCCCAAGAAATCAAGGTTTGCGGCACTATTCTGCCCGTTTTCCTCTGCAGCGGTAGCATTGCCCTTCAGCCACTCGTCCCGTAGAACCTGAGGCATCCATGATGGAGTTTCGTTATGTTTGGACGAATCGCTCTGGACATTGAGACCCTTCAAAGTGCTTGTCCTCACAGGCTGTGGCAGGGGCTCCCTCGGTGGATCTCTGCTTTCTTCAAGAGGTGCCATGCCAATCCGTTCCTTGGTCTTAGCGTTTGGATGCTTCTTGTGCTTGAAAGTATTAGGCACTGATATTCCGACGGCGCTGTTTTCACCCAAAAATCCGGAATTAGCAAGGTATCGAAGCTGGTCTTTGTACTTGCTTCTGGGTTCCAGATCAGCCACCAATGGTACGTCCAACTGTGGAGTTGATCTGAGATCAAGGTGGTCCAGAGACGCCGAGTGTGGAGGCAGATTGGGAGAGCCTGAGTAGCCACTCATACTATGCTGTCTTCGGGAAGATTCTCGGGGTTGACGCCGAGGAACTTGTGTGGACAGTTCCAGCAGGTTATCCGACATGAGTTGGTGATGATGTTTGTTTATGTTTTGAGTGCGGGTAGACGTGCAAAGAGGTGGAGGGCGGTCTGAGGTGTCGGTGTGGACAAAGTGGCGATGAACTAAAAATATGAAATTTTGTTATAATTTGATGAACTTAGTGGAGACTTGTTTTTGGAATTGGAAAATTAGGCTGTATAGGTAGGTAGGCTGGAGGTGTTGTGGTGAGGCTGAGAGTGAGAATGGCTGCAAAATGGATGCGAGGGTGCTGCTCGGCAGGACACAACAGGAAAGGAACAAGAGACTATGAAGAGGGACAAGCGCAAAAGCTCAATAAGAGTATTTTGCAGGAAGAGAGTATTTTGCAGAAAGAGCTTCAATGAGGACATGATCTGTTTCTGTGCTTGACCTTGATAAACATGGAGTGCCCCTGGGAGCTACTAGCTTGTGAGGACATACCCTAATGGGACCACCAAGGATATGAGCAAGCCAGCTTAGCTTGTTTCAAAGCACAAATATGGAGTTTGCATGCCCAGTAGCCAAGCGATGGGTCATCAAGGTCAGGCAAGAACTGCCTTTTCGTTTTAACCACCATATTTCGCCTTCACGTCAGATCAGCTATCAAGGTTGACTACGGTGGCATATACGAACGCTCAACATCAGAGTCTTACCTCCCCAGCCAAGAAGCTCACAAGTAAAACGTGCATTTACAATGATAGGTGAGTTGTCCATCAGAAAGACATCTCCCATGTCCTTCGGTTTTCATATTTGGACAAACCACTCCTCCCCTCTTACAACCAATGTCGCTCTTTTCATTCACCGCACCAAGCAAGTGGAAGACAATAACGCACCTTCGGAGTTCGATAACAGACGCCGAAGCCCCAACATGGACCTCCGGACATTTCCACCGAGTCAAAACACCAAAAGCCATGTTTATTTACCGCAACCGATGAACACAAAGCGTAGTTGAGTTTCCCAAATCTTGGCGGAAAGCTGCTCCAGACTGACAGCCGCCTCATCAAGAAGCACACACCATTGAAATATCAACCTTTGCTATGATTCAATCAATTGAATCACCAAACCCCGATCACCCCTCTACCACCTCTTTTTCCGCCTTTGACACCAACCACACCAGCCCACTCACCGAACCTAACATTCCACTGCGAATCACCACAACAGGTCCAACAATTGCCCATTCGAAATTGCAATTTCCTTGTTTAATCTCAAAACGGCCTTTTCCCAAAAATACCACCGTCATCGCCTAATCCACGCCTCTCGGCTTGCCCGATTTGCTCTACCGTCGATGCACCTCTAGCCCCAGGACCTCTCTCACACCAAACTACATATACTCCTAGTGTCTTTCAGAAACTCACCACTCCAGCACAACTGCGTTTCTCAATTCACCCCACCTCGGCGTTCTACCATTTGCTTTTTTCCTACGGAGTTTTGCCTTTTTCCTTTTATCTCGTCCCGGGTATCCCACCAGTTCTCCCGTTTGCTTAAACACACCGCTTGCTGAAACCTACGGTGCTCCGCATTTCAATCATACAATGTCCTACGAACACGAGGAACCGCTTATAGTCGACCCGACTGCGGTCTCCAGTACAGCCTCCCAACAGCATCAGCAAGAGCAGGAAATGCTTTCTTCTTACTCGGTCCCAAAACCCCCTGTATCCACACAGCAATCCACCGTGGCCACCGATACAGAGACAGAGCCTAATGCTGCTCCTCAGGAACAGCCTCGTACTCTTTGGATGGGTGACTTGGACACGTGGCTTGACGAGGCCGCCATAGTCGACTTGTGGTGGCAGATCTTACGCAAGAAGGTGCACGTCAAGGTGATCAAGCCCAAGAACCCGAAGCCCGAGTCTCCCTACATGGGGTTGACCCACCTGGGCTACTGCTTTGTGGAGTTTGAAACCTACGACGACGCTCAGCAGGCATTGGCTCTCAATGGGCAATTGCTTCCGGATATCGCCATGCCTTCTCAACGCCATTTTCCTAACAACCCAGACAACCAGAAGAAGTACTTCCGGTTGAACTGGGCTTCGGGTGCCACGCTCCTGGCTCCGATCGTGCACTCACCCGAATACTCCTTGTTTGTGGGCGACTTGAGCGCCTCTACCACCGAAGCACATCTTCTTCTGTTCTTCCAAAAACTGTTTCCTAACTCCATCAAGACCGTCAGGGTCATGACTGACCCTGTTTCAGGCAAGTCCCGATGCTTTGGATTTGTCCGTTTCACCGACGACTCCGAGCGCAGAAGGGCCCTCGTAGAAATGAACGGCGCCTGGTTTGGCGGCAGACCTTTGAGAGTGGCCTTGGCTACACCTCGAAATGCATCTTCGTCGAGATCGCCCAAGTCCGATTTCAGAGGTAATGATATGGCTGCTCCAGGTCCCTACATGGACCAACTGCAAGAGTACATGTACATGCCTCCAGGAGCTAATGCTCCCGTCCATGGCGGCCACCCAGGTGGTCCAGGTTCTTCTTACTACTACACACTGCCGATGATGGGCGATAAGGCCAACGAATTGGGATATATGCCACAGGGTATTCCACAGAGCATCCCACCTCAGGGCCAACCGTACCTGGATCCAACAAACACTACTGTTTTCGTTGGAGGTCTCTCTTCTGACGTGAGCGAGCAGACACTTCTTACACTTTTCATGCCTTTTGGCGTCATCCAGCAGATCAAAATACCCCCAGGCAAAAATTGCGGTTTCCTTAAATACTCCACTCGCGAGGAGGCGGAGGACGCTATCCTGTCGATGGAAGGTTTCATTATTGGTGGTAATCGTGTGCGTCTAGGTTGGGGCCGAGTCTCTGCCAACAACAAAAAGTACCACCAGCAAAGACAGCAATTTGCCCATGTGGCGCAAATGCAAGCTGCTGCTGCCATGTCAATGGGAATGGATCCAGCTTCCGCTTATGCTGCCGCTGCCGCTGCTGCTGCTGGATATCCACCTCAGAATGCTGTTCCTGGCGGTCTGCCTGGCTATCCGCCAGTGCCTATGGGAATTCCACAGATGCATCCGATGGGAGCGCCGGCTTACGGAGCACCAGAGCACGGTCACAATGGCGGCGAGGAACAAGTTCCCTACTCACCTGCGGCAACAACTACTCAAGAAGACCTTCAGCCCGAGTCTGCTGAGCAGCCTGGTTTCATCAACCCCGACAACTTGGCATCAACGTTTGACAAACTCAAAATAGACCCTTCTGCTGCCCCTAGCACACCGCCTGCCACTGCCGAGAGCAAGGCTGAGAAGGCCGAGAAGAAGGCCTAAGGACGAGCAACGGCTGGATCCCACGATAAAGAAACGTTTCAGGGCTGGTCCCTTCAAAGACAAGACGCTGACGTGGCCGGGATATGGTCACGGCCCACGAGTGACGATGTAGAATACGTGATCTTCAACGAGACGTAGCAGTGCACGCTTCGTCCACCAACAACACCAGCATCCTAATAATGATAAGTTCTGTTTGCTTCAGACACCATTCTACAATCTCTTCTACACTTTCTCCTAAACAATATCATTAAACCAACATAAAACTATAACTGTAACATAAGGAGAGGCATACCGCAGCCCTACGATCTCTCGCCTCTCAATCTTCTGGCCAACTGGATGTCCTTCTTCTGGATGGTGACTCTCTTGGCGTGGATAGCACACAAGTTGGTGTCCTCGAACAAGGAGACCAAGTAGGCTTCGACGGCTTCCTGAAGAGCACCAATGGCAGAGGACTGGAATCTCAAGTCGGACTTGAAGTCCTGGGCGATTTCTCTAACCAATCTCTGGAAAGGCAACTTTCTGATCAAAAGGTCAGTGGACTTCTGGAATCTTCTGATTTCTCTCAAGGCCACGGTACCTGGCTTATATCTGTGGGGCTTCTTGACACCGCCGGAAACTGGGGCGGACTTTCTAGCGGCCTTGGAGGCCAACTGCTTTCTTGGGGCCTTACCACCGGTGGATTTTCTGGCTGTTTGCTTAGTTCTGGCCATTACGTGATGTAGGAAGAAGAAGAGTTACTGGGAAAATTTGTATTGCGGATGTGGGCGCAGGGAGGGTGAGAGGGAGGCGAAACGAGCAAGGGGAAAAAAAGCGCCCTGGGCCAATCATATTGCACTATTCTCTTCCGCACCGTACTAGGAAGTGTAGTGGTGACCGAAAAAAGAATTACATGCGCCCCACACCGTTAGCTGACGGGTGGTGTGGTGATAGTGGAGAGTTTAGGGAAGGTGTAACGATGAATTCGGTCACGGAAAAATAGGAGGCCTCGGTGGTTCAAGAAGGTTCTGAAGGCTTACTTGGCATCCTTGGTTTCATGACGGTTAAATTTATTACATTTTGTATGGTGAGCCTCAGTGGTCTGGGCTTGAGACAGCTGATAAGAGTCAGATGGGTGAAGTGAGAAACACTGGCAGTTGCTTGTATTGTCGGTGGCAAAGGACATGAAAAGAGATTGAATGCACTTTTCTTTTTTCTTTCATATTGGTCTGGAACTTTTTAAAACTGCTTTTGTAGTGCCATCTGGTACCCACATTTCACCGTTTTGCACCCAATTCCGTGACTATGCTCAAATCTGAGTTGATGGATCAGGCCTACAAAGTAAGTTGATTTGCTTTTTGTATTGTGAAGCTGAAGGTTTCTGAGGAATTGTAATGGATGTGGAAAGTGTATTTTTCATCTTCGGGCCACGGTGCCAATTGTTCGTGATACTCAACGGAATTGTCCACGGTGGATCCCACAGACCCTTCCGAGATGAAAGTAAAATTCTCTCGATTTTCCTAATTTGAGAACCTTTCTGAGAAATCGTTGAATATTTCCTTCAAGAGCCTATTTCGGAGTTCCGATCTACGTACGACTGGCCTACTTGCTGTAGATGACCGGGTAGGGAAACTTACGGAGTTACCAACTTAAACCCCACAGCAACGATTTCGAGATTCAATGCCATCAAGATCTTGGGGAAATCAAATTCCGTATCGCTCGGCCCAGCATGTCTCAATGTATCTCGCAAACCTACATCACTTCCGGATATGAATATATTAGCAATACTCGATTGCCATGCAAAGCAGCCAGGGCTATAGTATACAAGGCACGTTCATGCCGTGGCAAAGGGCCACATGATTAGTTTCTGTACCACATACGGGTGATTCTCGTCTTCATCATCTTCTTCTGCAACTGGAAAACACCGTACATCAAGGCCTCGGCCGTAGGAGGACAGCCGGGCACGTAGATGTCCACTGGAATGAGACGGTCACAGCCTCTGACCACCGAGTACGAGTAGTGGTAGTAGCCGCCTCCGTTGGCGCACGAGCCCATGGAAATAACCCATCTAGGGTCAGACATCTGGTCGTACACCTGTCTCAAGGCTGGAGCCATCTTGTTGGTGACAGTACCGGCCACAATCATGATATCCGACTGACGTGGCGAGGCACGGAAAATAATACCCAATCTATCCTGGTCATATCTGGGAGCAGAGACATGCATCATCTCCACGGCACAGCAGGCCAAACCGAAAGTGACGGGCCAGAAGGACGATTTTCTCGCCCACATGGCAATGGCGTCGAGCGACGTCAAGGCGTAGTCGACTGGCGACGATGCAGTTTTCTGGGACATGAGGGTAAAGTCTGTGTCCATCTTTCTTGGGGTCAAGTCTTTGGCAGGAACTCCACCACCACCAATCTGCTTGGTGGAGGCCAAGCGAAGAGCTTGGATGCGGAGAGCCCCGAGGGCTTGTGTTCTGGGAATCGCCGCAAGCGAGTTTCTAGCAACCGGCAACATTTGTGTGAAAAAATGTGATGGTAGCGGTGTTGGAGAGACACTAGTTTTTTTTGCGAGTTGCAATCAGCACAAATTAGGGCAAAGTGATTGGATAGGTGCGTGGTGCACGGGTGCGGGATCCGGAGTAAGCGTGTGGACGGGTCTGATTTTGGCGGAAATTGGGTTGGGATTCGTGATCTGATTAATTTTGGAAGCTGTGTTTCTCATATTTTTGCTTCGTCTTTTTGTCGGCCTTGTGGCCCGAGAACGTGGTGGTCATCGGTGCATGCAAAGCTTTGTTAGAGCCAGGATTGGTTGCAAATGCGACGGACTAAATAGGGTGCTTTCACGCAGACAGATCAAAGAGATAGTCGAAGTCTGGTGAGGTGTGATTTTTAGATTTTGTTGTGGCGAGAAATTTGAGTGTTGTCTATGTGATGAGTTCGCTCTAGCATTTCTTATTTTCAGCAATTAGCTCATATGGGCAAGGCAGCTGCGTAGTACGTAATAGTAGAGACACCAGATGAATCACCTCAGCAAAACGATGAAATTTCAGACATGCATTTGCTTTTGCATTTGCAAAGCGTGGACTAAGTCTCTTGAGAAAAACTCTTTTAGGGTTCCGTGCAAAGTTTCAAAGGAATCGTCGTGTTCTTCTTTGCGATGTTGAAAAGTTCACTATTGACAGTTGCCAGGTTGATATCCTCAATTAACTTAGTTCTACAACGCATTCTGTAGCATCAATTTCGTTAAATATTATTGTAAGCATGCAAAGCAGCGGAGTGCAGCGGCCATATGTGACGTCAGTTAAGGCCAGTCTCAGTGATCCAAGTGAAGGTACATTTAGGGCTGGTCTGTAATACCTCTTCCACTTTTAGACATCTTTGCGTCTTCGCTGTACTTTAAACGCCCTCGTGTCCAGAGATGAAATTTTCTGCACTTCGTTTTCATTTGGACGTGCCGTTTGAAGTATGATCAACCCACTCATCCTGACTAACAACCCCATATTGATCGTGACAAGGCGAATACACTCATATGCTAACAGCTGGAAGGTGAGGCTCAGTGTAGGATTGCCACCTTCCCTTTGTTATCTCCAACTCTCATCCATCACCCACTACTGGATCGCATCGTCAAGATACTCCTTGATCCTGTTCAAGACATCCTCTTTCACAGTCTCGGGAACCTTTTCTTCAGCCTTGGGCCTCAAGAAGTTGTACAAGTTTTCAAAATTCATCTCCTCCAGTCCTGGCTTTTGAAGCTCTTTGCTAGCGACCTGGGATATCTCATCAAACCAGCCAGCCTCGTACAACTGGAGCTTGAGCTGCTTGGAAATAATCTCGTAGTTCCCCAGAGACACTAAATGATCCTGGATTTTCGCCTTGATGGCGTCTGTATCGTCCTTCATTGCAAAGAAGGCTCAGGTGGTTTGGTTACTCTGTTTTGCACTGGGTACAGTTTGTGCGATATCGGGTCCCTTAGAACCAGAACTCAGAGCAACTCAACCTGCGACTCTTTTATGAAAAGAATTGCCAGTGCTTGCAGAAACCTCAATCGCTTTTCCAGAACTTTAAGTACCACCAGAATGAGCAATTCTCCTTACGACGCCAAGATCAAGTCTGTGGAGGCCTTAGACCAAGGCAAGTGGATTCAGACCAGGAAGATCAATTGGATTGATCCCGCAGGAAAGGAGAGAGTTTGGGAGATGGCTGTGAGAACAACGAGAACAGAAACTACTGGTTTAGACGCCGTTTCGATTTTTGCCTTGCTCAAGAAGAAGGGCCAGCCCAGTGATCTCGTTCTTGTCAAGCAATTCAGACCACCATGCGAGAAAGTGGTCATTGAGATGCCCGCTGGTCTTATTGACCCTAATGAGTCTGTGGAGTCTACTGCTGAGAGAGAATTGATTGAAGAGACTGGCTACCACGGCAAGACAAGAAGCAGTTCTCACGATAGCATCACTTTGTTCAGTGATCCTGGACTTACCAACGCCAACATGGCTTTGGTGACCGTAGATGTGGACATGGAGGACCCTCGTAATCAGAACCCCAAAGCACAGACAGAAGATGGAGAGTTTATTGATGTTTTTACGTTGCCAATTGATAATCTCTTAAAGGGGCTTGAGGAGGTGTGCCAGAAGGAAGGATGCGTCGTCGATGCCAGGTTATACCACTTTGCTGCTGGCCTTGATGTTGCCAAGAGGGCTTTCCAGTGAGGTGTTGGATGCTGTCTGATTTATCTGACTCATTGACGTACAGGTTTACGCAAGACTATGGATGTAAAAACTTTTAATAAAGCACGGATCAAGAGCTTTTAGAAACAAAGACCGCAACATGTTCTTGAGGTTGTTTGGGGAATGTGTTTGTGTGGAAAGCTAAACTCAGGTAGATTATGTTTCAGCATCCGAGGGATATTCAAAAACCGAGGATGCGTCATAGAATCTACAAACGAAGTTTTTCCATAATTTGAAGAATACGTATTCCTCCAATCAAGAACAAATCAATTATGAGAGCTCTACATCGACTCTCGATATGACTGTGCTCGCCCTTTTCATATGTCAGGAAATGGCTGCAAACCACGGATCCGACAACCACCTAAATCCGAACGGCCAACATCCTTCATCAAACATCATCGGAGAGCTTCTCCAAGGCGATCGTTTCAAAAGTAGTATTGGTAAATCTGGGCTGACAAGAGACTTCTTCAGCCTTTCTGGGCTAATCAAAACGCCAATATGGTGCATATCAGTGCATACATTGCAACACCCAGTTTTCCAACTCACCTTGCCACACTTCTTCAGTTAACACAATCTAGATCTCTCAAAATCGACTACAGCAAGCCCCTTGAAAACACTGAAATTCCAACATCTCGTTCGTCTTCTGATCGCCCCATGGGTATTTGTCTCAGCTGAGTGCGAAATCTCATGTTCCCCAGATTACCTACCATGTCTTCTTCTATATGTGCCCTCTGTCTCGGAGACGATACGGAGATTCCATCGTTCGGCACTACCAAAGATGCTGAAGACCTTATTATGCCTTGCTCCACGTGTTCGTTGGTAGTTCACAAAATGTGCCTCATGGAGTGGTTCAACTCGCTTCCCACATCTAAGGTGACCAGAACGTTCAGGGACGAGATCCCTAGAAGATCGAGCCTGGCGGATTCAAGATCAGACGTCGGTGTTTTTCCCCCAGTGGATGACGATTTGGATGATCCGGGAATGTTCAACTTCAACTCTCGCTGGGGAAGGCTCCTTGTGACCTGGGGTACGGAATCATACGTCTACACGCCCTCCCAGGATATGGTCGGTCTCGGAGATAACAGTTCTGTGATGCTTGCGGCCGACTGCCCACAGTGTAAAAACAAGATTGTCTTCAAAATGTCCCACTCGTCGCTACTAGCGCTCAACACCTTGGTACGGTCGTCGATCAAGGATATGGTTCTGTACCTGGGTGTGTTCATGGGTGTTTCTGGAGCCGCCATCGGAATTGTCACCGTGGGATATGCTGGTCTTACTCGCTGTGGCGTTAATATGCTTGAGGTGATGGTGCCCGAGTCCATCTTGATCTCCTTACTCCGTAGAAAGCCACAATCTGGCCCTGCAACTACTTTGAGTGCAGCCGTGCCCCTGGCAGACCGCATGGACTGGGATGTCAACGTTTTGAGCCACTTTCGCTTCCAGCTTGTGCCACTTCTTCCCCTAGTCTTATTCAGAATGCGCTTCTCGTCTATCTTTGGATGCATTTTCAACTCCTCGGCACTGTCGTTGCTCACAGACGCTTTCAACGAGTTTCTCGTCTGTCAATATGTCTCGTCTTTGGGCAACCACACACTTGCAAAGGGTTTGTATGCCAATTTGAGGCACTGCCTTGCTTCTGTTTGGAAGTCCCGCTCCATGGGAGCACTCGGTTGGGCAGGCCTCACGAAAAACATCAGTTGGTGGGACCCAAATGTCATGATTGGCTCTATGATTCCAGCGAGATGGATTTACGACTTGTTGTTTAGGCTCACCATCAACAAACGTCATTTTGACCTCTCAATGGCGGTTCGTCCAAGAAGCATAGCCAACTCGCTCAGTGAGAGCGAACTTGCAAAGTACGAGCTTATTGAGAGCAAATTGGGAAGGCTTCATTTCGAATTGCGGGACAAGGTCAGAAAGGCGAAGCGTAACTCCCCTGTTGCTACTTCCCCCTCGCCAATGATCAACGCTATCAGACACAAGCTTCTTGAATTGCTGATAATACTAAAAGAGGATTTTGCATGGCGCTGGCTTAAGCTCAAGCTTCAAGCATGGCTGTTCAAGCTGATTGCATGTCTTAAGAATGACTACTCAACCTCGCTTCTTACGAAACTGAGAGTCGTGACGGGTGTAACTACATTTCTTTGGCCATTTTTAGCTGCTGACGTTGGGAGGATAATGCTCGCAGTGCTTCAGAGATCTTCATGGTTTCTGCATGTTCCAAGACCTAAGTTAATCCTTTTTGCCAACCTTGTCGGCATGTTTGGCGTGACAATCATCAAAGATTTGTTCAACCTATATTTGAGCGCTCACAAGGCCAACACCTTATCTAACATGACTATTGTCACCTCCAGGGGCTCACAGTCAAGCGCATCTACAACCCCAGCTCCAGTAGAGCAAGCCGCAGTTCCTGGAGCCTTCAACCAGTGAGTCTTAAACAAGATTTTAATCGTACATATTACACAGAGTTTGCACCGCTATCGAGCGGTCAGGGAGTTCCTAGCGACATCATTACTCGTCATCGTAGTTTTCATCCTCCTCTACTTTGCGCAAAGGAGGCTCAACAGGCTCATTTGTTTTTTCTTCTTCTTCCTCGTCATTGTCATTGTCCTTTTCGTTGGTCTCTTCGTTCTTCTCATTTTCCGTCACGTTGCTGGAAAACTTAGGAGCTGAGGTAGTGTTCGACGAGTCTTCAGTCACCACAGGCTGAGGGTTGACGCTTGGACCAGGCGCCGCAGCTGGACCGGGAGCACCAGTAGCAGTTGCTGGCTCGGGTTCCGCGGGCTTCTCAGGCTCTGACTTCTCATCTGCCGAAGATCCATTAGGTTGATTATTTGCGCTTTCGGCAGGCTGAGGAGTGGCGGTCTTTGAGATGGAGGGCTTCTTCAATGCTTTATCGTCGTTCTTCTCCTCCAAGTCATGTTTAAGAGATCCGTTGGTTTGTTCAGCGGAGGGCTTCTCAACTTCCATTGGGGTACCCTGCTTTGATGCCTCTGATGCTGTCAGGTCAGCGGGCTTAGACTCAGCAGGAGGAGCTAGCGTCTGCTCTCTACTATCCTGGCGGGGCTGCACAGGTGGAAGAGTTGCACCAGCTGATGGCGATTGGGCGGTAGATCCAGCTCCCTGACCAGCCTGTTCACCAGTGGCATTAACCGATGGAAGCTGGTTCATTGGCTGCGGTTGGTGCTGTGGAGTTGGGATTTGCAGAGGTGTATTGCTTTGGTGACCCTGGTACTGAGGAGCACCCGGCTGAGGAAGTTGTTGGTGCGGGAGCGGTTGACCAGACTGTTGAAGATGAGGAGGTTGAGAACCAAGTTGTGGTCTACCGACTTGGTATGGCAGTTGTTGCTGCAGTTGTTGTTGCAGTTGTTGGGGCTGTTGTTGCTGCTGTTGTTGTTGTGGAGGAACCTGGTGGTGCGGCTGAAGACCCTGACCTGGGAAGTTCACAGGCTGTTGTGGTGGGCGTTGACCCTGCAGAAGCTGTGGAGGTGGAGGTGGGGGTCCTTGGGAGAACTGTTGAGGGGCAGGTGGCTGCTGTGGTTGTTGAGGTTGCGTACTCTCCAAAACCATACCTTGAGGCAAGCGTGGCTGTTGGTTCACTGGTGGTGGTTGAGGTGGATGAGTGTTACCGTCTTGCTGGTACTTGATCAATTGCTCCAAACGGGCCTTTATATGTGGATTGCCAGGGTCCAAACGTTCAGCCTGGCGGTAAGCGTCTAAGGCATCGCTGATTTGGTTGTTGCAGGTTTCATACAAGGTACCCAAGTCGTACCAGACCTCGGAGATGTATGGGTTCAAACGGATCGCCCTCGTATAAGCGTCGAGCGCATCACGGTATTGGGAGATTTGGTAGTAAAGAACACCAATGGAGCACCAAAAGGTTGGGTTTCTGGCATCACGGTTGACAGCCTGCTGGAAGGCCTCATAGGCCGCGTTAAAATCACCACGAATCATATGGACACGGCCCAAGTAGTACCATGAATGAGCGTCGCCAGCGTCGATCTCGATCGACTGAGTAAGGTACTTGAGTGCGATGTTGAGATCCTGCTGGAAAGGCTGCTGGCCCTGAGCACCCTGGGACTGTTCATTTGGAGAAGTAGCGGACTCGGCCTGAGAGTACAAGCAACCCAATTGTTGCAAGACCTTGGCGTGGTTGGGGTTGACTTCCAAAACTTTCTCGTAGGCCTCCTTGGCACCGTTCCAGTTCTTCTGCTGCTCGAGCACAGATCCGATCTGAAACCAGACGTCGGGCTGGGTCAATGGGTGTGGAGGGTTCGACAAGATGTACTGGAAGCACTCCAAGGCGGAAGGAAGCATACCCTGGTGCTTGTATATGATACCGAGACGGAAGTAGATCTCATTGGACTTGTCAAAGTTGGGATCCAAGTCCAACACACGCACAAAGGCCTCTTCAGCGTACTCCAAGGAGCCGTAACGGTCGTACAAGATACCAATTCCGTGCCACAACTTGGGCACATTGGGGTTATCCAAGAAGTAGAGGGCACGTTGGTAGGCAGCGTAGGCCCGCTGCAAGTCGTCCATCATGAGGTAACAGTGGCCCAAGAGCCCCCATGTGTCACCGTTCTCGTTGTTGAACAGAAGGGCCTGCTCGTAGAGCTCGGCGGCCTTTAAGAAGTGGTCTCTGGAGCGGTAAATGTTGGCCATGCGGATGAGCCCCTCAGGGTTGTTGGGGTTGTGGCGCAAGGCGGCGTCGTAGGCCAGCGAGGCCTTCTCTAAGTCACCAAGGGATTCCGCCAAGGAGCCGACGGCGAGCCACGTCTGGGACGTTGTTTCGGCGAGAAGGGAGCGTTCGCCATTCTGGATCTGCTGGGCCTGTGGCGGCTGCTGTTGCTGCTGCTGTTGTTGTTGTTGAGCGGCAAGAGCCTGATTTTGGGCATGAGCGTGTGCCTGAGCCTGAGCTTGAGCCTGGGCCTGAGCCTGGGCATGGGCCTGAGCCTGGGCGGCGTGGGCATGTGCCTGAGGCATCATTTGCATTTGCTGTTGCTGGAGAGGAAGCATAATTGGGGACGGGTTCACGCCGTTGGACAGTTTCATCGCCATTTGCACAGGGAGAGACATGAGGAGGCTGGACAAATTTTAGTAGGCCAGGGAGGGGACGGCTCGCTTTAATTTGGGGATGGGATTGGGCCTCGGATGGGATTGGTGCTTGTGGCGTAGCAGCGTGGGGTGTGTGTTGGTTTTTGGAGATATAAAAAAAAAAAAAGTGTATGCTGGAGGTACCGAAAGATAGTTGTATCGACAGGTCAAAGAAAAAAAAAAAAAATGTGCTGCCAGGCAGGCAAATAATGCGTGAGGGCACAAAAAGATTGAACAAAGAATGGACGAAAAACCAATGCAGCTAAACTCGAGCGAAGGTCCTGCCGCCAGGCGAGCAGAAAAATAATATATACAGCAGAAAAAGCTTGCCCCAGATTGCGCCGATTACAGAGCCTATTGTCGTCGATCCAGCGGCTGAAAAAGCTTTTCCAGCCCAATTAGAAAAAAAGAAATAAGCAAATGTTTAATCAGCAGGCGACGGTTTTTTCGTTCTGGTCCACTGTTCGTCAGACTCGGTAGGCCCGGCAAAGCCAGGAACAAGCCCTGAACAAGTGGCTCGAGCCGCGCTATTTCCCGCAATCCAATAGCCAGATTCGTTTGCAAATGGGGCTGTTTCGCTACCTGCGCCTCTAGCCGGTGCATCACGTCATGAGGCCCCGAAATCTTCTTTTTAGAAGGTTTAGAATGGCGCCAATTCCGCAAGCCTGGGCCCCAGGGCCTACCGCGTTACGGCACCTTATCCTGCGCACCCCATACTCGCCACCCCATGCTGCCTCAACGGGCAATAGGGGGTGACAACGGCCACGCCATGCAACACGTGCGCATCACGCCAAAAACGCTCGCGTGAGTGTACGCACGTGACGTGTCACATGATGCTATGTTGACGTCGGGATTTGCCAGCCAGCCACCCGAGCTAGGTACCCTTGGTGGTATTTCGCACCCAGCGGCGTTCAAATCGCAATGTCTTAACTGGGTAGGAGCTGTAGGATTGCATATAGTGGGGTCATTTCCAGTTCCACCCAGCGACTGTTCCGTCCTCGTACAAGCTGCAATTGCAAAGCACATTCCATTGAGGACCTGATTCAATAATGATGGACGATTTTATTTCCAAAGAACTGATTGCTTATGTTCAAGAAGACTTTTTTTTTAAATTGCAGAACCTGCTATGGCCTGCGACCCCCGCATCCTCTCACCCTACATCTTCATCTTGCCCTTGAAGGACTTGTTGAAGCCAAGAAGCTCGTTGATCCCCTTGGTCCAGTCATTCTCCGTCTTGGCAATGCAGTAAATCCCCCTGCTGTTTTCTCTTACAACGTTGTGGCCAGGCTCAAGAACATCGTCAAAGCCCTGTTTTGCAGCCAAAGTCTGCGGAGGCTGGTGCTTTCCGGGAATGTAAATAGTACCGTTTTCGCTCACCAAATGAAGCTCGTCGCCTGGATGGAGCTCCGCCTGCGGAATGCCGTCGATAATGAGGTTGATCAGGCTGTTTCTGTTGGTGACCGGCAATTTGACCATGATGTGCGATGTGGTTGGTAAAATAAGCGGCCTAAACGAAAGCGACCGGGGACACACGGGTGTGAGGAGAATGCAAGGCACAAGCGGGTTCACAATTGAGCCGCCAGACGACAACGAATATGCGGTGGAGCCGGTGGGCGATGCAAAAACAAGACCATCTGCGGTTGTGGTGGTGAGAAACTCAGAGTCAATGTAAATGTCCAACAGCACCAAATTGGGCTGCGACCCACGGTGCAACGAGACGTCGTTCATGGCATGAAGCATCGTGGCGTTGTGGTGCTGTTTGTAGTGCTCTAGCTCGTAGCGACGAACCTGTTCTGGTTTCTTTCCTTGTCTCTCACGTTCTTCACTTTGAGCTCGTCTAACAACGTGGCACTCGAGGCGAGTTCTGTGAAGAGCTTTAGAGCGTGATTCGTAAACAGACTGAAATACCTTCTTGTGGTGGGCAAAATCAAACGGCAAGAGGAACCCTAGCGTTCCTAGAGCAAAGCTGAGCACCGGTGGTACTCTGGAGTTCAGAAACGCCGAAACCGCCCGAAGCGTCGTTCCGTCTCCGCCTAGTACAACGATCAAGTCGGTTTTCGCCACAATGTCCTCGACAGAACCCGTATATATCGTTCTGGGTTTCGAGCCAGGCTGCTTCAAGTACTCGCTCTTCAATTCCTCCGCCACGTCCAGCGAAACAACAACATTAAGGCTCGGGTACTCCGCGTGGATAAAGTTGATAAACTGCACCATTGCCGCTAGCACGGCGTCGTTCCATGGCTTCTTGACGATGTAGATGTTCTGGACCGGGTCTCTCCAGACCACATTGTGGAGTTTCAGGTGGGGCAGACCCACGAGCTCTGGGGCCGTTGACGGCGCCAACAGCTGGCAAGATCTGATAAACAACGGAGCAGGTGGTCCCGTACTGAGGTTCCTGGATGTCATGGCTCTCATCCCACTGGTACTGTTCGTTTGCAAGGACCATGTCATTCTGGTGGTAGCAGGCAGCAGCGCAAGGTGGCGGGTGGAAGACAGACGCAATGGCATGCTATTTAGCGCCAAACGGGCTCTGGCTGCGCAAAAAAAAGCCCAATGTTTCATTCGTTGTCGTATCAGTGGTGAAATCTACTGATTCTGTCGCTCCATATACTGCATGAGTCACGGCACCACGATAAGCCGGCCCAGGTGAATATCACTGGAGCAGTGAGGCACAAGGGTAAAATTTGTTTTCTTGTTTTCCCCTCTTATAAGAACTAGTAAGACGATTAACGGTTATGTGTTGATCTCACTTTATGGAAAGTCAATCGAGATAAGAATGAATGCATACATCGATCAAGATGGTCGGCTTTGTTTTCGAAAGTTGTGGCAAATGTTCAATTGATCCAATTCCTGTGCTCATCATTGACTTTTTTCGTATTCTTCATAAGTCCTTTTCGCTTATGGCGAGGATGTCTATGCGTATGTGCACTGGCTGACGCAGAGATGGGTGCAAATCTGCATCTCTGCGACACCTCTGTACGAGCAGTAAGTCAAACTTACATTCCACCAACTTCGATCTACTCCAACCCTTATTCACCCTCAAGGCCCTCGGCCAACATTACACCCCATTCATTCTTTTGTGTTCCTTTTCTTTTCTAGCTATACTACATGCCTGCTGTCTACAGCTGGGCTTCCTGGTTGAGTTCGTCAATCTCCTTCTGCTCCTCTTCTGTCAACAGTGGCTTCTCCTCCGTCTGCGTCTCTGGCTTCAGTTCCGTACCGTTTTCACTCGCCCCATTAGCGGGAGCTTCGTTCTCGACCGCAGATGGATCAGAAGGTCCGATATGGCGGTCACCGGCATCCTTGTCCTCTTCGTCGTAAAACTCGTTGTCCGGAACGACTCTTTCATCTCTGGCCTGTTGAGAACCGCCTTTGGTGTCGATAGCCATGGGCGAGTCCTCATCCTCGTCGCCCAAATCCTCGGCGTCACGAGGAACATCGTTCATCTGCACTGAAGGAGCGTGCTTTGTATTCTCCAAATTGGCAATGATGTTCGTCAAAATTTTGTTCATGAATTCTGGAGCGTTGGCATTGTACATGTTCGAGGGCCTCACGTCAAGCTTGTAGTCAGGACCGTAGTACTCGTAGTACTCGTTGTACGGCAACTCATTGGGCAAGTTCACCTCGTTCAACAAGCCAGACTCGTAGGCCCACGTTCTGGCAACGTTTCTCATTGTATAGCCACCACCTCCCACAACCATAAGCGGCACGTTGAACGACTTGACAAAGTTGACACAATTGGCGTGACCACGCATCGACAAGTTGAAACAACCAAGTCTGTCGCCACTCAAGGAGTCACCACCACACTGCAACACAATGGCCGACGGCTGGTACCATTCCATGATTTTGGATATCACAGGCTCGAAAACGGACTTGTAGGTGGCATCATCAATACCGTCTCTCAAGGGCACGTTCACCGCATAGTGCTTACCCTTGCCAACACCAATGTCACGAAGCTCACCAGTACCAGGGAAGAACTCACCGTACTTGTGGAAGGAGCACGTCATCACACGGTCAGTGGTGTAGAAAGCCTCCTCCACACCGTCACCGTGGTGGACATCAATATCGATATACAACACACGAGGGTGGTAGCGCAACAATTCAATAATACCCAAGACAATATCGTTCAAGTAGCAGAACCCTGAAGCCTCTGACTTTTTCGCATGGTGCAACCCACCAGCATAGTTGATTGCAATGTCACACTTGCCTCTGTTCAAACGAGCAGCACCCTCCATCGAGCCACCTCCGGAGATACCACAGTATTCAAATAAACCGTCAAAAACTGGACAGTCATCTCCGACGTTGAACTTGACCTGCTCTTTGGCGAACATGTCCAAATTGTCCGGCAGTACTCTGCTCAAAAAATCAATATACTCGTCGGTGTGAAACTGGCACATCTCCTGCTTCGTAGCAGGCTTGGCTCTGTAAATCTCCATTTTCTTGTAGAGACCGTAGTTCATGATCAACGAGTGGGCCATTCTAATACGATGGGGTTTCATTGGGTGCCCAGCACCGTAGGCGTAGTTTCCCACATCGGCATCGTAGAAATACGCCACTCTCCTCTTCTTATTGGGGTCGACCTTAAGGTCGTCAAAGGGCATCTGCACGAACATCGGGGCCTGTGAGAAGAGTTGGTGGAAGATATGAGTTGATAATTTCGCGAGCGCAGTAGGAGAGCGGTGAGAGAAGGTGGTCCACAAAAATGTTTTGGAGCGGATGCAGAGAAACCGTACTGGTCTATGGATTAAATAATATTATACTGTAATCATGCTGTGCTGTTGTTGGTGGTTTCATTTCTGTGGTGGATGCGGTCCCGGTACTCGGCAAGTTGTCTATTGAGCTGGGCCTGGAGCTTGGCGTTGGTGCACATCTTCTCGTATGTTACCTCGTTGACGTCAAAATGAACGCCGTTCTTATCTCCAGACAGCAAGGACTCGTTTGTAACCTTGATCGGAAGGAGCCAGGCTAGCCAGGTATCGCCCATCACAGCACGCATGTTTCGCCTGACGCCCAAATCGTAGATATGGCCAAGCTTCTTTCTTTTTCCGTTCGAGTCAAACTCATATTGCGCATCGTGGTCGTTGGCATAGTTCCAGCGGCTGTCTTGGAACTCGATGGTGGAGTAGTTTCGCAGCATGAGGTACACCAGAAACGCCGTAAAGACGCCCACGGCAATGGAAAATGTGAACGACAAGACCAACACGAATACGAGGTTGAGCAGGAGGTAGGAGGTCAATTCGTCCTCCTGGTCCACGAAGAAGCGGTACACCTCGTGGATGGAAAGGATCAAAAGCCAGGTGCAAAACGCAGTGATGTAGCACAAGCACTGAATGAAGAACTTGTGGTTTCGGAACCCGATGCAACAAGCAAACCACGGGCAATGGTGGTCCATCTTGAGAATGCACCGCTTACAGTTGTTGCAGTGATGGCACCGGTCCGGTTTCCAGGCGTTGCACACGTGGCACAGCTTGTAGGATGGCTGGTTATCACGGAAGGTATGTGTTTCGTAAATCTCGGTAGGTGGAATAGCCATCTGAGGCTGTCCCAGCGTGTATGGTCTGGCAGTATCGTAAGGTGAAGCACTCCATTCAGGCTGAGGCGGGAGCCGTAGTTCAGGATAATCCTCCGGCAGTCCGGGCCCGTCGTAAATAACACGAAAGTATGAAAATAAACTGAGCACGTATAACACGGCCGCCACAGCAAGAGCCACATGGGACCAAGGCTGGGGTATGCTTTGAAGCTGTGTTGATATGGCCCACATTGCCCACGTCATTGTACATGAAACTAGGAGTTTTGGAAAAAGCGATAGAAAAGCACATAATGCCTGCTCGATCCGAGCCCAGGGGGAGTTGTGGGTCCACATGATAGAAGGGTGGGATATGAGCATGGATCTGTTGATGATGCAGAGTGCGCAGGTGTAGGCTGTGGGAGGCACCAAACGAGAAACTTCTTTTGGGCAGAATTTGAGTGAGAAATTGGAAACTACAGTGAAGTGAGTATTTTTAAATGCTTATTTTGAGTCGTGGCCTGAGCAGAATCGAGGGGGTGATTTGGAGCGAGTGTGGTGCAACATGATGAATGGTTGCAAATGCAATGTGGCTTGGGGACTACTCCTGCTTTTTCTTTTTGGACGAGAGCTTCAAATAAGACTCGTACCCGATGCCTCCGAAAACGGAAACCACACCAAGCCACTGGCCATATGTGAGCGTGTGGCCGAACAACACCACGCTGAGGATCATACTGATCATTTTCCTCGTCACCGTAGCTGTAACCAAAATGAGAGAGTCAAACTTCTCGAGTATAAGAAAAACAAACACTTGGCCCGCTGCTCCAAAAAGCGAAAACGCCAAAATGTCCACAAGCAGCTGCGGGTACTTGTGCACGAAACGCCATGTGTAGAGTGCTTCCTGCTCGAATTGGAAGATAAGTATGAAGCCCAAGGAGAAGACGAAAACGAGGAGATTGAGAATGCACATGAGCGACGCACCTGTGAGCTTGTGCTGACGGTTTGGGAGTCTGAAGAGCTGGTCTTGCGTGGAGTTCATCAAACCATCCAAAAGCATAGACCCACCCAATTGGGCCATGCCCAAAAGCGTGTTGCCGTCGTTGATAGAAGCCTTTGACTTTCCTGAGCTGTGATTTGTGGTGAACAAGATCACACCGAGTGTCACCATTCCAGCGACCATGTACTTGTGAGGTGGAAACCTCGTTCGGTAGAGCACAAAGTGAACCAACATCACGGGAAGCAACTTGCAAGATTTGGCGAGCAAGAAAGCTAAATAATCCACATGCTTCAAAGCTTTGTATCCCAAGGGGGACGACAAGGTCGATGTCACTGCAATGGCTAGGAAGAACTTGACATAGGTTGATCCGCCTGTGGTGTCTTTGCTGGCTGTAGAATGGAAAACAGCAAATGGATTCTGCTTATGGGCGATCCAGGAATAGAGAAGTCCCACAAAACATGCAAAGAGAGCCTGGATTGTATTCACAAGAAGTGGAGCCTTGAAAAATACCGGTTTCTCGTCGATGTACTCATATGGCTTTGTATTGATCCGCTCCTGAAGAACAGACCACGATAGAAACAGGCCATAGAGACCAAACACACAGAAAATGAGTGTAAACACCGAGCTTTCCTTCATGGTGGAGAGGTGTGGATGAAAATGAATGTGTTGGTGGTTTCTTCCCCAGCGCGCTGATTGATCTACTAGTAGTACACAGATGCTTCGTGGTATTACTTAACGGCCAAAAATGCCAAAAAATCCGCTCTTCTTCTTGTCTTCGGTGGGCTCTGCCTCTCCTCTTTCTTCACTTCTAGACGAGTAGCTGATGTAGTTGAATGCAACATCGAACAACACAGCTTTGCTCAACACTGGCTTGATTGCACCCTTCTGTCCAACATTGCTGATTCTGTTGATACCGTCAGACAGAGGGAACTTGTTGACGTTGTCAATCACAAAGTCACTGTTGTCCTGCTCGATGTGAAATTGCGTCATAACGTGGGTTTTGGCCAAGTTCGCTTGAATCAGTGCTGCGAGACCTTGTGCCTCCTCATTGCTGGTGACACTGTAAGGGAACTGCTCGATCTTGTAGAAATTTGATTCAACCTCAAAAGTTCTTGAAAGATGACTGTACACTTTGAGGGCTTCGGGAAGTTTGTTTGCGAGAGCGTAGGAGTCCGCCACAACGGTGGCTCTTTTCGTGACGAAAAACCGTTCCATGTTTTCCAACGTCGAGTACATATCTTCGTCATTGTAAACACCAGGCAAATCTTTGAGTTGCTCGACAGTGCCGATAATCGAGTCGTAAAGCCTGAGGACGTCACGGTGTGACTGAAGCTTCTTGGCAACACTGGAGAACTGCTTCGACTCCAATTGGTCAATGAGAAGCAAATCTCTCTTCACCTTGGTGAAATGCATGTGGTACTTGAGGTATGTCAAGACAATAGCGCCGTCTTGAACTCGGTCAAGGTCGTCTTCGTCCTTGTTCTTCAGCAAGTCTGCCTCGTGAAGGTCCACGAGAGCGGTCCATTTTTGCAACAATCCATCGTAGTCATCAGCTTCCTTGAAGTTTTCCCATTCCACACGCCCAAGACGGCCCACTTTGCTCGATACCTCGTCGTTGTAAACGTTAGCCGTATGTTCCCTCCAGACAACAGTTTTTGAGATCTCCTCTTCGAACTCTTGCACGAATTGAGGGTCTTGCGATGCTATGAGATCAACGGCTGGTTGCAAATAGGCCAAGGTATCGTCGTGGCAATGCTTTCTGGCAACAGTGATGATATCGTAAGACGATTCTTCCTCCTCATTTTGAGAGACTGCCAAGTTCAATGAAGGGTCAACCAAAGTATCGAGCAACTCCTCCAGTAAAGTCCTGCTGAAACTCTCCCCCTCATTATCATCGCTATTTTGCGAGGCTATGAGTTCAAGACCACATCTGGCGATAGAGAAAGCCTGAAGTGCCTCAGCCCACCTTTTCTTGTTCACCAGGTACAAGCCCTGGGTTAAGGCGGCGTATATGTAGATTTCTGTTCTCACGGTAACATTCTTTTCGTTTTGCGTGATGTCAAGAAGCTTTTTGCTTGTTTGAACGGCTCTCTTGAGTCTGGAAACCATGAGCTTCTTGTAAGAAGAGAGCCTGGAACCTGAAACTTCAAGCAAGGATTTGATCTCCGAAGCATATAAAGAGTCACGCTCGGCGATTAAAAGTAAGAGTGTACCGTTGGCCTTGTCCTCGTCATATTGGGTAGCGGTGATTGCCTTAGTTTTCTCCTTTTCGCTATACGTCCTGGTGTCCTTGGTGACAATGTCGAGGTTGTGACGGAGCTTGACCAACGATTTGTTCAATCTCTTTCTGTGCTTTTTCAAATCCTCGTATGTCGTTAAGTACGCACTCAAACGGGCGCCATATGTCGTGGCCAATGGCGTCAGGATGGACATACTGTTCGATATCGGACTCGTGCTGTGGTACTCGATTTTTTTCGACATTATACTGGTGATGGTGCACGGGTGTGTCTGAATATTGTAATCATCCTCATAATCCCGGCAGCAGGAAGATGATGGAGAATATCGGAACTATCGGCTTCTTTCATTGAATGGCTCCCTAGGTTAGAATTCTTTATTGTGTTTTCATCACCATCAGATCCTTACCTCCAACACAACATGTATTTCATTGCTATGGAATACATTGAGCAAGTGGTCTAAGATACTCGAACTGACAAATACAGAAGTGATAACCTTGAGTATGGACGAACCTTGAGGGCATATTTCTCGAGCTTTCTACTATATCGAAGTTTAGACATCAATCAATAAGCGCTTGATGACACAAAGGATGGCTCTTTGGCCAGCCCTCTCCTTATTCGAGAATGTTTCCAAGCATAAACACTTAATTAGATGCCAAGTTTGACATACGTGATGGAATTTTTTTGCAAAAGATCGCTTTATTGGCATTATCGCTTTATTGCCTAGAATTGCACTCTATGAGACATGTCAAACTTTCCCTTTTTGGTACTGAAAGGCTTTCAGTGCTCGATATACTAGCGGCAACTAGGCGGTCACTACAATAGCGAGATATTCTTTGAGTAAGGTTATCATCTGCCTTGAAAGAATAGCTGCGGACTACCACTTCGCTTCAATGAAGTTTCTTAGTCGCAAACCCAGGACTCAGGTTGAGGCCCCTCGAGAGAAGTTGACCACGATCTTCCAGATTCGGAAGCTTGGATCAGATTATTCACGTCGATTGGAGGCCATAGTGGAAGCTGTGGACAAGCTGGTCTTTTCGTTCCGTACATTGGGCTTGTTGTTCCAAGGCGAGCATCATCAAGTTACAGAGTTTGTCGTGAAAAACCTGGAGCTGGCTCAAGACCCTGACCTGAAAATCCATATTGAAAAAGCACGAATGAGGAACGGTGTTACCAGCTTTGGGGCAGGACCGGATTTCAGAAACCCCATGCTTGTTTTTGAAGTGCTCCATGTGTACTACACATTTGACTGGTCGAATCTTGAAATGCCCATTCCAATAGTGGGGAGGTGCCTCATAGCTGTCGGAGAGGAGCGGCAGCTATTTCCAGGCCCGAAATTCCCAATGTCGCATCAGCTCTATGGGTTTGGGTCCGAAATGGACTTGAGCACAACTCATGATATTGCAGGAAGCGATAGAAGACTTGAATTCAGTGCCGAATTTAAGCAAGCTACATGGATTCACCAAGAGGCATACTTTCGAATTGTGGTTCCAGGGATGTACGTACCGAGCTTCCTTCCGTTGAGCTTGCAGATCCTCGGTGAACGGAGCTCGGACAACATGCTCAAGGAGCCATTGCACTTGACGAATATCCGTGTTGACCTACTAGAATTTAGTTGCGTGCCGAGCAAATATACTGAAGCGACAGACATCCGGAGTAAGGTGTTAGTTGAGAAGGAAACGTCTATGGAGATCAATACTTCGAACAGCAAAATCATGATACCCGCATCAATGTATGACTGTGCGATTCCACAGGTGGGTCCTACGTTCTTCATTGGAGGGTTCACTAGAACATATGGATTGAAAATTACGTTATCGATTTGCAACAAAAGAGTTCCCTGTTTCGATGTGTCTGCGTTTATCGAGCTTCATATTGCGCAAAAAAGGTATGAACGGATACATGAGCAGGAAATTCATAACCCACTTTGGCACTTTTTAGGGTGTAACAAGGACGAGATGGCCAGAGACCAGGATCATTGCATGAAAAGTTTGCAAGATTTCGATTTGAATGATGCTTGTTTGTCGACCTTTAGCCGTAACTTTGCTTCGAATGAAGCAACTGACAAATTCCAACGATATTCCTTTCTGTTGCATCAACATGGTGGAAAAGGTTGTTTCATAGTGTCAGCCGATATCATGAGCGAAAGTTCACTGATCCCAAGTGATAGCAGCGGTGTAACGGAAACCAAATTGTGCCAAAGTGCATCGTCCAAGATACACAAATGGCTCCGGAGCCATATATCAAGGACAAGACTGAAGTGTACTTGCCCTTGCTGGGAGACCAGGGTGATCGATCTGCCTACTTTTGGAACCGGTACAGGCTTCGATAAGCCACACTCTGCCATGTGTATAGTGGTTGATGGTCATGTCATTGAAGCAAACTCGCTAAAACCTTTCTTGCAAGGAAAGCCATTGTTCCCGTACCCATCGTGTCCGTTCGGCAAAGAAAATGTCCCACTCTCGATTCGGGTTTCGTTAAATGGGAACACGCAGTTCTACCAATCAAGGCAAGGATCTTATGACGGCATCGCTAGTCCGGGAATGGAGCTTAACAAATTCTTTCGATGTACATTTGTTGTTGCCCAGGGCTTCAAAGAAGCAAGCCGTTATCGACAAGTGGATGACATTGAATTTTGTCTTGAACAGATAAAGATCACATTAGAGGAGGAGATGATCGAGGATGATGCACTTTCCTCAATAAAATTTCCCTTGCTTGATGATCGCAAATCACGGTTCATGAGATGGAGCGAGTTTAAGGATGCCGTTCCTGGCAGTGAAATTGCTCGTGCAATAACGTTACCTCCACATTTTTTCCAATGCAAAATTCCGAATCACTTGAAGCCCTTTGTCATGTGTACGAAGATGTACTCCTCTCGAGGCCATCGTTTGAGGGGCAGAATGCTTGTCTGCCTTCTGGGGCGTAGGTATACCTTCGAATGGAATCGCCACCTTTACCTTGCGACACGAGAAACAGTCGGGCATTGATATGCTTCTTTTGAATCACTATTTGAAATCTTAGATTTGAAACCAGAGGTTGTGGTCTACACTTTATAGGGGTGTGATGTATGGAGAATGAGGGACGTAGCCCAATCAGGGGATCGTTCATGAGTGTAAAAGTTTTTTGAGACACTTGTGCCTCGATGAAGGCTCCCATGTCGGCCAATAGTCGCTAGACGTTGAAAGGGGATCCTAGACCTTGGTATTTAAAAAGAGTATGCCTGAGAAAAGGAGCAGGCATCTTACCGAGTGATCTACCAAATAGCCACACTCGAGATCTAAGTTCTTTTGACAACCATCTTAGTCCTGCTTACGCTGTCTACTTGAGAGAGAAGTGTTCTTGATCAGGTAACTATTCGGCTGAAGTGATTCATCCATGGGGGCCCTGAGCTCAAACATCAAGTGCTTGTGTTGACGGAGTAGGTCTGCTGCGTTGTGCAGGGCTGACTGAATTGATTCTTGGAGGTTTTATTTGGATGTTTGGATACTTTGAACACTTAACAGGCTTGTTTCCAAGCTGATTGATCGTTTTAGGTGCTCTCGTCACCTTCTGTGGTTGTATAAGCGACTCGCGAAATGGTTGCAAAACCACTTTGACCTACTTTCTACCACAGGCACAAAGTCAACTTTCGACTTTTAGGAGTTTTAAATCGAGTTTTAGCTTCTAATTGTTGAAGATTGACAACAGCCGAACCTATTCGAATAGCTAGAAATCACCTCAAGCGCTACCACCAATTCTTTGCAAGTCCTTTTGTTTGTGAAGCCCACAAGGATTTGAATGAGCCAGCCATCAACGTCTAAACTCAACGACTCTCGGCTGGATGAACGTCCTCTGACTACATCCGGTCCATTAGAGTCTGTGAACGTCCAGGGGGGGTCTTCGAAAGAAAGAGTCCCACCGCTGTCAGCTTGTGACAGGATCATCGACATCTCGACCGAAGAAGATAAGTCTGGATTTAAAAGTGGCAAGAAAAAGCCAACGGAGGGTGATCATGGTATATTCCCTGTGTTGCCTAAGGCGGAACTCTCCCTCTCGGACCAAGAGTCGAGAACTGAGGAAAGTAAGCCAAACGAAAATGACGGATTGTGGAATAATCCCGAGCTTCATCACAATGAGGAGTTGTACCTTTTATTGTCCCGTAGTGATGATCCGGTTTGGGATTTCTTGCACCACCGAATCATATGGCTTGAAGAGAAGGGGAATAACATCACTGTCATGGAAGCTGGAGAACTTCAAGAATTGCGAGTCATGGATGAAGGCTTACGGTGGGGGAAGCATCTTGGAGGCGAACTCCCCGGTAGTATTTTCTTACGTTATGAGTTCTACCAAAACACTCTTGACATAAGAATCCGTCACCTCATTTCCTGCTCTTGGACTGTGAGCAAAGAGGTTCAAAACCAGGATCCTGTTAAATTTTATTTGATATGGAGATCAAAGAAGCAGTCGCGAGAGACACTTTGGCTTGGTCGTTGGGAACAAGTCCCAGGGACGCCGGTCCATGAGGCGAGCATTGACGGTGTTATTCGCGAATGGCTGCTGCTTGAAGGGGACTCGAAGGAGATAAAAGCCAAGGCTTACGATTGTTGCAACAAGCTTCTAAAGTTACTCCGTGAGTCTAAAAACGTACTCTATGAGCCAGAAATCAGGTATCTCGAAAAGTTGTTGAGAAAGTTCAAACTCATAACTTTGGCCAGTGCTATAGCTCCCTTAGGTCTTGCCGCTAACGCGGCCTGTTTCTTTGGTTCAACGGCAAAGCACAGCCCATTTGCAGAGGGTTACTATTCTTATTCCGGCTTGGTCCAGGGGCTGCTCTTTTCGGCAGCCTTCCTTAGATCGGTGACCGTAACTGGCTCAATTCTTGCTTCAAGACGCAGGGCTGAGCATTGGTCACAGTATGTTCTTTTGGGCGCCTCATTTGCAACTGGGATAATATCCTTTTCACTTAGGATGGCGGACCCGGGTAGTGATTTTCGGCCTGCTGTAGTCGTGCTTGATATTTTGCTGGATGTGACCCTAGCCTTATACTGCCTGACTCCTTACACTTTGGTTTATCCAGAGTGAGTTTCATGACTTCCACCTGCTACATGTGACTTTCACTGCTTTGAAACCCTGACGGTGATTGCCATGCCTTGTCAACAAGGCCCTTTTAGTTGCACAACAGAGAATGGGCGCTTTTGGGAGAAACTGCTACATATCTTATAGACTAATACAATTCGCTAGAAGACGGTGTATTTGTATGAAGCGCACAAGCTCAGAGAATACTTGTTGTGGATGGATGTCTCACTGACGCTGGAAATCATGAAACGGTGACATGGACAGCATAGCCTGTGGATTTGACCCACTTCACTGTTTTCAGAATCATGTGGAAAAATCCCCTCATTCGTTTCACTGTGAATGAGGTCTCATCTTGCCAAGACGCATCTTCATTTTGCAGCCATTTCAAAGAATACACTTCCCCAATTATTCTGCAATCAGACAAAATAGTCTCCTTCCACGCCACCGAAGCTTCCTTCCAATTAAACTTTCATTGTCAAAAAATCCCCCACTTTGCTTCCACAAGACCCCTCCCCCACCCCACTTGATGAGGTTATCAACATGCGCGATGCCCATATCAAGTACAACCACCAGTATGGAGCTAGATAAGCTCGACCTCTACGCCGAATTGGGTGTTGCCGAAAACGCCTCCGACCGTGAAATCGTCGTGGCTTACAGGAAAAAAGCACTCAAGTACCATCCTGACAAAAATCCCCTGGAACTGGCAAAGCAGAAGTTCCAGCATCTCACGGCTGTCTATGCTGTGCTCAGTGATCTGAAGCTACGAGAGCAGTATGAGCTGTTGAGAAAGAGGACACAGATTAAAGAAGACGGGCTCAGTGATGAGGTGAAACGGTTTCGGGACCAGCTTCGACGGGCCGAGAAACAGCACGCCACAATGTATGAGGATGCCGGCTTGAGGGAGCAGAAGATACAGCTTCTACAAAAGAGGCCCAGGATCTCCGATACCAGTTTGAGCGAGAACGCAGTGTTGACAAGCTTGGCTACGTGAGCTATAAAGACTTGGACTTCTCGGGCAGGTTTACCACCCTAGCGTTCAACAAGGAAGAGGACCGAGAGGTGGAGGTCAAGTGGAAGCTTCGAGATGAGCCCGAGGCACAAATTGACGCCAGCACACTTTCTGAGATCATGGCCGTATTCGGCGCCGTGGAAAGTGCAAAAATAGGCGAGACCCGAAATGGTTACGTCTATGGATGCGTCGTATACGAGCTATGCGACGGCGCAGAGGCGGCCGCAGCACACGATTACAAGCAACGAGCCCGACGGTGGGAAAACACCAAGGTCCGGAAGCTAGCGTCGCTTCTACGAGGATGCAAGCGAAAGCGCAGAGCAGAGCCACTTAGTAGCTATGCTGCGCTCGTGTTGGAGCAGTTGACAGGACAGGTTATGTGATATATTATATACCCGGAATGCTATAGGGCTCGGGAGCCCGTGGTGGGAGTGTCCTGGAGGCAGCCCAGTTCTAGTGAGTACAGTAGCCGTTTAGATCATGACGAGATTTCCAATAGCGTATCGCCAGTTTAGTTGAGGTAGAAGTACACGCCGGCAGCCAAAGCAAACACGGCAGCAGCCAACAAGGGGAATGGGATGCCCAGCACCTCGTCGGTGGAGCCAGCGGAGGTGACACCCTGGGCCTCGATGATGGTGCCGCCTTCCAACTTGCCGAGTCTCAAACCCTTCAAGATATCGTGAGCGTCGTCCGAGTGGCCAATGTCGTTGAAGGCCTCGGTGGCGTCAGTGCCAGCAACATCGGCAATCACCTCTTCACCACCTGGGTGCTCATCCAAGTATGGAGTGACATCGTACACCTGACCGTTGTAGACAATCCAGAGGTCGTCGGTGGTGTTGTGTTTCTGGACCTCCTCGATGGAGTAAAACTTGTCTTCGACAGCAGAGCCTTCGGTTTCAGACATTTTGGTATGGAGAAGAGCGGGTGGTGGTAAAGTTCGCGGAAGATGAATTTATGTTGAACGCTGGTGAGCTCACATGTGAAAGCGAGCGACGTTTATATGCGATCAGGTGGCTGCTTAACTATGGGAGGGAAAAGGAAAATTGGGGTCCGCTCGCGCTGCTTTTGTGCAGGACGCCCAATCACAGACTTTCTGATTGTCAGGCTGGCTGCCTGTGCGATGGCACTTCTGCCGTGTGTGTTGCACTAAGGCGGTAAAGAAACCCCCGGGCGGGGCGTAGCAGGCTGGAACACGCCATCCGTACGGTGGAAACACCCGTACCTCCGTTACCAGTCTCCTCCAGGAAAAAGCTTCCTTTCCAGGCGCCCCTCCTGTGAAAAACCTCAACACCACCGTTGGCTCTGCTTCTCTTTTCACGTTGCTGCGGGGCTGGCTGCTCCTCCGTGCCATTGTTTCTCAACATCGCTAGCAGCCTTATATCCGCGGTGTGGCTGAATCATAGAGCTAGCCTCGGGGTTTTGGATCAGGATTCAGATGGTTGTGCTGGAGATCTCTGCAATTTGAATGTGCAAAAAAACATATTGTGGCTTTGTCCAGTGGTGGGGAGCTTGTGATGGGGGACCATGGCTGGGGTGTGGAAATGGCTGCGAAATCGCCGGTGCGATCTGTAGATCAGGTGTAGCATATGAAACCTGCCAGATTGTCTAGATTATTAAAAATGGCCTGTTATTTGCTTAGGGGGTCGTTTATGAAGCCGCATGGCCAATCAGTATTCTAATTTCTTAGTGCCTTAAACTCCGATGATCTCGTGCCACAGTAGTCGTCAGACAACCACGATGATTCACGAAACACCACGATTCATGGTATACGATAACGGTATACGATGATCCATGGCAATTCTTTCTGGTGCAATTTCAAATGCATTCTCTTGTACCTCGGCCTCCTGGTAATCTCTAAAGGAAATAAAACCTCTACAGCAACTCTCCATCACACCCTCTTCATGTATTATGTCAACCTGAATATTCGTCTGCAGCTGCAAGCACCCAGAGTGCTCTGGTGCCGTCTTATGCAAGGATGGCCCTTGGCCAGTAACTATTCTACAAATCAAGCCTCGAGAGCATAGTCGAAACCAAGCTCCTTCAACTCGTCAAACTTGGCCTTCTTCTGGGCCTCGAATGCAGCCTGCTTCTCCTCCCACACAGCCAAAGGCTTCTTCTCGTGGTAAGCAGCGTACTCCCTGGCTCTCCAGTCAAACTCGGTGAATGTGCTCTTGAGGTTGGCTGGGAAAAGATCGTCTCTGGGGTTGTCAATAACGTGCACCTTCATCAAGTGGCCCAAGATGAGGTAGTTGTTCATTGTCTCGGCAGCCACCTTGGCGGCCTCCTCTTCCTTGAACTCAATGAATCCAAAGTGCTTCATGCGGCCCGTGGTTTTGTTTCTGGCGAGTCTCATTCTGGTGATGTCGCCAAACTGTCTGAAGTACTTCTTGGCTTCTTTCTCCTGGAAATGCTGTGGGAGACGGCCGATATAGATGACGCCTCTTTTCTTGTGAGCGGCCTTAGCAGCCTTCTTCTCTGGAACGTCAAAGTTAACCGTGTGACCGCCGACACTCTGCGTGGTCTTGGCTGTAGAAGTTTGAGTCTCGAGACCTTCGATGTCAACTTCCTCGTCGTCACTGGAAAACTGCTCGTCGCTCAGCGAGTCAGCAGATTCTAGCGCAATCTTCTCCTCCTCAACTTTGGGCTCTTCCACTTTAGGCTCCTGCTTCTTCGCTTGTTTCGTTTTCTTCTGGCTGACGGATTTGGCCATTTCTATAGTAGTTGTAGTCTCCAAGGCTCATCTCATCGCACTGAAAAAATACATCTCATATGTAGTACAGAGCTAGGTTGGAGAGCAGGGTGGTTGGAAATTGAGAAAGAATAAGAACTTGTATTTTAATTATTTGACGGGGACTGCCATTTAATGTGTTGCATTTCTGAGAGGTATTTACAGGGTGTGGTGAAATGCCATTTCGGCCGATTGGCACTGGCTGCGAAACGACTATACTCACTAGGTTCATCAATTTTAAAGAAATTCCCACAACCCTTAGCCCTTTCAAGAGACCCACATGTAGATCCAAGGCCATCATCTATCGTCACATTGTCAATAATATGCGTTCACAAAATCTCTTAGTGAACCTCGGCCAATGCGTCTTGTAGCAAAGAGAACGTCCTCGCCGCAGGAAGTCCAACCACGTTGAAGTAGTCTCCCTGGAGACCGGTGAATAGAAGATTGCCGATACTTTGGTATTGGAAGCCGCCTGCAACTTGGAACCCTTCTTCGGAATTGACGTAATGCAAGAGCTCCGAATCCAGGAGCTTGGTGTTGAATTGCAAGTCAGTCACCTCGTGTCCATGGACATGATGCTTTTTGTCATCCTTCAAAACAACAACATGGACAGATGTAATGACTTTGACGTGGCCTGCTTTACGGAATGCCTTGAGCATTGCAAACTGAGTCTCAGCTGTTTCAGGCTTTTCGTAAACTCTGCCTTCACAAGACACAATTGTGTCCGCAGCAATAAGCACATTGTTTCCTTTACCAAGCTGTTCTAGAATGCTGGGAATCTTGGCCTGGGCAGTCTGAGTAACGTACTCCACGTCAGATATGCCTTCCTTTGATATGTCTTCCTCAAAGGTCGATTTGAGAATGTGAAAGTCTTTAATACCGACATTTGCGGCTAGAATTTCTTTTCTCCGGGGTGACAGCGAGCCAAGGGTGACACGATACTCTTTTAGTTGTTCATAGAGGGGATGATCGAACAGCATGGTTGTGGGTTTCGGTTACTGATCTTCGAGCGGAATCTGACCAGTGCAGGATTTTGCACCCAAAACTGGGCCACTATTGACTGATAGAGAAATGGAAAGATAGTAAGATTGATATGTGGGCAGATTTGGGTACCTATCGCAACATACTTATCCTAACGTACATTCATTACCATATTAAATTGAAGGGTGACGATATCGGTGTCACAGTGTTAAACATTCCCTACTCTGCTGCCGCTTTTGATCTGGCTGCTGCAACAGCCGTCTTAAGAAAAGATGTTCTCATATCAGCCTTCTCTCCAGCCTCAGAATCGACATCCATAGCGTCACTTTTGTCACTAGCTGAAGCACTGGGTTTTTTCCTCGCCTTGTTAGATGGTTCCGCCACCAAATGCTCTCTAACTGTACCAATGACAGCTCCGTCGTCGTCAAAAACAAGCTCGGTCCCTAGAAGCTTTTTCCAACGTGCCTGGTATATTTGACCGTCAATTGCGTTCGAATTGCTAAAAGAAGCCGATTCGGAGTCGGCCCCGGCAACCATGTTCTCACTGATTTTGAAAAGAGGCCTTTCTTCCTCCACACCAGCTAGCTGGAATTTGGCGTTTGGGTTGATGAAGAGCAGCTCGCCAATGTCTCGGCTGTCTCCAGATTCATCGTAGTATGAGGGGGCCACAATTGGCACATCCACGGCAACGTAAATGTCCTGGTTGTTAGTAATTACTGGGTCAAACACAATCTCACATGTTACTACGTACCTCGAACTCCAAAGGCTCTTTCTCTGGCTTGGTTGGGTTCTCGCTACCCTGCTTCTGCTTGGCCTCCTCGGCTCTTCTCTTCATGTCCTCGTCAGAACCAGCCTCGACCTTGACGTCGAAGTTCCAGTTCATCTCCTCGCCATCTTTCAAGAAATCGGTCTTGCCGTTCTCCAATAAGACCCAGTGATTGTCCTCCCTCTCAAACTTATCTAACGAGCACGCGCCGGCTCTCAATCTTGTCTTGGTTCCTTTGAAATCGATATCGTCGTAGAGCGACTTGTGTCCCAAAAGCGCCATACCCAACGCAATCTTGGTGGCAGCGTGGTTCACAAGAAGCAATCTTGTAACATCGGGGTGCTTTTGCTCGAAAGCTGGAATGAACGCTTTCCAAAACTTGTGAGATCTCTCAAGAACATCCTCCTCGCTTTCACCTTGAGAACTAGGAACAACCCCACTTCCGGAGTCCCAAGTTGCTGGCTCACCCAAAACTTCAGCAAAAAACTCGCCCAATTTCTTGTAATCCGCTGGCACCGGCACCACTCCTCTGTCCTTCTTGAACCATTCGCCAATGCCTCTATCTAGGTGGACCTTCAAGCCCAGTTTTTCAGCAAACGGCCTAGCTGATTCCACACAGCGATAGAATGGAGAAGAAATTATAAATTGGGGCTGCTCGTCCTTTGGAAGCGTGGCCAAGTATTCGCCTAGTTCGACTGCTTGATCCACACCATGTGGAGCCAAAGCTGGATCCAGGTCAATTCCCGTTGGGTTAGGAGGGTGTGGTGGAGGTAACCAATTTGAACGGAAGCCATGACGGGCAATATAAATAGTCTTTAGGGTCATCTATGTTGTCTATGGGAAAAAAGTCTATGTGTTTGGGAACGTTTTTCGGACCACGCTCATTATTTATGGTTCCCATGTGGAGGAACCAGGTGATGGGAGAGTCACTACACCACACATTTCTATAGGCACATTATTTATACGTAGATTGTCCGAATAGACATTACACCAAGAACTCCAATGGGTTCTCGACAATTCTCTTCAACTCACGCACCCAGTCACCGCCCACGGCACCGTCAATAACCCTGTGGTCGAATGTGGCAGTCACGGTGATGACGTCCTCAAAAACGAAACCTTGCTCGTTGGCAGCGCTTGGCACAGCCTTCTTGTCGGTAGTACCAATGGCCACGATGGCAGACTGAGGTGGGTTGATGATGGAGGTGAAAGCGTTCACGGCGTGGTTCATGCCCAAGTTGGAGATGCAGATGGTACCGCCCTGGTACTCTTCAGGAGCCAACTTGCCGGCCTTGGCCTTCTTGCCCAATTCCTTGATCTCCTTGGAAATGGCAGCCAAGCCTCTGTTGTGTGCGTTCTTCACGATAGGAGTGATCAAGCCGGTAGGCGTGGCAACGGCCACAGACACGTCGACGTTGTTGTACTGTCTAATGACGCCCTCTTCGGCCAACCAGGCGGAGTTGGCCTGTGGAACTCTCACGGAGGCCAAGGCAATGGCCTTGATCAACAAGTCGTTGACAGACAACTTGTATCTGTCCTCAGCGGTGGCATTGAGCGACTGGCGCAACTTCAACAACTTGGTAACGTTGAGCTGGGACTGGACAATGTATGTTGGGGACTGCTGGGTGGACTGCAACAATCTGGAGGCGATGGTCTTTCTCATACCGGTAAGAGGAATGTCCTCGTAAGAGGCTGGGACGGCAGCGCCGGTGGCAGCTGGAGCAGCACTGGTGGCAGCAGCAGGAGCCTTGTAAGCTTCAACATCCTTGGCAACGATTCTGCCGTTTGGACCAGAACCCTTGATGTTCTTCAAAGCGATACCCTTGTCCAAAGCGATGGTCTTGGCTAATGGAGATGCAAAGATTCTGCCAGCTGGTGCCTTAGAAGGAGTGGAGTCCTTGGCGGTGGCAGCAGGCTTCTGGGGAGCCTCGTCCTCCTTCTTTGGCTCCTCCTTTGGCTCTTCCTTGGCCTCCTCCTGAGCAGGAGGAGCAGGACCCTCACCAGCGTCCTCGGCGGTGAAGTTTTCAAAAGCAGCCACATCGCCGGATTCCTCGACGTAAACGGCAATGGGCTTACCAACAGGCACATCCTGGGCACCAGCGTCGACCAAGATCTTAGCCAAGTAGCCCTCCTCCTGAAACTCAAAGTCCATGGAGGCCTTGTCAGTCTCGATCTCGGCAATGGGCTCACCTGGGGCCAATTCATCGCCAACCTGCTTGCTCCACGACATGATTCCACCTTGGGTCATGGTAGGCGACAACGCAGGCATGTGGATGACAGTGTGGTCTGGGAACTTGGAGGAGTAGAATCTTGCCATGGAGAGAGTGACTCTGGCAGCAAGGAAGGAGTTGCTGGCGCCAGCGTATCTGGCTGCCGCAGCGTGAGACACAGAGGCACGCAATGCCGAAGAGGCTCTTTGGGCAAACATGGGAAGAGTAGGTTGTGAAGTTTTTGTTAAGTGGGTTTGACTTTTGCGGTACAGGACGCTAGCATCGCATGGTTGTCTTCCGTTGCTCGGTGGAACACCTCCGGGTCACGTGCCTAAATTGAAGAGTCGGTTTTCTGGGATTTTGCTGGGGTCTGCCGCCAAACGGCTGGAAAAGTACGAAATTTTCATTTGAGCTTTCCAGAAAACGCCATTATCTCTCTCCTCTCACTTCTGTGTGGTGGAATTAATGGATAGTTGTTCTCGGAATTGGCGGTCTCGGAGTGCGCGAGGCTACCGTTTCGGACCCCGATGACAGCCGGGACAGATAACAGCGGAAGGGCAAAACGTGGCACAAAGAGATGGTTGGGAAGTTATGAATTACGATATTGGATATTATGAAGTGAGATTACTGACGATGTAGGTTTGCTTTTGCTCCAGGTCAATTAGCCTTTTGGTCTGTCTCGGAGATGCTGACTCCGATAATTGGCAGGTACCAACTATCGGGTCAACAAAATGTTTCACCAGAACAGGAGAAAACAGCGTGAGAAATAGATTCGTGATTATCGTCTAGTAGTTTGTCAAGGAACCTTTGGGAGATTATAAATATTCTGAGATTTCGACTTTTTTACGACTTTAAGTGGTTGTTATGGCGGCCTCCGTTTCAATTATGGAAAAGTTGAGAATGGGTGCAAAATGAACCATCGCACCTCAAATCGTGTCAACAAAAGGACATTGACCGACTTAAAGCTTGCAAGGCATCTCGATGTCTTTCTGTTCCAGTTCTTATTGTTCCCCCACTAAGAGGTTGTGATGTCAGTAAAAACACACTGATGACGAAATTGATCCGAAGAACTTTTTAAAGATGAAATTCTACAATGGCTTCTCTTTTCGTATATTGCCGTCTAATTCTACTTCTTTGTCTATAGAAGGGCGGGCTCACCGTAAAACAGCTGGCTGATCAAACCCACAGGCTTGTCAAACATGCTGGCCACGTCCTTGTAGCCATTGTCCTTAACACACTCCTCTTCGTAAATGACCTTAACAGCACCTGCCTTTTCAAGTGCATCTTTGGCAGTCTGCCACAGAAACCTAACGAGTCCATGATGCCAGCCGAACACGGGATCAACGTTCTCCTTAAGCCAACGACTCGTTCTGGGGTCTGATGGGTAACCCGAACCTAGGTCATGGCCCTTCACCATGTCTATGTGCTTGTTGAAATATTGCAAGTTCAAGTCTCGTGTGACCTTAGCCACGACCGACGCGGTACTAACAATCGGAAAGATGCTATCGGCCTTTTTCGTAACGGTAACTTCAGCATTGCCAAACACACGTTGTAGCTTGGCTTGGTAGGATGCTGGAGGTCCTACCGTGTCAACAAAAATTTTACGAACGTTGACGCCCGACTTGATAACTTCAGAAATGAGTGTAATTGTAGTATCGTGTGCTTGTTCGTTCAAATTGTAAGCACCAGCACCTAATGCGCTTCGAAGCATACCACTGGAGATATCCTTGGCCGTCATCGTACGTGTGGCCCAGCCAACGTTTTTGTAAAGCTCATGGTCCTCCTGATCTATCATCTCGAAGAGTTCTTGACGTCTGGAGTCCCTCAATGTCTTGGAATCAGCAAAACCATACTTCAGTTTGAGCAGGCTGTGGTATTCTTCCGTGCAATATGAGATGCCGTAAACCATTGGGCCCAATACTGGCCCTCTTCCGGCCTCGTCGACGCCTAGGACTATAGGTTCTCCAGGATTCGTCTTGATCACCTCTGGTATAGCAGAGTGGTAGGTGGTAGAATCAAAAGCAAACTTGTCCTCTATGGAAGTTATGGACTTGGGTGCCCACTTTTCAATGTTCATACCATCATCTGATGTTTTGGCCCTTTTGGCCTTGGGTTCCCTCAGAATCTGCCATGAAGAGTGATGATGGAAAACAACGCGTATTGACTTCGCGCTGTGTATTCGTTTGGGTGCAAATTGGTGAAAGCGTTTTTTTTATTTATTTTTTTGAATGGCATGCTTGAACTAAGTACAAGAATTGAAGTCTATAAATTTTATGTGATGATGTTTGAGCTCAGATTTTAACCGGATTGACTCATGTACTTTTTTGTGGTCTCGTAGGATAAGAACATGACAGCAGTAGAGGGCAATACCCTCACCAAATTGGCACTGAGACCTTGATATAGAGTTCGTATACCGCCGCCCAGGTTCTTGATTTGACGAAGCAGGGAAATGATTGTTCGCTCCTCGTTGCCAAAATTGTAGCTTTGAAGCCTCGACTTGATCACCTGCGTTGGGTAGACAATGACCATGCTTAGCGTTCGTGCCATGATTGAGATACAAGTGTACTGGTAGTTGGAGAGCTCCTTCTCCTGGCGCTTTGCAAGGTATAGTTTTGCATGATCATAAAAGGTGAATTGCAAACTGCCTTGGAAGACAGAAAACAAGCTTGGGATTGTACCTTTCCAGAACGTACGTACCCCCTCGTTGATGTAGATCTTCCTGATGCCGTCCCAAAGTGATGAGTACGAGGTTTTCGTTTTTGGAGTACTCAAAATACGAGTCTTGAGAACCCAAATGGGGTTTGTCAAAAGTGCAGTCGATATTCCTGCCAACGACGATGCAGCAAAGTAGTTGGGAGACAGTTCTGTGGATACCAATTCCTTGAACTCTGCGTAAAGGCCAAAGTACATGGCCCATGCAGAAATGTTGCCCACGAAATTAGGGCCCACACCTCTGTAGTACTGTTGCAAAGTGTAAAATGCTTTTGGCTGTTTCTTTCCGCCAGCTAGGTAGGCTTGGTTGGCCAGGTTTTGTATATCATGGTAGACCTTGGATATGAGTTCGAAGGGTTTCGAAGACAGTTTCTCCGCAAGCTGGAGCCTAATTTTGATAAGGTCCAAGGGATGAGTAGCTAGCGTAGTGGTGAAGCCCGCTACTAAGCCAGATACAACCTCGACTTGGCGTCTCGACCATTGCTCAGACATGGATGCTGAGCAAGTAGAGATGAGATGCGATTTGGTGTAGGACAAGAGCTATTGATAAGGTAAGCAAGGCTAGTGTGAGGCAAGCAAGAAAACAAATTCTTCTGATGGTTTCCAAACTTTTTCATGACAATCATCAAAGCCTAGAATCACATTTCTCTCAGATTTTGTGCTGGACATGAAAGCTTTGCTCGAGTTGCTATAAAGGTTCTTCAACCCAACCCCACTTACAACTACACGGCAAATCGCGCCACGAAGACTCAATCTATGATACTATTGCTATGTACAAAGGTGAAGTGCTCTTACACTCAACCTTACACGGATGGAACAGGGCTCAACAAGTTGAACAAGTTAGGCTTGTGAGTAGAGCCCTTCCAACCCAAGTACAAGATAAATGGGATGAAGCCGTAGTGAGCAACGGTTCTGGAGTAGTCCAAGACCTTGTTGATGGTCTCCTTGGACTCATCGGAGAGTGTGATTTGGTAGTTAGCCATTATGTATTGTGCTGATTTAGGTGGAGGTGATTCGTTGAGCGTTGTAAATTTTTAGGCCGAGCTTCTCACTTACCGAGGTGCACGGATGTGGAGGGTCCTAGTACATGGCACACGGCTGTGTTGTCCATCGAGCCCGGAATTCCTCATATTGGTGTATGATTGCCTCGCTTCGAAAATAATCAACTTTCCCTTGTGAAAATTAGGTTATGACCCTCCACTTTCCCTTCCACAAGGCGAACATGTACGCTCGTGTGTACAGGATGCTGCGTGTGAGTTAAGTACTATTTGTTCAGAGACAGCTGTCGTATTCTTGGAAAAAAAAACACCAATGAAGATTTTATTGTGTGAGGAGCCTCGAACCATAGCATTGGTCTCGGAAACGCATGCCCTCACATTCCGTTTAGCTAGTTCGAGTCTTGATGACCCTAAAAAGAGTCCTTCGGTGGAAGTTCAACTCGAACCAAACTCCAATTTTCAGCACAATAGAAAGTACAAGGTTTTGATCCACAGAGACATACACGGATGCTTGGGCCTTATCACAATTGAACAGCAGGTGTATCTAGCAATAATCACAGGAGCCTCCACCAATGTGGCTCGTCCGGTTCCGTACGAATCAGTTGATAAGATCTATGCAGTGGACTTTGTCTCATTGGGAAGTAACGAATGGGATTATGTCAACTTGGACTCTGCTGGAATGGCTGTCCAGACCCAGGAACCTGATGAGTATGACCCCACAGCCCAGAGAACGGTGCACCCTTGTTTCGAGATCAAGAAGTTGTTATCGAACGGTTCCTTTTACTTCTCCAACGACTTTGATTTGACATCCACTTTACAGAACAGAGGCATTGACGCAACTAAATTTGACAAGGCCGCTCACGACGCTGAGAAGGCTGACAACATAACTAGAGTCAACTTGCAGCACTACGAGCAGCAGTATATGTGGAACTCGTTCTTGATGAATGAGCTTCTCAAGTTTAGAGCCAACTTGGACGACGATGCAATGGAGGTGATTGACCACAACAGATTTTTGACCACTGTCATTCGTGGTTTCGCCAAGACTGTGCGTTTGAACTCCAGAGGAGATACTATCAGCATTATCTCAAAACAGTCCTGGAAAAGAGCTGGTACGCGATTCAATGCCAGAGGTATTGACGATGATGGCCACGTTGCAAACTTTGTGGAGACAGATTTCATCTTTAACAACGTCTCTCTGCGACTGGTGTTCTCCTTCACCCAGATCAGAGGTTCTGTCCCTGCTTTTTGGGAGCAAGACTCTACATTGATTAACCCGAAGATTACTATCACACGATCGCGTGAAGCTACGCAACCAGCTTTTAATAAGCACTTTGATGAAGTCTGTGAAAAATACGGTGTGTGTCACATTGTCAACCTTCTCTCGAAGACCAAGACCCAAGAGGTGAACGTTCTGCGTTGTTACAAGGAACTTTTAGACAGATCTCCACACAAATCTGAACTATCTTACAGTCACTTTGATTTTCATGCTGAAACGAAACAACTGAGTGGAGGATTTGCAGGAGCTACAAAGATTCTCCCGTTGCTTTACGACTCTTTAGAATCGTTTGGGTGGTATGATTTCGATGTTCAGGAAGCGGAAGCAGTCACTCGCCAGAATGGTGTTTTCCGTGTCAACTGTTTGGACTGTTTGGACAGAACCAACTTAGTCGAACAAGTTGTATGTCAAAGAGTTTTGAGCCACATTCTTCGAAGCCAAATGCCTGCCGGAGGTAAGTCTCCTCGTGAGAAGCAGCTCATTGAGGAGCTCACTCTTAAGCACAACGCTCTTTGGGCGGACAATGGAGATGCTATTTCTCAAATTTACACTGGTACGAATGCCTTGAAGTCTTCATTCTCAAGATCTGGTAAGATGAATTTCGCAGGTGCTCTTTCTGATGTCACCAAATCTGTTTCCAGAATGTACCAGAACACGTTTGTTGACTCTAAGAAACAACTGACGATAGACCTTTTACTCGGTAAAGATGCCAAGAACGGTAAGGCTGTCAAGATCTTTGACCCTATCTACGAGTTTGTGCACGACAAACTTCAGGAGAATGCTCTGGCTTTCACGACATACATGAATATCAACATGTTTGTGGGTACATTCAATGTCAGTGCCGCGTCACACCCTATCAAGGAAAGTCTCGAAGACTGGCTCTTCCCAGCTTCCAACGACAAATACGCAGCCCCCGAGCTTTACGCTATTGGACTTCAAGAATTGATTGAACTCAATGCTGGGTCTTTTCTTACTTCGGATAGCTCCAAGCCTGCGCAATGGGGCGAGTTCTTGAACAAACAACTTAATTCCAAGGGCGAGGACTATTACTTGCTTCGAACTGAAGCAATTGCATCTATGAGTGTGTATTTGTTCGTCAGGAGAGACCAAATGCAGCATGTAACACAGGTGTCGGGCTCCTCGAAAAAGACGGGTCTTGGTGGTATGACCGCCAACAAGGGAGCTTGTGCTGTCAGATTTGAGTTCGGATCAACATCATTTGCTTTGGTGACCTCTCATTTGGCTGCTGGCGTAAATGCCACAATCGAAAGATACAATGACTATACACTGATTATGCAAGGTCTAACCTTCACCAGAAACTATACCATCGGTGACCACGACAACATTATTTGGTTTGGTGACTTGAACTACAGAGTCGAGCTTCCAAATGACAGATGTCGGTATTTAATTGAGAGCGGAGCTTTCGATGAGTTGAACGACGCCGATCAATTGAGAGTAGAGATGAAGAAAGGTGGTGCTTTCTCAGAACTCCAAGAGAGTCCCTTGCTTTTCTATCCAACCTACAAGTATGACAAGGGCACTTCGAATTACGACACCTCTGAGAAGCAACGTGTTCCCTCTTGGACGGACAGAATTCTTTACAGAAGTGTTAACAAGGATGGCTTGAAGGCTTTGAACTATGGTTCTGTCATGGACATTTTTGTCAGTGATCACAAGCCCGTTTTCTCGACATTCAAAGTCAACATCAAGGTTGTCAACAAAGCCAAGAAGCTGAAGTTGGCCGAAGACTACTATAATGCCTACAAGAAGGAGTACGGCTCAAGCCTGAGCTTGATTGAGTTCGACAATGAATCATCACCTGGTTCGACGGCGAACTCGACATTCACCTCGAGAACTCTTTCAGAAATGAACATCCTTGAAGACGAATACTCGCCTAGCAAACCAGCTCGTCCAAAGCCACGCGCTGTGAATACGTTGCCCAAGAGAGTTCCACCACCACCTGTGAGCAGAAAGGCTGTCTCTCAAAACCAGAGCAGCGAGTTGAGCGACAGACTCAAGGCCAGACATGAGATCTCTACGCCGCCTCCTCCTCCACCCTCGAGAAATTCGGCACCACCTTCCAGAAATCACAACTTGGCTTTTTCTGCGGCTCCTCTTGTGCCTTCAGGATCTCAACCATCAACCCCACGGTCAATGTCTCCTAGTGTGACAAACACAAGCGCCTCGTCGCCAATCAAGCCTACCACCAGCGAGTCAAGACCTCCCGTGAAGCCTAGTAAACCTAAGGCCTTGTCCACTAATAAAGTTGAACAACTTCCGCAGCAGAAATCTAGCGGAGCTAGAGCACCACCGCCCCCACCCCCCAGATCCAGTACCAATGGTTCCTCCTCGAAAGGCAACATGATGGATTGGAAACCTCTTGTGCCCCAATAGACATTTAGTTAAACAATTTTTTCACACAAACCTGCTGTAGTGTGCATATTACGGTATAGAGATATCTCACCAGCACTGAAAGATCAAATATCAACACCACGCTAACAATGTCAAAAAGAATAAAAAACGTTTCTATATCAGTACCAGTCCTTTATGGCAATACTGCAAAGCATCTTGCGGATGAAAAGCGCACAGAGAAGACCCCACCTGATCACACACACGAATGGACAGTATTCTTCAAGCCTGTTCTCGATAATGTCGACCTTACGCCTCTTATAAAGAAGGTTACGTTCAAATTACACGAAACTTACGAAAACCCTGTTCGCTCTGTTGAGAAACCTCCTTACCAAGTAACTGAAACCGGGTGGGGTGAGTTTGAAATCATCATCAAGGTACACTTTCATCCAGGAGCAGAACTTGGTATTAACGAGAAGAACTTCCAGATTTTCCACGGCTTAAAGCTCCACCCGTACAATCCCAAGGCACCAAAGAGAGAAAATGGCGAAGTGTACTCGGTTCTTTTTGACGAGCTAGTATTCAACGAGCCTACAGAAGCCACATTTGAAATCCTTACAGGTAAACCACTGAACTTGCTTCCCTACAAATATTCAGACCCACAGAAACGCGACCAAGAGTACTTACGGACAGACGAGATTGACGAACTAGCAAGACTAGATGTGTACATCTCGAAAGTCAAGGACGAGATTGAGAAACAACGTCATGAGTACAAAGAGCTTGAACAGCAGAGAGCCGCTTTACTACAATGAGGGTCATAAAACGTGTCATGAAGTCGTTACATAAGGATGGTGATCTTGTGCTCCATGAAGAAGTCCAAGAACTCATCAATGAGGCCTTGAAGTTGTGGTAGACTAACGCCAAATTTTTGGTGCGGTCCATAGTATGGGCCGATGCGGATGGGAAGCTTGCATCTAACAACCAGGTCAGAGTCAATAGCGATGAGGTAGTTGAGTGGGTAGTTGCCACCACCGAGGGGGTCCATGATCTCGAAATAGCGAGCGAGCTCTTTGCAAGTTTCTGTGTCCAGACAATGAAAGTAAGGGTTCTCTGTGAAGCGGCTATCGATATGCAGCGAAACGAACACCAAAGGGTCAAAATGCTTGGGAAACATGTCCCGAATTACGTCAATGTACTCTTTGCCCTGAGCGCCCAAAAACACGAGGAAATTGAGACTGTCAACATGGTCTATTTCCATATGCGAGGCACCTGTGCTGCTTTCCATTACTTGCTGAAGAGACGACTGAACCCACTGGTCAAGTGGTGTCCCCTCGTTTTCTAGAAAGCTAGGAGGAGCTTTGCGTGTTATTGAGGTCTTAATACATTTGGTCAGGCCCTGGGTTTCTACCGGGGAGAAGGAATCTGAGCGGTGCTCAACAACGGTATCGTCACCGCGTCGCTTCATTGCTTTCGTGGGTTTCCTTATTTCGGCAGATACCTTCAGATGGGCAGAGCGCGAAAAGCTTTCATTAAGTATGGCGGTTTGAATTGGTCTACATGATGCAAAAGATCGGGGTAGCTGAAAGTTGGGGTAGGCCGGCATGAGAAAACAATCGAGAAGCGATGAGGACGCACTGCAAATACCGGGGGTTCAATCCACGGAGACTTAAACCAGCAAGATAAGAAAATTCCTTTTGGCTCTGAAGTTTAACTTTTATGTTTCGTCGGTCATCTTATTATACTAATCAAAACGTCCAAGTTGGAATGCACGAGTCTCCCCTCTATTATTAATGCACGTCTGTGGTTGGTCAGCTTAGACCACTGCATTCCTCACCTCTCTTACAATTTTTTTTTCCTTCCTTCTGTCACGACCCTGTCTCGGGCCTGAGGGTCCCTCACTTTTTTCGGAAACAACCTTACTTCTCCACATGCCTCCCCTCAGATCAAAAAAAGCCCCGTATGGAGATTACCGGGAAACCGCAACCCGCTGAATATGCATCATATAGGATTGTAGACTAGTATCGTCCGTCATGACGTCAAACTGGCCTCCGTACATGTGGTTGGGGTTTGTCAGATAACTCGTTGATGGGTTGAGCTTGGCCATGAGGAAACGGGCCTGAGATCCGCCGTCGTCGCAGTCGATAAACCGCGGCAACGGGAACCTGTCTTTGAGGATCTCCAAAGCCTCATGCTTTGGTGCTTCCAAGAACTCTTTGAAATGCTCGTAGCCTTCCATATTGTGGTAGTTGGCTTTTCTCCACTGCGCAACCGTAGTGCCATGGTAGATGAGGATATGAAAGAATGTATCAAGAAGGAGAATTTTGGTGAGACCAAGCGACATGGAGTCAAGTAAAACAGGCTCAGGGTCTAGGTTAGGTTCACCTGTCTGCGGGTCTTCTGCTCCAAAGGTCTCAATGTCGTACGACAATAGGGAAGGTTGAATCATGGTCAACGAGTTGTTGACGTCCTCATGCATGAAAATGTGACGAATGTAACTTGTCTCATCTGGAGAGTTGTTGAACACTCGAATGAATGGTGACCGACGTAGATGGTACATGAATTGCGGTAACATTGAATAACTGGTGGATAAACGGAATGAATCGAGCTGCTTCTTTTGGTACACCCCAAAGCGGGCACAATAGTCAGCGAGGACCTTGTCGAGATGCTTCACAACGTCAGTGTGATCATATGTCGTCTTTGTGCTGTTGAAGATGTGAGCTCTGAGCTTATCGATGGAGCTCCTTGCAATGGCGATGAAGGCTGCGTTTTGATCAAATCCTAGTTCCAAGTTTTGGTTGTCGGAATCGGCAATAACTGCCAAGGGTAATGTAGTCACTCTCACTCGCTTCTCTCCACATGGATGTTGGTAGTGGAAGCTGAACTGGATGAAAGCAAAGCCAGGCTGCGGCGAGTCGAGCTTGTCAAAGTAGATCGCGTAGGTAGATTGTGGGTCCACGCCACAAAGCTTCCAAGCATTGGTATTACCTTGGCCAATACTTTGCGGAGAAACACTGGAATTGATGAAAGTGTTGTCTTTTCTAAGTGGAAGCGAAGTAGCGTGGCCAATGAGACCTTGAATTTGCAAGTCAGTGGTGGTTCTGCACTCGACAGTAGCATTAAGGGCCATCTCTGAGCCCAATTCATCATTGACTTCCTCGCTGGTCTCGCGTCTAAGGAACTTCACCAAACTTTGCTTGAAGATAGCTGTACTGAAAGAGTCACTCATGACAACAGCACCGCCCGTTGCGGACGCGATATCGTCCATTTCGTACAAACCGACCTGGTCGTAACTGCCAATAAATATGTCACAGCAAATACCCATATCCACGAGGGACCTGGCAACCTGTTCGTAGAATGACTTGGCACTTTTGTACAACAGGGAGTCTACTTTGGTAACTCCATTGGCCAAGTTGGGTATATGTGTTTGCAGCATCTTGTCTATGTCGTGATGCGATCTAATGGGCTCTTTCAATTGGGACCCTACGATCCTTGCAGGGCCATGCGTTGCAACACCGCCAATGAAACACATGAGGTGACCTCCAGCGGACACACCATTACCTAAAATGGCTTGAAGCACCAAGGTACTGACCTTGACAGCGCATCCGGTTGATCTTTCAGGTCTTTGGCTCGACAGTGAGCGTGGGAATGTGTTGTTTTGTAGTCTATCAATGATGGAAGATAGTTGGTACTCGGCGTATTCAACTGGCTGTAAAAACTTTTGTGCAACAGGGCTCAACTCGGCCTGCTGACGATGCAATGACATACCCACATTGAGGCCCAATATCGTCTCAATAGTCTTAAGCTCGTACTGTTTAGCTCCGTTGAAGGTGTAGCTGCGATTAGGCACCAGTAAGTCGTGGAGCTGTACATGTTTGCCAAATGTCACAAGGCCCACCAAAGCATGGGCTGGAAGATAAGACAAGGATAGGAGAATGGACTCCTTTAATTGGGCAAATGCTTCAGTAACGTCTTCATTCTCGAAGCATGTATCAACACAGTAAAAGAAGATCGGTGGTAGCGGCGCAGAACGATCAGTGGAGTATTCCACAGTGTTACATTCAGGATTAAGAGCCTGGGAGTAGCTCCCGTCCTCAGCAATGAGTAGCCTGTTTCCAAAGCCACAGAACTGGCAGTGCCATACCTCCGGCTGGTTCGCCTTGATTGTGACGAATGGGTTTAAAAATGCACGACACTGGCGACACTGCTGCATTTGTTGAAAATGCAAGCGGTTCACAGGGGATTTGTCGTTGTACGGGGTGTAGAAAGCTGTCAATGGAACCACGTTATGTTGACTCTGGAGCCTTGATTTGGGGACATTGTGCCACGAAAGACGAACACCGTCTTTTTCCTCTTTTTCCTCAAAGTTCATTATCCCGGATCAGAGGGAACTTTGTTTCAATTATGATTTGTTGTGAAGAAACACGAAGGTGAAGAGTTCAACGGTTTATCTCTTCTGACCGCGCAACGAAATGATCGGCCTCGGTTCCACTCGTGCGAGTGAGATCGAATAGATGAAACTGTGAGGTACCGCAATTGAAAACACCTTTTGCGGCTTAAAAATGGTTTCTCTTACAAAAGAACAAAATGACTAGGGAGTGAGATTACACTATTTACATAACCCTTTCAAAAAGGTTTCTCCGATACGGAGAACGTGCGACTCATCATCCACAATGGGCTCAACGGTGCTCATGAGTCTGTGTCCACAACTCGGACTACTGCCTCACCACATCTTTGAGCACACCAAAAGTCAACACGTCCTCGATTCTATTAGTTCCACTGAACAACATGCTGAGCCGATCAATGCCACAACCCCATCCGCCTGTAGGAGGCAAGCCGTACTCCATCAGCTTCACGTAGTTCCAATCTGGTATAAGCAGCTCGTCGTCATTGTACTCGGCCTTGGCCTGTTGCTGGAGCCGGAATTTTTCAGCCTGTGAAAAGGAGAGAGTTTTCTTCTTCATAGGAATTGACATACTCTTTGCCGTTTATGAAAAGCTCAAAACGCATGGAAACCTCGTACTTTCGGCCATCATAGTCCACAAGCGCGGACTTAGCTAATGGCGACATCACCGCGGGCTGATTGTAGATGAAGATCGGCTGATTGCGGTTTTCAAGAGAAATTGCCTCAAGGATCCTGCTACTGAGGTTATCCAAAAGACTAGCGGGAGATTTTGTGGGAGGAAGTGGTATTCCGGCGTCTCTGTGGTATGCCACGAGTGATTCTGTAGTGAGCTCCTCTGGAAGTTTGGAACCAGTCTTTTGCTCAAGTGTAGGCACAAATTCATACTTCGCAAAATCTCCCTGTTGCAAGGAGGTTAGTTCGGGCAACGTTTCCTTTAGAATTGATAGTTTTTGCTCTTTCTGGGAAAGCCCGTTGTAAACCGCAGCGAAAACGCCCTCCGTCATCTTCATCAATTCACTCAAAGATGTATGGGAGCGGTAAAATTCACACGTCATGAATTCAGGATTATGTGTGGCATCAATGCCCTCGTTACGAAAGTTTGGACCTATCTCGAACACCTTGTCAAAGCCGCCCACGACAAGCTTCTTGAGCCAGAGCTCTGGCGCAACTCGAAGCAGCAACTTTTCATCAGGCACGGCCTTCAGGCTAGTTTGAAAGGGCTCTGCATTTGCACCAGTCCCTGCACCAGCAATCAATGGAGTGTTAACTTCAGTGAAATCGTCGTCTATAAGAAACTTCCTGATAGACTGTGTCACAGTGTCTTTGATGAGGATGCGCTGCTTCAGCTGGTCGTTCACCAAATAGTTCATGACTCTGTTAGCATTGATGAGTTGCCTGTCAGTGACTTTGGCAGGCAATGTTGCCAAATTTAGGCAAGGGCTGGAGATGCGTATTGGGGAATTCACCTTGAGAGTCAATTCTCCCACATTAGTGACGGAAGGAAAGCCCACACACAGAATATGATCACCTTTTCGTATGAAGGAGTGAATTTCGGAGAACTCATCCTTCCCCATGCTCCCTAGTAGTTTGTTGGATGCACATATCTGAACCTCCACATCGTCCTGAGCGATGTCAAGGAAGAACAACGCTTTACCAGCTTTTCTCACTGACTTCACTCTGCCCTCTAACTGCACTGTATCAGGGAGCCTCTTTTGTGGATAGCTTTCAAAATCTGTGTCCTTGAATTTTCTTACGAAATCTGGGACTCGTAGGACTGGCGAATTGGATCTGGTAGTGGTGATGGGTGGGTAGAATTGAGCTGGATTCTGCGCCACAACCCTCTTTCTCTGAACATACTTGAGCTGTTCCTCAGAGCTGTATCTTCGAAGATTTCCAGCGATCTGGGTTAATCGCCTGTGTAGGCGGCATTGGCTTCCCAGAAGCATGAAAAGGTCGTCTATCTCTGAGTGTAGGTCTACGCAGGTCTCAGTGGGAACGCTAAAGAGACGAAGGATCATAAACACTCGGCTCGCCAAGGATGAGATCATTTTATTCTTCCGATCGCGGTGCTTATTGTCATTTCCTTTTTTCAGTTGTAACTTTTTCTTTTATTTTGTCGTTGATTCCACTCTTTGCGCTTGATCCGTTATGGGGACCGTATTTACACCCAGTACTTCAAATCGCCAGACTTATGAAAATCCAATCTATCAAAATTTTCAAAACGCTTCTTCTCGTTTTCTTACCTCGTCGTCCCAGGCATCGTATGTCTATTTTGTGCCGACACTGCCCACGGCCACTCCATCCCCTCATTACATAATGGCATTATGTTCTCCTACTTATATAGCCCCTCTACGGCCCACAAGGTCTCTATAATACGAAACTCTTGCCTTCGCCACATTTCCACGCGTCATACCGAGAGATCCACCAATCTGTCGATCTTTATCCCCAGTAGGCCAATCGCCCGAACTCCCTGATTCCACCCAAGAAGACTGTTTCACCACCTCCTCGACGACCTCCCGCCTCCATTCATGGAAACTATCTCCAATGGCGCAATCTCAATCACTACAAGGCATTGTTCGCAGACACGCGCGGTAGGGTGTATGGAGAACGGTGGAAGATGTACGGACTATATTGGCTAAGATGGAGTAAAAAAATCATTGCTCGAAAGACAATGTGATCATTTCCGCATTCTTCAATAAACTTCTCTGACAAAGACCCAAGAGGGGATGGCGACAAGTACGGTGGTTTGCACGGCTCCGCCTGAACGGGCAATTCTCCTTTGATGTAATTTCTTCGGTATGGTGCTGCCTGATGCCTGATTCACTTCTGCGACAGCTCTCCTCTCGGCAAAATCTGAATGGCGATTCCTGGCTGTAACGATCTGACGAGGACTACTTTTCGTCTAGTGAGGCCACACACGAGTTGCTTCCAGGCGGCCCATCACTCATTTTTTTTGCCCGTATACAAACAATTTTTTTTCGTGTAGAGACTTTAAAGAAATTGTTTTCCTTACAATTTTATCTCCGAAAGTAACCTCTCCGTAACCTTTGTCACGTCTACGCTCCTCGTAGAAACATTCCTAAGTTATGTAGGACGCTCGTGTCGCCTGCACCCGCACCCACCTTGTGCCTATTTTTTCTAACACGCCAAATCCACCCAGGCATAACCACCCCAAAACCAATTGATCCCGAGGTTTTTTTCCCTTGCGCCCCTCCCTTTTCTCCTTATCCTTTCTGCGGATGAAGTCCATATTCCGCAAAAATAGGCGCTCGGTGGCATTGTCCCACAAGGACGATCTGGACTCACGGCTAGAGGCCCAAGATAACCTGGACTCCCGCCTGGCTGGCTCCAAGGCTAATAATCCACTCCGCTCCTTGGTTATCCCAGCATATGACTCCGTTTCTGTCAAACACGCATGGATCAACGCCGCCATCAACCAGCCTTCTCCTTTGGAACTGCCTGAAACGTCCTTTCGGTTGTACAGAGCCGAGCTTAAGGGCTCCGTTTTGCATCTTTACAGGCCACCGTCCCTGCTCAATGCTCGTCTGTTTCGTGTCGGCACGTCCGACCGTGCTGATGGTGCCCTGCTTCACCAGGTTCCTTCACTGGCTCAGTCGACAAGTACAGCCGTGTCTTCCGGAAATGGCAAATCGACACAGGGACGTCGTTTTCTCCCGTTGCATGGTTCAGACTCGGCATCTGCGGCGGAGACAACTTCCTCCTCGATAACCGGACCGCTTGGGTCGACGAAGATGGCGTCCTCGGCACTGTTGAACACCGCCACTGGTTCTATTGCACCAAAATCCACAGCATCCGCCAACACCATCGTGCCCACCATCCAGGACGCCAATACTTCCCTTGGCACCATTTCTTACCTAGACCGCCAGACCCCTCATCCAGACTTGCGTTATGACTCCCCGTCTAATACCTTCTTGTCCAACAACTCTCCGGAGGCCTTGGTGCATCACTTCCTTTTTGCAGAAAATAGCCCTACTACAGCGATTCCTGACCATGATCCAGTGGCTCATTTAACTGTCGTGTTTCCAATGCTTCCAAACTTCAGTGAAATCCTCTCCACCTTACACGCTATGCTCAATGCCATATTCGATGGAGCATTTGGCAACTTTTCGTCATTCAAGCAGTTCACGGACCGCCTGCTTGCGCTCTTTGACCATGTGGTTGCCCATTTTGGTGGTTTCATATTGAAGAAAGCCGAAGGGTCGATGATGCTCAAAACTTTGCTGCTCTTCGACCAGCATCCTTCCTCAGTGTCTCCCAACCTCCTTGCATCTGTCAAATCCAAGATGTTGACCAGGCAGCAAGATCTTCTTGCCCTCGTCAATTTCAGAGATCTTGCCACTTCCTCACAACCTCCAGACCCATTCATAGAAATAAGCTCATCTGTTTTTATGAACGATGTGAATCTCTTCGATTTTGCTGCGCTCATAACGGAGATTGATTTGCATTTCTTTAAGTCGTGGAACTCGAGCACAGACAAGGCACTCCTTTTATCTTCTCTGGTGGCCAACAGCAATACCAGCGATACATTTTTCCGCAAAAACCCATTGGTCTTCAACAACGATACTCATGTGCATTATTTGGCCAGGCTTCTCCTTTTTCATTTGTTTGCTGAGGACACAAGCAGCAAAACGCCACAGCGCAGAGCACGTATCCTTGAACGCTGGATCGACTTGGGATGTCTTTTGGATAAATCGGGAAATATGTCTTCTTGGTTGGGAATTGCCTCCATAGTGTTATCCCAACCTCTCTTGCGCTTACGCACGGTCTGGTCGTATGTTAATCAGGATTACATTAAGCTTCTTAGAAATGATTGGTCTCCAGTGCTTTTTGAACTTGACCGTCGGTACTTAGCAACGAGCAATGAAAGCATTGACTTCGGAAGATCGAGCTCTGTCTTATACGGAGAAGAAAACAACGATCTTCTGACCTCGAAAGAGTCTTACCATATCATGGCACCTCGTGGATTAGGTAAAATCTATTCAAAAGACACTGTCATTCCCTACTTCGGTGATCTCTTGATCAACAATATACCACATGGGGATGTCTCGAATCTTGAGATAGTGTGGAAAAAAGTCAATTACTCATTCGATAGATGGAACGACTACTTGAAGAATCTCACTAATCTGGCCGACATTATCAATTACAACCAAGACGTTCTTCGCAGGTACAACTCTATGGGTTTTATCGTTTCGAATGAGAGTCTTAATCAAGTGCTCTACCTAGGAGCAAATAAGGAGGAAAAGAGTATTCCATCATCTGTGCCAGGGACTTCTCCTTCCGAAAGCAAATCTTCAGACACATTTTCGGCTCATACTAAAGAAAAGCTACGAAAAGTCCTTTTGCGTTTGCTTGAGCTCAACGAGGATCCTACTGGGCTTTCAAACATCATGAGCAGCTCCTTGAAGATGGAACCCAATCTTCCCGAAAAATATCTAAGGTCATCCGAATCCGAGCAAACCTCTCACGGCTCTGTTCAAAAGCTTCAGCACATGAACTTGAGCTCGTCAAATCTTTCGGTTACGTCTTCTTCGTCCGGGATCTCGGCAGGCTACTCAAACGCCGACCTACCTGAGCATGAAACTACGTCACCATTTGGCGGAACCATAAAGGAAACCCCAGCAGAGGAGAAGTTACCAGCATTTAACAACAATCATTTCAAAATCGATTTACTGAACTATGATGATCTTGTTGCAAGCCAACCAGGGATTTCAGACAACCCAATCGATGGAAATCACAGAATTGTCATCAATAACGATTTGACACTCAGGGTTGATGATTTTGTCGCTGATTTCGACCTCGTATCGTCAGTTTCATCAGCAGACAGGACAGAAGAGGACAAATTGGAGACAGAGGATGAAGGACTTGGTATTGATGTAGATGACATCTTGAATTCGGAGAAATTTAAAAATCTCTCGCTTCAAGAAGATCATCGTGAAGAACAACCGGCTTCAGCGAAGGAAAAGAGGCACCGCAGTTTTGGTCTAGTTTCGAACTACTCCAATAATAGAGCAAGCCAACTGAGATCCACGAAATACATTCCTCGATTTGCACCAATTGATACTTTAATTGATTTGATGCTCATTGATTCTGTCTATTTTGATGAGAGATACCCGATTGACTTAAGCGAATTTCGTTTCGTGTTCTTATTGAACTACAGCTCGTTCATGTCCACAAAGGATCTCCTTGACAACTTGGCACATAGATTCGTCCACTCTGGAAATGCTGTTATTTCCATCATGAAGAAGCAGCACCTCATAAGGAATGGTGAATATAATCCTGTCACCTTTGGGAAGTTTCCGAACTGGAATGTTGATGAAGATGTGAAGTTGGCTGAATTGGGTGATGTTGACTATGAGCTCCTTCTCAAAATCCAAGTGAATATTTTGAAGGCCCTCCTTGTGCTTCTCAACAATTTTTATGCAAATTTTGCCCACGACTTGACAAACAAGAGGACTATGATCAAATTCTTCAAGCTTTACACGAACGAAATCTTGCAGTGGTACAACTCAAACAAGATTGACAAACGATTGGACAAGTATTTCGAAGAGTTAGTCAACTACTACAAGAAGCTCAAGAAAATGTTTGTCAAGAAAACTTACAGACCCGTTGAAGTGCTGAAATTTGATGAATTCTTGACGCACGAATTCAGGTTCTCGAATGTCCTTCACGACGTCCCCATGAACCGTAATCTTCCAAGTCACAAAAACGTGCACAAGATTGAGAAGTTTATTCACAAATTCAACAAGCTTCTTACACTTTTCTATAAAGGGATTAAGCCGGAAGATTGGTTCAGGGCTTTCAACATCCTCGAGAATCAATTTGAAAACTATACGCTTTTGAATTACACAATTCCCAAAAATTCAGCAGAAGAGCAGATATATGTTTCTAACATTTTTAGCTACTTTGATAGCTTGAGAGACGGTGCAGATAACGAGATATTGATGAGCAAATTTCCTTTAGTCTTCCGCAAGCTTTTTAGATTGTACCACAAGTTTAAGTGTTACCTTTACATACAGCTTTGTGACCCCAATATAGCTCTTGAGGAGAGATTGGATCGGATGAAGACATTGTTGATTATGGTGAGAATTTCCCAGTTGAAGATGGGTGAAAGTCAGTTTGTATTTGAGGGCGACTCTGGTAGTATCCCCTCATGTATCGAAAGTGCCATTGTCAATGTCATCTATCACCCAGCCAGCCGCCAGTTAGGACCACTTTGGGCCAAGGCGTCAAACTCGCTCAATGCTGGCATCTCTGAGATTACATCTCAAGGAATCTTCAAAGATATCAACGACCTTCTTCCACGTGGTATCAAAAGCAGTGATATGCTTATGGTGCAAGAGCCTCTCTTGCCTTGTTTTGGATGGATTTTTGAGCTTCTTCTTGAGGTCAACAAATGTCCAAATTTCTACGACTCAAGTATTAACTTCAATAAGAGATATCTAATTTACAAGTTGATCAAGGAGCTTAGTGTCGAAGACATGGATGATACCCATCTCGAAGCTGGTGAATTTGATTTCTTGTTGAAGCTCGATGAGTCGCTTTGCCAGTCTATCAAGATAGCCGATATCGTTCCAAATGATCGTCACAAGTGGGACGTTTTTGGTCCTATTTTGAAGCTTCAACAACTGATAAATGAAGCTGAGTTGGCCAAAACTGATGGTAGGATCGTGAAGAATCTGTCAGGCGATCAAAATCCACGTACCAAAAAACTGGCCAGCAGTTTAAGACGTCAATCGTTGAACTACAAGACGAATGCTTCTTCGAGATTCAAGATCAGTGGTTTATTTAACAGACTCAACAGTGCTGGAGGCGAAAAGGTGGTCGACTATCGAGAGTTGCCAGATCCCAGCTCGGTGGTGGATGCGAAGTCTAAACCATTGCACTCCATGCTTCTTAAGGATTACAAGATCTTCCCTGTCTATCTCCTCCCCAACTGCCTTAAAGTTGATTCAGATAGTGGCGATGTTCTTTATCTCAGAACTCCAGATGAAGAAGAGATGAGGGATTGGTCAAACAAGTTGGCGTTTGCTAACAGACATTGGTTCCATTCGAGGTTACTCAACTACAAATGTACCTCCTCCATGACTACATTCAGCTTGCCACTTGAAACCATATGTTCGAGGGACAGATCCAAATCCCCACTTTTCCTTGACTTAATCTATGAAGCTATCGAGACTGAAGGACTCCATGATGTTGGTATTTATCGAATCAGTACTTCGATCTCGGAGCTCTCCGCTTTGAAGCAAGAGATCGACAGAACCGGTACTGTTGACCTTCAGGCTAGGCATATTGATGTACATGCCCTCACTAGTTGCGTCAAGCTGTACTTCAGAGAGTTACCAGATGCAATTTTGACTGACGAGGTGATCAGAGAATTGTTTCAACTAAAGGCAGACAATGAGTTGCTTTCGGAGGCAATGACGGAGAATGGCTTTTTTGCAGAGCCATATTCATTTGTGTTAAAAAAGTTACCTCGTCACAACTTCTACACTCTTAGAAGCTTGATTCGTCACCTTAGCCGGGTCGCAAGTCAAAGTGAACAAAACAAAATGACAGCCTCGAACTTAGCAACAGTGATAGGACCAGCTTTAACAGAAGCAAGTTCCGCGGAAGCGCTTGTAAGCAACTTCGGGTTCATCAATTTTGTCTTGGAAAAGCTCATCGATAACTGGGATGCAATATTCAACCACTCTAGCGACGAAAACTGATACTACATATGATTTGGGAAACAGATACTGCCTACTGGCGAAATGACTATCTACATGTATATTCCAGTATTTATAGTGAATCTAATGTCTCTTAACGAAACCATCCTTGCCGTGAAGGCGATGTCTTGACTGTGCCTCATACTTCTTGTTAGCTTGTTCCAACTTGGCTCTTGTGGACTCTCTCTGCTTTTCAGCCATTTGCTGGAACCACTCACTTAGGTTAGCAGGTTGCTTCAGAAGATCTTGCTTAGGGGGTTTCGGAAGTTTATAATAATTCTTGAACGCTTGACTCTTGAACAATTGACCTTGTAAAACGGAGAAAAAAGTACCCACGGAAATGTACAAAGCGACTGCAGCAGAACAGTTCATGGTGAACACAAAAGCCATGGCTGGAAAAACATAGAAGTACTTTTTCACCATTTGGTTCATGTTAGTACCAGCATCACCTCCCAATCTAATCAAACCCACAACAAGAAGGGCAGACAAACCTTGCAAACCCAAGTATGGGTCGACCTGGGTCAAATCGTGGAACCAGAGTGCACCTTGAGTTGAGAAACCCTCGACTGGATGAGCAGCCATCTTTCTAAGGCCCTGAAAAACACCGTAGGCAAAAGGAAGCTGAGCCATACCGTAAAGTGACTTAAATACAGAAACGTCATTCTTCTGGAAAAGTAAGGCTCTTTCTCTCGTGATCTGTGCAGTGTTCTCAGGCTCGGTCTTGAGACGGTCCATGATTTTTGACATTTCTGGTTGAATGGCAGCCAATCTAGCGTTATTGACTGCTGCTTTGATGTAAAGTGGGAAAAGAACAGCCCTGATAAGAAGGGCAGTGGTCACGATCGTTCCCCACCATGGAAGTCCAGTGTACACATGGACATTTTCAAGAAGAGTCTCCATCCATGCTGTGACTCCCCAGCCTTGTGCCATTCCAATCGAGTTTAAGTATCCCAACTGATCCGATGTCATGTTGGTCGCTTCCAGAACGGCCGATGAGTCGAAGGCGGGCAACTTATCTTGAATGCTAGAGACCACGCTAGAAGCCTCCGATGAAACAGAGTTCGTGCTCTGTGAACTGAATCTGATGGACGATCTCTGTATGGATGGTTTGAGCACGGCGATAGCGCTCATCAGGGTTATTTGTTTTGGGTTTGTGAATGACTTGAGACCAACAGAAGCCCTCAAGAGGGATCTGCTAGGACCAGCTTTGAGAGCTATACTTCCTAACATCGAATGTTGATGGGGAGATGTGCGGATAAGAAATGTATGTGAAAAACTAGACTCCCAGACATTTTTTCTCAAGGTGGTGTACACAACGTGCTATGAAGAGTAAGGCATAAAAAGGTTGAATTCTGATAGATGGAGACAATTCGATGCTACCGCTTTTAAGACTGCCTTTTCTACGGCGCCATTCGACCTTCGAGTTCATTCCCCTGCTTTGGCTTTCTCAACGAGGTCGTGATCCGTTCTCACAATCGGGTGTCCGGGACTTCCTAGATGATTTTGAAAAGCTTCTGAGCCGTCAAAAAGAACAAGTTGAGTTGCAGAAACTACATCCGTCATTGCGTTCGAACATAGAGCTAATGAGGCTCCTTCAAACGGGCGAAAGCAGGACCATTTTCGCCCATATCACTGAACATTTGTCTCAGAAGAACCAAGGACTTCTTAGCTCTAAGTTAATGGAGCGATATATCGGGAACCTTCTAGCTGAGGAGAATCTCAATGCAGCAGTGTCGTTGATTCATATTCTCCTCAATGCTGACAGCACATCCTATTGCATATCCAACCAAACATGGTCTGCTCTTGCCTCAAAAGCTTGCGAACTAGGCCACTATTCAGCTGCATGTTTGGTTTATCATGAGGTCATTGATCCCATCGCTGCATATGAAGATCCGAATTTTAAAGGGACGAATAACCCACTCATACCATTTCTTCTATTCCCTGACATTTTGGCACAACTTTCTATCGTGTTGATGCATAATGGAAACAATGTGGCTGTCTGTGGAATTCAAAGCTACTTTAAAAGGTACTATTCTTACTTCTGGCATCGCACAATCTACAGAAGTATCGCCATAGCAAAGGTGGAAGCTCATGCTTGTGCCGGTGAAACGTCCCTAGCGATAGCTGAATTTGTTAAATTGGCCTGGCAACACAGAGGGTATAGTCCCTTACAAAAAGGCAGCGCTGTCGAGCACAACTTAAAATACGCTGTGGAGCATAACCTGAAAGAACGGCAGAAGCGAATATTGGAAAGTGATGACCCTGCCAACGATCCTTCGATTGTGTACAACAAGTTCAGTTTACCTGGAAAAAGATTCAATGCAATTTTTGATGGTGTAATCGAACTTGCCGATACACCGTATCTCAATGCTTTGATTCTGCGAAACATGTCACTGATTATGGCCGATCGTAGCTCGACAATCGAAAGACTTGTAAATTTCATTACATCGAACCACCATGCATTACTCACTCCAGTGATTGCCTCTCTTTGCAACAATGGCGATCTTTTTGAGGCTTGGGCCGTTCTCAGGAGAACAAAAGCGTCCTATCCCCGATTGCATGCCAAAGTTCTATTCAGAGGAGGTGAGGTTTTCACAATCTTGTTCAGAGCGATGAGAAATAAATTCTCGACATCAAATTGTTCTTCAAGTGAGGTGAGACAAATAATTGACATTTTGAGCTCTTGCCGTACTACCTGTCGGGAGACTATGGATCGGGGATGGACGTACGAATGCCGTGTCGCTTGTCTTCAAGCCTTGCTAGCGTGTCCCACGACTTTGAGACAAGAAGTCCGCCTATTTTTATTCGAATGGGCGGCCGATAGCAAAGCATATGAAAAGATGCCTTTCCAATTTTCATTACATCAAAGTGACTACAACAAGCTTGTCGAGCTTAACGTCGGGGACAGCCTATTGTCAAGAGCATCTCCAACCATGCATATATCCTTGTAAATATCCTAATAACTAGCGAAATGATCATTCTCGTCTTGGTGGCCTTATCTGGTGTATCCTGACATCCTCGCTATCGTGCAAATCTCCAACCGCTGTGATATCCTGCGGTGTAATGAAAATCGATTGTGCATTTGACGACCGGAGCTCGTGGATCAAAAGCCTGATTGCAATTGTGCGATTCACTGAATCCATGAAGACGTCAAACTCGTCTAGACCGCACACTCTAGGTTTCATCACCTTCCATATGCTTAGTAGAAATGCTATCTGCGTGAAAGATTTCTCGCCTCCTGATAGGGACTGTACCGCTCTACTCTGCTTGTCGTCCTTCGTTTGAACTTCTGTGATAACTCTCTTCTTGGCGAAATCGAACTCGAGTTTACCTTTGAATCCTCTCAATGCGAGACAGTGTTCGAAAGACAGCTTCGCTCGAGTGAGTTTCTCCTTGATAGTTATATTTAGATTCTCAAATCTTGAATTCAAGTCATTCTCAAGGTTGATTCTGGCACTCTCCAAATCAGAGAGACTGTTTTCACATTTGTTCTTGTTGGCCCGTGCCTCAAGAAGTTCGTCCAGGATCTGCTCGAACGATTTGCTATTGCTTCTCTCAGCCTCTTCAATCGCCTGTTGAATATTTGCATATTCATTCGTGATTGTCTCTGTCGTGTCAGTTTCAAGGATGTTCGCCTCTTCTCGAGTACACCTTGCTTGAGCCTCTTTGAGTAGTTCATCACGCTTTGCCTCATCTTCAAGCAATTTCGCCTCAATAGAAGTCAACATTTCGATCAATTGTTCCTTTTTTATTTTGCTGGCATCTATCTCCGCTCTTAAGCTGTCCATGCTCTGCTTCACTGTGTCTAGTTGTTGCTCGACAGCGGTAATATCGTCATCAATCTCCTTTTTTGCATTCTGTATCTGCTCTAGTGTAGAGCGTTTAGCTTTCTCGACACGTTTGGCCTCTCTGCCTTTCTCCGCAACCTCGACAAACATTCCCTCTCTCGTTGCTATTTGACTCTGAAGGGCCTCTATCTGAGTTTTCAAACTTTCGATTCTGCCGAAGTCACCCTCTTCGGCAAGTATTCGTTCAGTTGAAAAAATTTGATTTTGCACTTCTTTCAAGGCCTTACGCTTATCATTAAAAATACGCTGGAGCTCAACCTTCCTCTGGTTCCATTCATGGCGAAGCCTATTTCTCTCATTTTGAACCCTAGATTCCTCCTGTAAAACATCTTCTAGGTCTGATCTTAAGCCGGTGTCAGAAGCTTTTCCTGCTAGTTTTCGTAAGTCGTTGGAGTAGAAGACAGGGTCTCTGGTGATGCCACCACCCTTCCCTCTTGCAAGACGAATTCCTGACTTCTTGTCATTTAGACAAAACGCACTCCTAACCTCAGCAATTCGTGTAAGATCTTCGGCTTTTGATATTGTATCACAGATTATCATCTCCTCAATACTGCTAGAATCTATGAGGGTGTACAACACATCATGAACTTGGATTTCGAGAGTGTCTAAAACTGTCACAGCATCGGGGGCACTGATAGCGGTGAACTTGAATTTTTCAAATCTTCTCACAATAATACCTTTCTGTATTCTTCTGCTCCGCATGAGGTTCGCTAGGATTCTTCTATCGTGTTCGTCACACACAACGAAAGAATCAAGAGCTCTTTGCAAGAAAGCATTGATCAAGTCAGCCCAACGACTATATTCCTCCCTCACGCTCACAAAGCAGCCAACAGGTCCAATGGGTTTTTGATGCCAACCACTCTCATCGTCTATTGCTCGTAGCAAAGACTGGATTGTGAGTCCGAATGCTGCGTATTTGTCATTCTTGGTTCGTTCTATGCTTCGAATTTGTTCTTGTAAACCTTGCTTCTGATATTTGAGGTCTGTAAGCTTTCTTGTGGCACTAAGCAACTCGGGGCTCTCCTCGTCGAAGCTGGAGATTGCCTTTTGGGACTCGTCTTTTTCTTGAACTAACTTCTCTTGTTTCTTGCGAAGCTCATTGAGTCGCTCTCTCATTTGATCCTTTGAACCGCCGTTTATCTCATCAATTTTTCGCTGTTCCTGATCTATCTGTTTCTGTAAGTCTTGAATCTGCTTATTGAAGTCATCAACTTCTGTTTTGTACGTGGTCAAATCATTTCTTACCTGTTGAGTTTGTCTCGTTGCATCGCTTGCAGCGTTTTCCGCCAGACGAACTTCAGCTAGCTTCAACTCTTGCAACTCTGAAACTGTATCATGCTCCTTCTTGAGAGACAATACTTTCTCTTCACTCTGGCTGAGTTGGCCACTTTTATCTTCTATATCATTGTCGATATTGCCAATCTCCTCGCGCTTTTGCTCGACTTCCTTTTGTTTCTTAGCGATCCGCTTTTCCATCACCTCGACATTGAACCAATACATCTTTCCATTGATTCTTTCTGACTGTTCACGAAGGTTGTGCGAATGCTTATATTTTTGATAAGTTCTTTCACATTCTTTGTACTTTTGACAAGCATCATCGAAGAACAGCTTCGCGGACCTCAGTCGATTTTGAAGATTCATGATGTTTTTGGATGCATCTTGGTAATTCAGAAGAATCGATTGAATGTTTGTGCCCTCACTAAAATGAGTAAACCGAGACAGTTCAGTACTGCTAGCGATGAATTCACGAGCTTTATCCTGTGAGAGAAATGACAAGGGATTGTTGACAACGATAAAAAACTTTTGCAAGATCTCATCTAGAGTCTTCTTCTTCGTCGACACAATGGTACCATTCTCACTCCGAATAGAATAATTGTTGGCACCTTCCCGCAGAAGCTTCCTCTCCACTATAATTTTGGAGCCGTATACACTTTTCTCAAACGAGTCCAAGCCCTCATTATCGATTTCAACAGTCACACGCGCGGTGGATTTCCCATCTTTGATAAGACTTTTGATCGACGAGCCTCTGTTGGTATCTGTGGCTTTAGCTCCAAGGCCAACAGATATACCAGTAAGAATGGCACTTTTTCCTGAGCCATTTCTTCCAATGATAAAGTTCATTTGGGGGCCAAAGTCCAATTCAAAATGATCATGACACATGAAGTTTTTGAGTGTGAGCTTCTTGATGTAGCCCGCCTTGTTCCTGTGACCGACATCGTCTTCTTCATCAGAATCATCACTTGTTTCCTCATCATCTCCTAGTTTTCGGCGTTTCAGCGCTAGAAGCTGAGACATGTACTGCTCGGCAGATTGACCAGACTAGATGTTAGTATTTGTCGAAATTTGCTTCCATTTAAAAAGAAAAAGAAAAAAAAACGATCACACATACGTCCACCTCAAAAGCCCGCTTACGAGTATCAGTATCGGAGTCCCCAAAGCTCTCTTCAGGCTCCGATGTGGTCATGATTTGACGGAGCTGTGGATAGTACTATTGATATGCTTGATCCACGATGGCGCGATGCAACACCAGCTTTGACGCGCATGCATAACAATCACACTGGGGAATCATCATATGCAAATAAATCGATAAGAGTGGAGAGAAAAGAAAAAAATAATAGATAAGGGAAATCAAAATACAGACAATTACAATTTTTAACACTGGATTCTGATCAAGTGTAAGTTTCTGTGATCAACTCACCTACATTAGTTTTGAGATACGTATCCGGAGTATATTATCAATTAGGCTGTTGCTGTATCGTCTATGAATAGAAAAATAGTCTCAGGCATCTTGCAAGGACGCTTTTTTAATGCTAGAATCGTCAGCTGAGGGTATTTCATGGGATGGATCAACGTCATACATCGTTTCCTTCCTCTCCAATGCCGTGAACTCACTCTTGGTGACCATAGCATACACGTAGAGAGCACCAATTCTGACAGCGGCGAACATAAGAGCAAAAATGACACCTCCACAGAAAGTGACGGTGAAAGCGCCAAATGGACCCCAGTCCTCGGGGTTATAAAGACCATTCCAAATTAACATGAGCTTTCCACCTTCTTGGGCGCTATCGTAGTAGATCCAACCAAACACGAACACGCCAAATAATGATCCGAGACCGCCAACCATGACGTCAATGCCTCTGAGGAACCAGAATGCACGATCACTCAATCCGAGGAAAATACTGGGGATGATGGCCGCGGAAACCAAATCGGCGATCAAGTAGATTTGCAAGATATCGTCAGCAACTTTCACGGCCAACACAATACTTGGAACCATGACGAGAACCACCAATCCTCGAACCCAGATCATCTTCAACTTGTTTCTAAAAACATCATTGGAAATGGTAGAAACCATGGCACTCTGCATCGAGTCAAATGTACATGTTGACAAACAGATGACAAAGATTAAAACAAAAGCTGAGAGCCAAGCAGGCATCTTCGATAACAAGATGAAAAATGCGTTGTAACCGTTGTCGTCTCCAACAGTGAGGTCACCAGACCAGACAGCCAAGAAACCTGTGGTTCCAACCAAGGTACAAATCACAAATGTCACAAATGAAGCGATGGAGCAGCCGATCCACAAGTCCTTGTTGGTCTTACTAGCGAAAGTTCTAAGCCAGAATCCTGCCATGAAGCAATCGTTGGTGAAAATTGCAACTGGCAAAATCCACACCAACTGCCACCCCAATTTGTTGGCCTTCAATAATCCGGAGGGTCCGACCTCAGAGGTGTCAATTTCGATATAAGATCCCATACCAGCGGCACAAATAATGATCAAGATAATTACCAAGGCTCCTTGAAAATTATCAGTGATGAAACTCACTCGGAATCCTCCGAACGAGGTGTAAATTGTCGTGACTACACACTCAACAATCACTGCCGCAAGAGCATCAAGGCCTGTAAGGGTCTCGATGGCACCCCTCACCGCCGATAATTCACCAATCATGAACAAAAACATTGTGAGACAGGTGAAGAAGGAGAGGTACAACGAGGCCACTGGGCCGTAACGCTGTCTCACCCACTCAGTGAAGACAAAACCTTCTGGACATCTGCGGCGAATCAGAGGGCCCACAGCTGCGAACATGAGGATAGGGAGGGATCCGGAGAGCGTGTAAACCAATAGGCCATGAAGGCCACTCACATTTCCGATCTGGGCGTAGGTGGTCAATATACCACAACCCATTGCTGAAAAGTTAGAATTGTAAAACTTCAAATACTACAACTTTCTACGGGTGCTTTGATAGAATGGGCTGAGAAGGACTAAAACTCTTTCGATGATGATCAATACGGCTCAGCCATGAACTGCCATACTAGGCCAAAGGACAGACCGAACAGCCCCATATAACGAGCAGCTGCTCAAAATAGAGCAAGGCCTATGTTCTTTTGTCATGGTACGCAACTTTGAGCTTCCTCACACAAGTACTAACTTGATCAAGTCCAAACGGTATAATCTCAGCCGTCCCAATCTAGAACATTGTACCCAATGTAAGATTGGCACTGCACCCGCTAGCAAGTTGCAAAACTAAGTCGATGAATGACGTTAAAAAATATTGTACATACCTGATGCCACGAAGTTGATGGCAAGGGGAAGACCTCTTTGGGTATTGTTACTGGAAAGAAAGTTGCTTTGTTTCCCATATTTCCAGGCGAGAAATAACCCAGTCGCAAGCAAGAACACATATGTCATATAAATGATGGCATTGTAGCCGGGTGCGTTGATGTCCCCCATGCTTGACTTGGCAGTAGGATCAGTAAATGCAGAAAAATAAAAGTTGTCAGGAAGAGTGTACCAGTCTTATATAACGCACTTTCCAAATAAAAAGAAATCAGGGCGGCATCCAGGTTGCATGCAAGCCTGTATGCAGACCCATATTGGTAATAGCTAGGGTCTTTTGACTCTAAACGATGATAATGCGCTTACGGGGATCGCCGCAAGTGTGTGCCGCACTTGGACCTCCATCGCATGATGCCACACTGACTACCAATTTAGCCCATTTTTTTTTTTTTAACTGATATCTCTTTATTAGAGTAAAAAAACTATATCTCTATAGAAACCACCTCCAATAAGATCTTTATTATTCTCAATTTCACGAGACCCTCAGGTCAGTTTCCCGAACGTCTCGCCGTGGTTATCGACCCATCGGACTTATCTGCCTGACAGCCTTCTTCAACTGACGTATCAGAAGGGGCGGAAGGGTTGGGCCTTCTTCCCTCGATTCACGGTGCTTCAAATAGGTAGTTCTCACCGTCTTCACAAACCAGTTTAGTTTGCGAAAATGTTCAAATGTGTGTTCTGTTGGAGCTAACATATTGTTGAGCAGCATTGGTGTCTCAAAGCCAATACGTTCCCACCAGTACTTGGTGGCCAGGCATCGGCTGTATAAATGCTCAAGAAAAGAGTCGACCTTGACCCTTTCTCGACATAATGTACATCTAATTTCATGAGTGTAGTTCTTCATGTCATGTCGAGGCACGTATGAACCATAATGGAACAAGTGCAATGCGGTGAAATCATTGCGTAAAAGCCATTCTTCTTTGTAAAGTGCTTCCCAAAAGGATTTCCATCGTTTGCCCATGCTTTGGGTTGGTACAACTGTTACGCCTTTCTTTGGCTCTTCTAATAAAAGAATAGCCAACATGAAGGGATGTAGATGACTTGGCTATTGTCATACACCATTCTTCTGAAGTTCGATACATTTTTCTTGAACAAAGTGGTGCTCGTATATAGAAACGAGCTGTTGTAACCGCATGCATATGTAAGATGTCGCCCAGCAAAAAATCTGCTCCACGGGAGGTTCGAACTCTCGACCTTCAGATTATGAGACTGACGCTCTGCCTACTGAGCTAGTGAAGCAGCTTATGCCATGGAATATGTGCAGGGTTAATATATCCAGCCAAACATACCATGCAAAGATACGCGATCTCCACATTTTTTAATATCAGAGTTGTTATTATGTTTCAATCTTGATCTTATAGAAGTTTGAAGGCAGAATTCTTAGTATTCCAAAAAAATAAAAAAAAAAAAAAAAAAAGAACTTTTTTGCTAAAAATGTCATTTCGACCGAACGAAACGCAGCGCGAATTGAGGGAACCCAGGCCCCCAGACCCTGGCGCGACCTCAGCAAGTTTTGTGAATTTGAATGCGCCCTTCGCTCCCGGTGAAGGTGTAGCAACGCCTAATGCAAACAGTGATAATTCGACCAAAAATTCAAACAGTGAAGAAAATTATGACCAGGGTACATCCGCCCATGCAACAAGCGTGGGAAATATGCCAGATATGCCCAAAGAAAATACCTCATCTACATTGAGCAGCCAAAACCAATCTCCCGATGTCCAAATGGAGGAAGCGTCTGCGCCCCCCCTGAACAGTCAGTTTAGTTCAGTTGGACAAATTGGCGAGATTCCTGCATCATCGATGTGGGGTACAGAAAACAATAAAAACCAAAAAGATAACCAATATGACACTAGTAAAATCCAAAATGATAAAAAAAATTCCAGAACCATTTTATCAGGATGTGTGGTGAATAAGCATCTCGAACACAGCAATCATGTGGAACCGGTGACGCTTTCAGCCCCTCCTAAGTATCCGACCTTCAAGGACCCGGAGAAACTTCGCGATCTGAACCTTGAATACCTTATCCGTCAAGTCCATGACGGAAATAAAGGCCCAGGTTCATTTAAACGAAGACATGCTTTGCAGAGATTACTTATCACCTGCGCAAGTGACCAAGAAGCACTCAACGGCCTCAATATCCTCCCAGATAACGATGTCAGCTTGAAAATGGTCATTGAAAAAGACTGTGAAATCCATACAGAATCTATTCAAACAATACTCCACAATTTCGGTTATGAGAATATGATGGCTCTCATCGATATTGTAAAAGAATTGGATTTGAAATTGTACGGCCTAGTAAAGGAATATGTTGAAAAGGTCCAGGCTCACAACAGCAACTTCCAAGGTGACCTCATTACTCCAGAAGCAGCCTCCAATTTCATTTCTTTGTTGAAACGTATTGAGAATAAGTCCATGGCGAAAATTGAAGCGGTGACCGATGTGTTAGCTGCGGCTTTCATCCGAAATGCCCGAGTGATCAACAACCGCGTTCATTTCTCGCACGTAAAATGGAGAGAGAATTACGAAGCTATTGCAGAAGGAATTGGCTTGAAGGCAAACGTTGAAACAGACGTGATTGAGACCGATAAAATCGCAAGAAGAATCCAGTCATTGCTCAATGATCAAGATTTTGTTGTCCCAGACAACTCAGGACGCTTTTTCACTTTGAAAAGGAACCCCGTGAGCTCTGGATCCTTTTTGTGGGTCCTTGTGGCAACTAACGAAGCCCATGACGTTCAAGGGTATTTCCAGAAATATTTCCTCCGTCCTGATGACCAAATCTTGGATTTCGAACTCAAAAACCGCACCAAGGAAGGAAGACTTGAGTTTAATGCGATCATTAACCTCTGCCTGACCACCCTTCCTCCCTTCACCCCGTATGAGGAAAGACATAGCCTTCACCACCAAAACACATGGGAGGTTTATCCCCTCAAAGTTACCACGGATAAAGCAAACCAACCCTTGACAGGCCTCACTCAGCAAGAGGGGGCTCCCAACTACGTGAGAAATCTCCAATCCGCTCAGGAAGCCCACCATACAACCCTCCAGAAATTGATTTCTGCTAGGCCACCTGTAGCTACGGGCTTCAAAGCGATGCACAAATCGAGTGATCCTTTTAACATGACATGTACAAGACTTTTTGTACACAAGGAATGTTTTGTTTGTCACACTACAGAACACTCTTTCAGTGAGTGTCCTAACAGACTCTGTCATATCTGTGGCAAGAAAGGACCAAACCACGATGAAGCCAGATGCCCAGAAAGATGCACCTGTGGAGGAAAGAAACCTCACAGAAAGGACAAATGTCCAAATAAGTTGGCACCAATTAACAAAAAGAGACAGCGCGAGAGCACTGCCCCCAAAACAGCTAACAACAACCGTTCTGACCAATTCCAGGTCGTCCAAGGAAAGTCAGGAGCCGGAAAAGCCAAAACATCCAACCCTGGTCGCCAGAACTTACAGTCAAAACATGCTGCTCCGCAGCAATCTGCCCCCAAAAGCAGAGGAATTTGTTTGAAGTGTTGCCTCAAGAAATTCCCTCTCAAGACAACACTCGTGATCATCCATTGTTGACCTTAACTAAGGCTGATAACAACACCCAACAAACCCTGTTTGGTATGGCTTCTACTACACAACAATCCGAAAACACCAACGCCTCAACTGACATGGACACAATGTCCGACTCGGAGCAGTTTTCGGATGCTGAAGGTACCCCTACGGAGGTAGATTTCCCAATGTCCAACCCTGAAGATCGCTTGACTTCAGTGGACACCCCTTCCAATTCTCAACCCAGCTCTACACCATCCAAACCTCAAGAGCAGAATCAAGCACTGACGGACAAGGAGACGATGTCATCTGTCGGTACCCTCCCATCTCAAGGTGTTTTCCAAAATCAAAAGGGTGCTACTCCAAAAGCATCCTCACAACCAACTCCATCTCCCTTCTCCTCCTTAGGAACCCTTCCTAACCAATCCATTTTTGATGGCGCAAGCGCACCGCAAACGCCAAGGAACCAACCAGAGAGTCTGCTGCAAGAAACTATGTCCTCAGTAGGCCCCCTCCCTTCTTTCTCGACTGCTACAGCGGGACAAAGAAATCCTTCCAACGAACAAACACAAGGAAAAGAATCTAGTGCACAAGAAATCCCTGATTCTCAGAGCTCCATGTCTTCTCTAGGTACTCTTCCTAATCAATCGTTTGTCGCAGCTCACCGTATTGCTACTAGCGGTGAGAAGTCAACAGTGACAACCCCAAAATCTAGTCCGGCCAAGACCGCACAACTCAATCGCGGTTTCCACCCGGATATGGGGTCCAAAGACGGAGCAGTGCTTTCTCCTCCGTCGGGAGTCAACTCCCAAGGAGCTTCACCGCGAGAAGTTCCTCCTACTACGCCAGTTTCTAAAACCCGGAAAGCAGGGTCCTTGCCCAGCACCCCAATCAGAGATGGAGTGGCCAGCCGTTTACGGAGTGCCACGAGACAAAAGTCTGACTTGGGAAAGACTCCGGGGAGAGATCAGTGATGACAGTCACTAATGACGTACCATCCCGCTCCTTTCGATTTACTACCAAAGGAGCCAACAGCTCGTCTCAGGGCAACACAAAAAGCTTTAAGATTGGATCATATAATATCCAGAAAAACAAAAAATTTATCCTAGTGGCTCATTTGGCTACAGAATACGATGTGCTTTTCATTCAAGAATTTAAAGCAACGGCTGACAACATCGAAGCGATGACACAAACGGCTGATAGGGCCCACCTTCGTTTCTTCTGTGGTTCAGCGAGGCCTCCTCAACAAAATTCAACAGGTATTTTCTTGAAAAAGTCTATTCGTGTGTTGGGAGAGAACGAGCTTCAAGCAACAAGACTCCATCAAGACCATACCACGGATGTCAGAATAAAAACCTCAGCAGGGGATCACCTAGTACTTCAGAATTTCTACCTTCCAACATCGGACAAATCAAGACAAGCCGAGATCATCAATGAAACGAGGGAGGCATGGAGTCATCTTCGTCAGAAATTTCCAGATCTCGACATCATATATGGGGGTGACCTCAATCACTCCTCAGACGATAATCTGGAGGCAGAAAGATACCCCCGACTCGCTATGCAAAAACTTCAATCTGCAACAAATACAGAGGACATAGCCAATTATCAGAGAGGGATTAGACATATTCCTACGAACAGGGCTGCTCATTGCCGGAGAATTGACAGGATTTATGCTCCAACACTATGGAGCCCTAGGGCAATTGAGTATAAGACTCTCAAACCTCATGCTATTCCTTCCACTCACAACTTAGTATCCATCAGCTACCAACTCAAAACGGAACTGAACATCAAGATCGGGAAACCCAGATTCCGCTACCCCCTCCAAAGATTTTCGTACCCCTTTTCTAAATGTGAGGTACGTAAAATTCCTCGTCACACCTCTATTGACGATGCTCTATTCACCATCCAGGGTGAAGGCATGGAATACGTGAGACTCATGGGAAACATCCGGAAAAAAGATCCTGACTTTGCTGATAAGATACTTGACACAAACAACGACAAAACGGATAAAGAGATAACAGAAGAGGCTACTAAATTGTTCTTCCAAACAAAAAGGCTCACTCCCAATGTCCTTACAGAACTCTCCGATGTGGAAAGAGGAACAAACGCAGTAACGACGCTCGGTATGCTCAACGTAGCGACCGAATACTACAAAGATTTGTACTCTTTGCCGGCACTGGGAGATTCGGAGAGCATTTATCTCATCCACCAAAAAGTTACTTGCAAGTTAACCGAGACAGATCGACAAAGCCTCAATGAAAAGTTTACTGTGAAAGAACTACATAGGGCGCTCAGTACAGCCGACAAAGCGACTGCTCCGGGCCCTGATGGGCTTCAGTATGAAGTATTACACCAGTACTGGGATAGCCTAGGCCCAATTCTTACTCGGACCGCTAATGACATGATGAAAACAGGCATACTTCCAAAATGTTTTGAGCCTGTCGAGATTACTTTAATCCCCAAAAGGGACAAACAATCGTCAGTGGATATCAAAGATCTCAGGCCCATCTCGTTATCCAATACGGCACTCAAAGTTATATCACTTGCTGTTTGTAACCGTTTACAAGAGTACAGAGACAAACTTATTGGCCCGTACCAGAGAGGGTTCATGAGAAACAGACATATCTCTCAAAACACAATGGAGTTCAATACTATGATGCAAGGTTTGTTGAAGGCACCTCCAGACGACCCATACTGCGCGGTCTTGATGGCAGATTTTACGAAAGCGTTTGACCGTATCTCACACAGTTACCTAATAAAGGTAATGGCACGTATGGGGATCAATGGAGGAATTCTCAAATTACTCAAGCTGATACTCACTCAACAGTACGCACGCATCCAGATCAACAATTGCAGGGGCCAGCGGTTTCCTTTGTTAAGGGGAACCCGTCAGGGTAACCCTCTATCGCCCATACTCTTTAACATTGCTCTAGAACCCTTGTTCTATCAGTTGGAAGAGTTGAGAGGCATTGATGTGACGTACAACAACATTTTGATTCACACGATGAAATATCATGCTTTTGCTGACGATGTCAACATCTACCTAAGTGATGAAGAAGACTATATCACTGCGTTCAATGCTTTATATGACTATGAACAGGCCAGCAACAGCAGAGTGAGCATAGAAAAGTCTAAGCTCCTTGGAGTGAGGAAAGATTTCAAGAAACTAGAGCAGGATATCCTCCCTTTCGAACAGCTTTTCCTCGGGGCGTCATCAATGAAGTATTTGGGATTGAACCTAGTCCGAGATGATTGGGCGAAGTTTACGTCCTACCTCCCATTTATGACGCACAAACAAGGCTTCTCCAAACTAGACTTGATAAGCAAAGCTCAAGGAACAAACACCTTTATATGCTCAAAAACAGTATACAGAGATCTCGTTCACCCCTTGGCCGACAACAAGTTGTTTGCCCTTGATAAGGCCATTCAGAAAACATTTCGCCATGTGGGAGAGAGAAATCTTTATGCGAGACCAAAAAATGGAGGTTATGGCTTGATCCACTTAGGAACTCAACTCTTGGGTCATCGAGCCAAAGTGCTAAAAAGAGTGGAAGACGACGAGGGGTGGTATGGCAAATACTTAAGGGTAAAGATAGTTTTTCACCTCAATCGTCTTGATATTGGAAAGAAAAAGATCAGGAACTCAGAACTCAGAGACTTTGATCCTTACACGTTTCTCTATGACAAGACCAACGCATCATACAAGAAATTGGAGTGGACCTTCACTAAAACGGAGATCCGATATATTAAGGCATGGTTGGCGCTTGTTCCGAGACATAGAACACCGAGGGAGCCAATGTTTACAGAGCTCCGTGAGGATCAACTTCAGCGTTTAGGGGAAAGAGAACCGGTACCTAAGGACATTCCGGATGCGGTTAGGCGCATGGGCTTCAAAGGTATTCACAAATCCTTCCAAGAGAAGTTACCGTGTATAAAACCTGGCAATTTCTTGAAGATCTGCCCTCAAGCTAATGAGGACAAAAGATGGAAGAAATTTTGGAAAGACCTTTATCATTTCGAATGGACACGTCGTGTTGACCTTACAGGGATCCATCTATTTAATCATGGGTCATATGTTCCGATGTTTGATCGAAAGACACAAGAAGAACCCGGTAGTGTAATGTGCAACCTATGCTGTGATTCAGTGAGGGAGGATGCTATTCAGATACATCTTTACCAAGAATGTGAATGCACAAAATACTGGTGGCATGAGCTAGGATTTCTGGTGCCTATGCATTTAAATTCAATGCTAGCTCCAGCTGACACGACATTCAGGAATTTAAGACGTCTAAATTGGTTTGTTAAAATCGTGAGGTACACGTACTGGTCTAAGGAGAGAGTTCTCCAACTCCAGGATGAACCACATAACCCCCTTCTGCCCCAACAATTGAAAAGGGCAATGAAATCGGTTTCGCCGATGGGTCGATGACATAATATGAATGAAAGACCGCTCAAAGATACATTGTCGCTCGCTATCCACCCCAACTAACAAGAACAAGGTGTGAAGTCATAGCCACTCTGGTATCTGGTAACTTGAGAGAAGGTTTTTACTATATAATCTCGGTTTATAGCTTTTAAAGCTGAGGAGTAGGTGAGTGAGACACCGATCCCGAAGCGACCTTCAATCAACGTTTTCAACAAAAAAAAAAAAAAATTTAATTTATGTTTCAAAAATTCAAACAGTGAAGAAAATTATGACCAGGGTACATCCGCCCATGCAACAAGCGTGGGAAATATGCCAGATATGCCCAAAGAAAATACCTCATCTACATTGAGCAGCCAAAACCAATCTCCCGATGTCCAAATGGAGGAAGCGTCTGCGCCCCCCCTGAACAGTCAGTTTAGTTCAGTTGGACAAATTGGCGAGATTCCTGCATCATCGATGTGGGGTACAGAAAACAATAAAAACCAAAAAGATAACCAATATGACACTAGTAAAATCCAAAATGATAAAAAAAATTCCAGAACCATTTTATCAGGATGTGTGGTGAATAAGCATCTCGAACACAGCAATCATGTGGAACCGGTGACGCTTTCAGCCCCTCCTAAGTATCCGACCTTCAAGGACCCGGAGAAACTTCGCGATCTGAACCTTGAATACCTTATCCGTCAAGTCCATGACGGAAATAAAGGCCCAGGTTCATTTAAACGAAGACATGCTTTGCAGAGATTACTTATCACCTGCGCAAGTGACCAAGAAGCACTCAACGGCCTCAATATCCTCCCAGATAACGATGTCAGCTTGAAAATGGTCATTGAAAAAGACTGTGAAATCCATACAGAATCTATTCAAACAATACTCCACAATTTCGGTTATGAGAATATGATGGCTCTCATCGATATTGTAAAAGAATTGGATTTGAAATTGTACGGCCTAGTAAAGGAATATGTTGAAAAGGTCCAGGCTCACAACAGCAACTTCCAAGGTGACCTCATTACTCCAGAAGCAGCCTCCAATTTCATTTCTTTGTTGAAACGTATTGAGAATAAGTCCATGGCGAAAATTGAAGCGGTGACCGATGTGTTAGCTGCGGCTTTCATCCGAAATGCCCGAGTGATCAACAACCGCGTTCATTTCTCGCACGTAAAATGGAGAGAGAATTACGAAGCTATTGCAGAAGGAATTGGCTTGAAGGCAAACGTTGAAACAGACGTGATTGAGACCGATAAAATCGCAAGAAGAATCCAGTCATTGCTCAATGATCAAGATTTTGTTGTCCCAGACAACTCAGGACGCTTTTTCACTTTGAAAAGGAACCCCGTGAGCTCTGGATCCTTTTTGTGGGTCCTTGTGGCAACTAACGAAGCCCATGACGTTCAAGGGTATTTCCAGAAATATTTCCTCCGTCCTGATGACCAAATCTTGGATTTCGAACTCAAAAACCGCACCAAGGAAGGAAGACTTGAGTTTAATGCGATCATTAACCTCTGCCTGACCACCCTTCCTCCCTTCACCCCGTATGAGGAAAGACATAGCCTTCACCACCAAAACACATGGGAGGTTTATCCCCTCAAAGTTACCACGGATAAAGCAAACCAACCCTTGACAGGCCTCACTCAGCAAGAGGGGGCTCCCAACTACGTGAGAAATCTCCAATCCGCTCAGGAAGCCCACCATACAACCCTCCAGAAATTGATTTCTGCTAGGCCACCTGTAGCTACGGGCTTCAAAGCGATGCACAAATCGAGTGATCCTTTTAACATGACATGTACAAGACTTTTTGTACACAAGGAATGTTTTGTTTGTCACACTACAGAACACTCTTTCAGTGAGTGTCCTAACAGACTCTGTCATATCTGTGGCAAGAAAGGACCAAACCACGATGAAGCCAGATGCCCAGAAAGATGCACCTGTGGAGGAAAGAAACCTCACAGAAAGGACAAATGTCCAAATAAGTTGGCACCAATTAACAAAAAGAGACAGCGCGAGAGCACTGCCCCCAAAACAGCTAACAACAACCGTTCTGACCAATTCCAGGTCGTCCAAGGAAAGTCAGGAGCCGGAAAAGCCAAAACATCCAACCCTGGTCGCCAGAACTTACAGTCAAAACATGCTGCTCCGCAGCAATCTGCCCCCCAAAAGCAGAGGAATTTGTTTGAAGTGTTGCCTCAAGAAATTCCCTCTCAAGACAACACTCGTGATCATCCATTGTTGACCTTAACTAAGGCTGATAACAACACCCAACAAACCCTGTTTGGTATGGCTTCTACTACACAACAATCCGAAAACACCAACGCCTCAACTGACATGGACACAATGTCCGACTCGGAGCAGTTTTCGGATGCTGAAGGTACCCCCTACGGAGGTAGATTTCCCAATGTCCAACCCTGAAGATCGCTTGACTTCAGTGGACACCCCTTCCAATTCTCAACCCAGCTCTACACCATCCAAACCTCAAGAGCAGAATCAAGCACTGACGGACAAGGAGACGATGTCATCTGTCGGTACCCTCCCATCTCAAGGTGTTTTCCAAAATCAAAAGGGTGCTACTCCAAAAGCATCCTCACAACCAACTCCATCTCCCTTCTCCTCCTTAGGAACCCTTCCTAACCAATCCATTTTTGATGGCGCAAGCGCACCGCAAACGCCAAGGAACCAACCAGAGAGTCTGCTGCAAGAAACTATGTCCTCAGTAGGCCCCCTCCCTTCTTTCTCGACTGCTACAGCGGGACAAAGAAATCCTTCCAACGAACAAACACAAGGAAAAGAATCTAGTGCACAAGAAATCCCTGATTCTCAGAGCTCCATGTCTTCTCTAGGTACTCTTCCTAATCAATCGTTTGTCGCAGCTCACCGTATTGCTACTAGCGGTGAGAAGTCAACAGTGACAACCCCAAAATCTAGTCCGGCCAAGACCGCACAACTCAATCGCGGTTTCCACCCGGATATGGGGTCCAAAGACGGAGCAGTGCTTTCTCCTCCGTCGGGAGTCAACTCCCAAGGAGCTTCACCGCGAGAAGTTCCTCCTACTACGCCAGTTTCTAAAACCCGGAAAGCAGGGTCCTTGCCCAGCACCCCAATCAGAGATGGAGTGGCCAGCCGTTTACGGAGTGCCACGAGACAAAAGTCTGACTTGGGAAAGACTCCGGGGAGAGATCAGTGATGACAGTCACTAATGACGTACCATCCCGCTCCTTTCGATTTACTACCAAAGGAGCCAACAGCTCGTCTCAGGGCAACACAAAAAGCTTTAAGATTGGATCATATAATATCCAGAAAAACAAAAAATTTATCCTAGTGGCTCATTTGGCTACAGAATACGATGTGCTTTTCATTCAAGAATTTAAAGCAACGGCTGACAACATCGAAGCGATGACACAAACGGCTGATAGGGCCCACCTTCGTTTCTTCTGTGGTTCAGCGAGGCCTCCTCAACAAAATTCAACAGGTATTTTCTTGAAAAAGTCTATTCGTGTGTTGGGAGAGAACGAGCTTCAAGCAACAAGACTCCATCAAGACCATACCACGGATGTCAGAATAAAAACCTCAGCAGGGGATCACCTAGTACTTCAGAATTTCTACCTTCCAACATCGGACAAATCAAGACAAGCCGAGATCATCAATGAAACGAGCGAGGCATGGAGTCATCTTCGTCAGAAATTTCCAGATCTCGACATCATATATGGGGGTGACCTCAATCACTCCTCAGACGATAATCTGGAGGCAGAAAGATACCCCCGACTCGCTATGCAAAAACTTCAATCTGCAACAAATACAGAGGACATAGCCAATTATCAGAGAGGGATTAGACATATTCCTACGAACAGGGCTGCTCATTGCCGGAGAATTGACAGGATTTATGCTCCAACACTATGGAGCCCTAGGGCAATTGAGTATAAGACTCTCAAACCTCATGCTATTCCTTCCACTCACAACTTAGTATCCATCAGCTACCAACTCAAAACGGAACTGAACATCAAGATCGGGAAACCCAGATTCCGCTACCCCCTCCAAAGATTTTCGTACCCCTTTTCTAAATGTGAGGTACGTAAAATTCCTCGTCACACCTCTATTGACGATGCTCTATTCACCATCCAGGGTGAAGGCATGGAATACGTGAGACTCATGGGAAACATCCGGAAAAAAGATCCTGACTTTGCTGATAAGATACTTGACACAAACAACGACAAAACGGATAAAGAGATAACAGAAGAGGCTACTAAATTGTTCTTCCAAACAAAAAGGCTCACTCCCAATGTCCTTACAGAACTCTCCGATGTGGAAAGAGGAACAAACGCAGTAACGACGCTCGGTATGCTCAACGTAGCGACCGAATACTACAAAGATTTGTACTCTTTGCCGGCACTGGGAGATTCGGAGAGCATTTATCTCATCCACCAAAAAGTTACTTGCAAGTTAACCGAGACAGATCGACAAAGCCTCAATGAAAAGTTTACTGTGAAAGAACTACATAGGGCGCTCAGTACAGCCGACAAAGCGACTGCTCCGGGCCCTGATGGGCTTCAGTATGAAGTATTACACCAGTACTGGGATAGCCTAGGCCCAATTCTTACTCGGACCGCTAATGACATGATGAAAACAGGCATACTTCCAAAATGTTTTGAGCCTGTCGAGATTACTTTAATCCCCAAAAGGGACAAACAATCGTCAGTGGATATCAAAGATCTCAGGCCCATCTCGTTATCCAATACGGCACTCAAAGTTATATCACTTGCTGTTTGTAACCGTTTACAAGAGTACAGAGACAAACTTATTGGCCCGTACCAGAGAGGGTTCATGAGAAACAGACATATCTCTCAAAACACAATGGAGTTCAATACTATGATGCAAGGTTTGTTGAAGGCACCTCCAGACGACCCATACTGCGCGGTCTTGATGGCAGATTTTACGAAAGCGTTTGACCGTATCTCACACAGTTACCTAATAAAGGTAATGGCACGTATGGGGATCAATGGAGGAATTCTCAAATTACTCAAGCTGATACTCACTCAACAGTACGCACGCATCCAGATCAACAATTGCAGGGGCCAGCGGTTTCCTTTGTTAAGGGGAACCCGTCAGGGTAACCCTCTATCGCCCATACTCTTTAACATTGCTCTAGAACCCTTGTTCTATCAGTTGGAAGAGTTGAGAGGCATTGATGTGACGTACAACAACATTTTGATTCACACGATGAAATATCATGCTTTTGCTGACGATGTCAACATCTACCTAAGTGATGAAGAAGACTATATCACTGCGTTCAATGCTTTATATGACTATGAACAGGCCAGCAACAGCAGAGTGAGCATAGAAAAGTCTAAGCTCCTTGGAGTGAGGAAAGATTTCAAGAAACTAGAGCAGGATATCCTCCCTTTCGAACAGCTTTTCCTCGGGGCGTCATCAATGAAGTATTTGGGATTGAACCTAGTCCGAGATGATTGGGCGAAGTTTACGTCCTACCTCCCATTTATGACGCACAAACAAGGCTTCTCCAAACTAGACTTGATAAGCAAAGCTCAAGGAACAAACACCTTTATATGCTCAAAAACAGTATACAGAGATCTCGTTCACCCCTTGGCCGACAACAAGTTGTTTGCCCTTGATAAGGCCATTCAGAAAACATTTCGCCATGTGGGAGAGAGAAATCTTTATGCGAGACCAAAAAATGGAGGTTATGGCTTGATCCACTTAGGAACTCAACTCTTGGGTCATCGAGCCAAAGTGCTAAAAAGAGTGGAAGACGACGAGGGGTGGTATGGCAAATACTTAAGGGTAAAGATAGTTTTTCACCTCAATCGTCTTGATATTGGAAAGAAAAAGATCAGGAACTCAGAACTCAGAGACTTTGATCCTTACACGTTTCTCTATGACAAGACCAACGCATCATACAAGAAATTGGAGTGGACCTTCACTAAAACGGAGATCCGATATATTAAGGCATGGTTGGCGCTTGTTCCGAGACATAGAACACCGAGGGAGCCAATGTTTACAGAGCTCCGTGAGGATCAACTTCAGCGTTTAGGGGAAAGAGAACCGGTACCTAAGGACATTCCGGATGCGGTTAGGCGCATGGGCTTCAAAGGTATTCACAAATCCTTCCAAGAGAAGTTACCGTGTATAAAACCTGGCAATTTCTTGAAGATCTGCCCTCAAGCTAATGAGGACAAAAGATGGAAGAAATTTTGGAAAGACCTTTATCATTTCGAATGGACACGTCGTGTTGACCTTACAGGGATCCATCTATTTAATCATGGGTCATATGTTCCGATGTTTGATCGAAAGACACAAGAAGAACCCGGTAGTGTAATGTGCAACCTATGCTGTGATTCAGTGAGGGAGGATGCTATTCAGATACATCTTTACCAAGAATGTGAATGCACAAAATACTGGTGGCATGAGCTAGGATTTCTGGTGCCTATGCATTTAAATTCAATGCTAGCTCCAGCTGACACGACATTCAGGAATTTAAGACGTCTAAATTGGTTTGTTAAAATCGTGAGGTACACGTACTGGTCTAAGGAGAGAGTTCTCCAACTCCAGGATGAACCACATAACCCCCTTCTGCCCCAACAATTGAAAAGGGCAATGAAATCGGTTTCGCCGATGGGTCGATGACATAATATGAATGAAAGACCGCTCAAAGATACATTGTCGCTCGCTATCCACCCCAACTAACAAGAACAAGGTGTGAAGTCATAGCCACTCTGGTATCTGGTAACTTGAGAGAAGGTTTTTACTATATAATCTCGGTTTATAGCTTTTAAAGCTGAGGAGTAGGTGAGTGAGACACCGATCCCGAAGCGACCTTCAATCAACGTTTTCAACAAAAAAAAAAAAAAATGTTTCATTCAACCTTTTGACAAACAAGGGGGTTTTTTACATTCTTTTTTTTTTTTTTTTCTTTCTAACTAAAATCTCTTTATTAGAGTGAAAAACTACATCTCTATAGAAACAACCTCCATTAAGATCTTTACAATTCTTAATTTCACGAGACACTCAGGTCAGTTTCCCAAACGTCTCGCCGTGTTTAACGATCTATCGGACTTATCTGTCTGACAGCCTTCTTCAACTGACGTATCAGAAGGGGCGGAAGGGTTGGGCCTTCTTCCCTCAATTCACGGTGCTTTAAGATATTTCTCACCGTCCCACAAACCAATTTAGTTTTCGAAAATCCTATACTTCTCAAAGAACAAAGAAAAAGGAAGAAGGATGGAGTAGCTTTACCCTTCATCGTAATTAATTTTCATCACAGGGGGACAATAGTTTGTGTATTTGAAGAGCTCAATTCGACAGGTAAACTAAGTTGTCTACAGGGTGCTTGTTGCACAACATATCCAATAATACCGTTTGGCGCCCATCTAACACGCTGATTTGATTCCCTTTAAATGAGCGAGATTCCACTGGGCATATGCATGTTGAAGATAAAATTTATTTCATCGCAGCTGCTCTAGAAACAGCACATAAGTGAACAATGAAGAAACAATTGGTTTCCTCCCATCCAGGGCACAATCAATCACTATCCTAAAAATACGATTTTTGTGTTAAAACATACCCATCACAAAATCTTAGCGATTCTCAGGAGAACCTCAATCGCAAACGCGTGATCCTCCTCCTGTTTGAGGCCACTGATAGTAAGGGCAGCAACGAGACCGTCGAAGTTCTGCAACCTGATAGGTACAGAGCCCCCATGGACCGCGTATTCAGCGCTGTTGATGTAAAACGCTTCTTCCATCTTGATCGAGCCCTTGGATTTCAATTTGGCACCCATGTAGTAGCTCGAGACACCAAAACGAAAAGTAGACTTTTGTTTCCTTTGCACCCATATATCATTATCACGCACAGTGGTTGGCTTTGATGGGCTATGAAAGAATGTTGTACCGTCTGCTGTTGTAACATCAATCAATATGGCCTTGGAGAAGCCATATTCAATTGCCAATTGTTTTGCAAGAACCCCTATTTCCCAAGCCACGTCTGAATTGAATCTCGCTAACCTAATATCTTCTTTTTCAAGCAAGCTCTCCAATGGGGCATCGATGAATTGTTCTGTTTTGATCGACATTATCGAAAAGAGGCAGTAGGATCGATAGTGCGAGTGAGGTCGCATCACAGAATGGCTGTACTTTGCTCACAGAAGACATTCTGCTCATTGAAAAAATCACGTATCTGCTTAATAATTGATAAAAATTTGCATTGTAAAAGCTAGCGTTTAATTGACGGGACGGTATTGATCAGATTGAATTTGATGGACGGTGACATTTGAAATATCCTTGCAGACGAACACCTCCAGTCGATGAGGAAATTTACCTAGGTTGTTTGAAAGCAAGGCGGACTTGTAATGAAGACCTTTCGAAGCCGAGAACTCCACGTTGTCACCAACATTTAACGGTTGTTAAAGGACCTTAATCTGTCATGCCTGTACATAGCAATAAGAACACTACAATTCTCAATAAGGAGAACGAACACCTTGCTTATAAAACACAACTCAACTTAGCAAAATGAAGCCTGTGGTGTCCACAGGCAATGCCTATTTCTGCACAGTGTTGTCCGCCTTTGGCATTGTCATCTTGTCTGTCATTGGTTGGCTTTTCAAAATTGGCCATGAGTCAATGATGGGTTCAGTGAATGATCCCACTGACGGTGATGCCGTGGCGCATACGGTGTTTGGAGCCGTCTTCGTTTATTTGGCTTTCTTTGTCTTTTGTGGATGCCAGGTGCTCTTAATTCAGAGACAAGACCGGATCAAGTTGTGATGAATGTGGATCAGTGATTCCTTCGCTCCTACCCGGCTTAGACTTAGCTCATATTATAATTACATAAAATGTCATACAATTTCAGGATTGCTACTTATAAGGCGCTGATTTGTAAGCATTTAGAATTACTCTAAAGTTTGTAGACGCTTTCTTTGCCTCCTCTCCAGGAAACGTTTCCACTCCAGTCGCAAATGTCGAAGACAAGGAGTCTGATATCGGTCAATTCTTCTTTGGTCGCTCCCAAGTTAACAGCTCCTCTGACATGACCTTTGAGAGTTGGCGGCACATCTTGTGGAATCAAGGCGGTAACCACACACAAGGAAGTCTCCTTTGCTGGCAAAATATCTTCGAAGCTCAAAATAGGCGAGTAAACGTTATGAATAGCGTATTGCCATAAGTCAGGGTATGCAGAGAACATTTGGTTTTTGACACGGTTACTGACCTTACCATAGATGCTCTCCCACAAGGCAGATCCACGCACGAAGTTGTCACTAATTTGTTGACTGTTGACGGACTTCTTACAAATGGGACCGTCGATTGTGTCTCTTGTGTCAATCAGCTGATCTTCGAATCTAGTTCCAGCGACATCCTCTTGCACAATCGAGGAGGAGTTCACATGGCCTGGCTGAACCGTTGCCGGCCTCATGGCCTTGTTAGCAGCTCTTACCGTGGATGGAGTTACCTTATACAATGCCGTCAAAGCATTGATGGACTTTGGTAAGCCAGCGATGGGGGCAATTTTCAAGAGAGCCTCTCTTATCCTAGCAGCCACTTGGATCTGTGCAGCAGTGATATCCTCCGTTCTGGAATATTTATAGGGAAGCGGGAGCTTATCATGGTAGGTGTATGGGATCAAGACCTCTGGCAAGTTCACACCGACTGCCGTGAATTCATCAGCCTTGGCAGCCGAGGTAATAGAGTCCTCCGCAAGCTTCAACAAGTAAGGATCAGTCAAAAGTGGCTTGTCTTGAGGATTCAGAGACTCCAAGAGCTGCTGTCTCAAGGCAAAGTGAAGAACTTTACCAATTTCTTGAGGTTGGTTTACCACCGCCAACGCTGTGGATGCAATGATGTACCAGTTACTGTGGAGTGTGGGGTACTTGTAAGCAAGCTTCACGAGCCTTTCGGCAGTGAGAACGACCATATTTAAACTGCTAGAGAAAAGACGTATGGTGGAAAATATCTTGTGTGTCCGAATTGTAAGAGGGAGGAGTTATCCGACCGCTCCTGCGCATTCACATGACAGGGACCTCGGAGGAAATTGTGAAGAGATGCCATCCGTTTCCAGCTACACAATTCTGCGCGTTTAAAAGCTTCATAATAATTTGTAACAATTGACTCTATAAACACTTTTTTTCTTCTTTCCTTCAACTCTACCCAGGAAGAGAGACTAGTTATGAGTGGACTACTAATGAAAGTGGTAGCGCGGTTTTAACGTTATTGTGGGGAAGCGACCTGCGGTCCTGGAAAAAAATGTGGAAATATTATTTCTCCCTCACGCTGCCACTCACCCAAGACTGCGCAATCTTGTCTTTAATTTTCTTCTGTTGCGCTAGAGTCCAAGACCCCATAGCCCAAAAATGCTGAAGAGCATTAAAAGATGGGGCTGCTCTCTTGTTGAATTCTCTAAAGGGCACGTTGTAGAGGACGCTCAAGTCCCTTGGTAGACTGTGCGTTAGCGCCAGTTTGAGCTCCTTGACACGAAGGCCATCAAGATTTATTTGCTCGTTAGCTTCAGTCTCGGATGAGGCATTCGACAAGCCAATTGATGTTCTCTTAGAATTGCTGTCTTCCCATGGTCGCATGCTGTGATCAATGGGAACCCAGCGATCGGCGCTTCTCCAGTGGTCGGAGCCGACCATTTCTGATATTCTCAGGAGTGCTCTTTTATAAGCAAACTTCTCGTCTTCGCCGGTAAATGCCTTGACATTGCCAAAATTAACCGACATTCCTCTGTTTGTGTCCACGTCCTCAAATTCTTTAGCGTAATCCAGATCGTATGATGAAATGTTAGGTCTATAAGGATTCATTGCAGCAATTGCCGTCTTAGCAAACATCTCTTCTTGTTGAACAGTATCATAATTGTCTTCGTTCAAGTTCTTTTCATCCGGGAAGAATAGTCTGTCAACGTCCGCTTCACTTCGCATAAAGAATTGACACTTTGCTTCGTATAATGCATCTAGAAGTGTGATGAATCTTCTGGCTTCATTCTTCATCTTTGTGGTCATCACAGGGACATTGTCAACGATGACTGTTTTAAATGCCGAAGCAAGTGTGATATAGTCAGACGACGAGAAGAGCCCGCGGCAGATATAATCGAAATCTAGGTAACACACGGATCGATTTTTGAAGGTATGGGGGATTAACGATTCACGATTGTAAACCTTGATGGATGCTGGTTTCAGATCCAAATCTTCTATTTTGATGCTGTTGTCCATAAGTGGTGATGAATCATCAATTTTGAGAGCGGCGGACTTTAGAAGCTGATTCCAAGTGAACTCATGATCACTGTCGCTTGATTTAACAACGTGATTCTTCCTTTGTGACAGCGAACTGGCAAAGTACAGTCGATAATCCTTAGCCGATTTCATGTCAACACTTATGCACCTAGCGCCGAGAATCGAGACAAATGACTTGAATCTAGACTTGTTGAACTCGGTTGAGTAAAGCTCTTCTGGTAATTTATTACTCGTTGCAACAAGAACACCTCCTAGCTTGAAGTAATAGGTAAACAATATGCGTACTATCTGAGCTGATGCCACATCTGGAAGCATGAACTCATCAAGCATGAAAATAGTACTTCTCCCGATCATTTTTTGTGCAATCTCAAAAAGAATAAACTCGTTTTCCATTGTCATTTTGTGCTTGCCAATGGTTGAAGCGGTTAGCATACGCTCTTTTTGTATTCTGTGAATCTCTTCGAAGACCCACAAAATGAAATTATTGTAGTGCCATCGCATTTTGGAATGATGTGGAAGAGCGTTTGCAAATATATCCATGAGCATTGATTTGCCGCATCCAACCTCGCCATTTACCAACAAACCTTGGGGTGAAGCAATGTTTTGCAATTCCTCTTCATCAGTCATAAATCTAACCAAGTCTCGTTTCTGAGCTTCAATATCCTTTCGAAACCAGCCTTTGATTCGAAAAAAGGGTTCACTCCTTAACAGATCTACTTTTGCAGCCTCCTCAGCTTGCCTAATCTCGAGCTTTCGAAGAAGAAGGGATGTGCGAATCGCCATTTCTTGAGGCGGGCTGTAATTTATAACACGGTGATAAAGCCTTTGAAACTCCTTCATTACGCGTAGTTGAGCCTCATCTTTCTCCAATATGCCTCGCAGGATGTAGTTAAGATAGATAGCGTACGGATCAGTGATGACCACCGATTTCGAGGAATCGGCCTTATTAGTGTGTCGCGGAAGTCGTCCATTCACACCTTGAGGGCCTGTAGTTCGTACACTATACCACCGAGCAAACGGCTTTGTTCTTGGAAACATCTGTAACAAGGAGTGCTTGACCTTGAAAAGAACGTGCGGTTGAGATGCCGAACCGGCAGTTAGGCTCGCGCTAGATTGGGTGCATCTGACACCAGTACATTTCGCATACGATAAGATCTTTTAGATTAGATAAACCCAAAGCTGTTATGTGTCAAGTATTTGTATATCTAGTTAGTTTAGAATGTTAGCTACCTGTAGAAGCTTCAGAGTCGCTTTGCGGTAGATTTTCTCCGAGTCTAAGTTGTGCGAATTTACGGTCCAACGAGTTTGACAAACCATTCATCTCTTCATCAGACCTTCCGTAAAGTTCGAACCACCACTTAACGTCAGAAAAGTTCGAAAAAAGTACCTCGTTTTCTTGAGACCGATCAAAATTTGAATTGCGGAATTCGTTAGGTCTCGACAAAAAATAATCCCAGACTGAAATACTCCAAGTCTTCGTCTTGAGCAACGTCGAGGCCTCATAATCAGAATCACACAAGAAAGTGCCATACTGACAGGAGTAGTGATGGTAAAAAAGTCGTTTCAAAAACCTGCTATTAAACTCGAATTTATCTGGATGCTGGCGAAGAATCTGGTATACACAATCAAGAAATTGATGAAAAATTGGTGATTTCTCACTGCTCTCGGAGTATGTGGCACTGGTATCGTCGCGTAAATCATCTATGCTACGCTCTGAAACCGTCAGTTTCGCCGCTGAAGCTGTGTTTTTTAAATGAAGTGCTGCCTTCAGGAGGAATGTGGCAACACTGGCTTTGTTCACGCTGGAGGTGAAGTTCGATGTAGGGAACGTGACGCTATCAGAATCATTCGAAGTATCCCCTCTGGTGTCTTCTTTTGCGGGTAGAAGTGCTCCAATGCAAGCACCATGATCGGCTCTAGTTGCAAATTTGAAACCAAAGCTGAGCCACTCCTTTTCGATAAGAACCATGAACCCTTTCATGGTTCGATAATATGGGTCTAGACACATCTGCAGTAAAGCTGAGACTTGTGACGTTCTATCCCAACCATCTGAGCAGTGGATGAGCACATTGGTATTATTTAAATGAATCGATTTCGTGATTCGATCGACCGATTGTAAGATGATGGATAGACGATGAAGCCATTGTGTTTTAGTCAACGCTTGCTGCAAAAGCGGCAATGAAGTTGCGAAATTTCCGTTGCTAGGAACAGGGTATCGATCAAGCTCACTCAAAACGCTTGTGAGCTTGTTTAGTGAATCACGCATGACATGAATATTATCAATATTGCAAAATATTTTGTCGACGCGCTGAGGTGACCCCACCTTTCGATCCGCTCCATCACCTTCTTTGACCTTGCCTTTGTAATTTTCAACATTCTCTGTGCCAGCCCCCAAAGCATGTTGAGCCATTGCATTAGTTATAGGACGTAAATCCACGATGAGGTTTCTTTGGGGTTGCTCTCCGTACTCCAAGGGGCTGTCGGAATATGATTTCACCTCCAGTTCTTGAGATCTAAAAATCTCCTCGACAAGTTTTTCATCTTGAAGCGATCTATTTTGGAAGTTGAGACCAACTAATGGTTGAGCGCAGCGGGCAATAACGTTTTGATTTGATCCGATTCGATGTCTGTAAACAACAGCGGGAATGCGTTGCTTCAGTCTAAACTTACTTGCGTGCTGTAACACTGAATCGGATATAGCATTTGGAACGATTAGATGTTTGGGATAGGACGGACAAAGTTTGTATTCCGCATTGATCCCCGAAAGCCGCCACACGGATTGATGCAGTTCAGTGGACAGTGTAAGCCCTTGTCTAGTATACTCCGCCTCGGGATCATACAAATTCCATCCCTTGTCTTGAAGTTTCGCCTCCATCATATTGGGGCGATACTCTGAGGCATAGAGGTCTTTTCGCAGGCATTTCAATTTGCTTGCCATGGTTAATCGACTAAGGAGTTTGAACACCTCGGCGCATGCTGTCTCAGTTTGAAAGTCGAATGAATAAAACGTGAAATCTTTGCAAAATATCTTAATATGCGATGCCATATACTTATCGAATCCTTCAGGGTTGGGGGAGGATGATGCTGATGAAGTCGCATGAAACGACGACTTCGATTGCGAGGAATCCCAAGAGTTTCCTCTGGCTTTAAATATCCTATCTATGATCGGAAAGCAAATCCAGATCTCTTTCTGTTGCGACGTCGAGGGATCCGGTCGAAAAGTGAATACCATATGGTGCTTCGACAAAAGTAGCGATCCGGTGATGTGGTGACCGCGTCTTGTCAACAAGACGTGGTCAATCGAAGTTATGCTATTTTTCTCCATGGTGTAAGGTCGATATCCTACCACGCCTGTCGATTGCAGTGGTTGTGTTTTGAGATCCGAGTCGTGCAGCGCTAGTCGCATTACACCTTATCAGTTCTTTCCTGCTTACAAAACCCCGAACTAGTCTATATTTAAAACATTTCTGATTGAAAGAAAAGACTTTTTGTCCTTAAAATGCTTCATTATTCCGAATCATTGTAAATAAAAGCTACGCATGTCGTAGTGACCAATACTATCCGACAGACGCAATGCCTCCTAGGGCTGAGTGTATTTATGTCTCGTGCGAGTTCCCTCTGAAACGATTACAGTAAGCACCCATAAATAAGCTAGATCCCATCAAACTTGAAAATACCATTGTTTGACAGCTTCTTCTTCGCATTTTTTTCTCTTCGTTTTGCCGCATCCTTCGACTCAGCATTATTTGCAGATTTCTCCTCTAGATCTCTCTGGGCAGAGGAAACGGTTGTCTTCTGTTTTTTCACGACTCCATCATCAGAACTATCATTATTGTCTTGAAGTTTAGTTCTTTTCTTTACTTGATCTGCTGTGACGTCAACAGATCCGAATGCAGCGTGATTGATCGAATCGCTTTCAGATTCATCCTCAGAATCTGACGCTGTACTATCTTCATCACTGTCACTCCAATGCTCATCTTCGGAACAGTGTAACTCATTACTTCCATCGCTCAGCTCAAACGCACCGCTCCATACTTTGAGTCCTTCCATACCCGAGCTTATGAGCCTATAATCATAATCTATGTCAAGGCCTCCCACCTCGTCAAATCCACCTAACTTTCCTAAAGCGGCTGAATGTACTCTAGTTTCAACCACCTTTGATTTTTTATAATCCACTCTGTGGATTAGGCCTTCACTATCACCACACCAAACGCAGTCGCTGAAGTTCGCATTGCCTGCGTTCATTGTAGGAACAATCGCATCGATGGATGCATTTTTATTAACCTTAATTCGCAGAATCTGGTCTGATAGCCTGTTAGAAGAATCTCTCCAGAGTGTAACGATTCCCTCACCATGAGATACCAAAACTGTATCATTTTTGCCCTGATTCACATATTCAGTGGGATAACACATTGCGAGCAATTCGTCACCTTGATCATCAGACTGAGTTAATATGCCTTTTCTGATATCAAAGTGTGTCAATGTTGTAGATCCTAATGACAAATAATGGTACGGTGACACTGCATTCATGGGTAAAATCTGATTCACCGAGTCGTCATGCATGTTCTGAAGGTTGAATTTAACTTTATCGTTCAGGAGCTGCCTATTATCGTAGACATATACATGCCCATCGTCGGTTCCTGCCAATAGATACGGATGAGATGGAGAAACAGCCATGGTTGTTATCGCATCTTTAGGATTTTCATAATTAGAGCTGAGGTCTGTCTTAGCTACCACTTTGCCTGTCTCAGTGGAGGCCTTCTTGATCACGTTATCCGTACCACCCGAATAAAGAAATTCGCCAACACAATTTTCTTGGACCTCGAATACCACCGAACGACATGAACCTTTGTGTCTTTTGGTTTTCCAGTTCATCTTCACGTCATCTGAACTATCTTTGCAGTCTACTTCAGACCACCATACTTTCGCTAGTTTTGAGATACTTGTCTCATCTTTGATCAATTTCCCGTACTTTTCCTTTTTTCTCGCAAGACTATTCTCGAGAGCTTCAGCATCGTAAGAATGGCAATAGAGGTGCCCAGTTGCAAGGCCCGAGATCATTATGGGTCGAGTCGGATGCGCTGCAACCGAAAAAAGTGGCTCTTCATAGTTTATGGCAAGTATCGGAGGGACTTTGGACTCCTCTGAAGGACCTGTTGGTTTAGATTTGCTTTTCCTAGCCATTCTCTGTGGGGCGTTTCCTAGTAGCGCGTATAGTCATCGCGATCATCGAGCCGACCCGCTCTCACTTACCAGCTTCATGCAGTTTGAAAATTTGTCTATGCGATACATGCTAAAACTATGGTCTAAAAAATATCGCCTGTACCCTCAAGCTTCTTCTCCTTTCTGAGTCTCCAGTACTCCTCGTTAAACTGCCAATAGCTATCACCGGTCACTGGATGCTGCTTCTTCACAAACCAATTCGGTCTGTAAGTAGATCTTGTGGCCTCTCTCTTCCTTTTGGCAGCCCTTTGCTTCTCCTCAACCCTGTGCTTCTCATTTGATGCCTCGTCATATCTACCATCTTCCATGGCCCTCTGATCGGGCCTCAATCTCGTATCGGTGGGCGCTAACCATGGCTTCAAAGTTTCAGGGAGATCATTCAAAGTCAACGCGAATGAAGTTAAGTTGAATGGCACCTTCGGGCGAGGTGCCGCCTGCCACACTAAAAATTTAGCTCCAGAGTAAGGATCCTCGCTAGCCTTGACGTCCTGTGAGTCGATCAAAGAATCTCTTCTGGCTTTCTCGGACGTTTCAGACACTTTACGAGCAAAAATTTTCAGATTCCAATGCCCCCCTATGGCCCAATGAGAATTTCCTTTATTGTCGTTCACCGTACCTGATAATTGGTAGGCTGATGAAGCTTTCCATCCCCTTTGCTTCATATCCACGACAATGACGTCTCCGGTTGTATGATTAGTGACTTCCATCTTTCCGTAGTTATCAACAGTGGGATTACCAACAATGATTCCCACCACCGAGGTGTTAACTTTCTTCCAACTGTAAAGTTCTTCCTGTAGGACCTCACCATTATTGGACTTCACACCCTTATCCGGTCTTATCACACAAAACATTTTACCAAGGTGCTTGAAATCAAATGAGCGCCCCTTGAATTGAGAATCAACAGCGTTCTCTCCATAGTAATCCCACTTCGGTGACTGGGCCTTGCAAGCACTGATAGGTGGATGATGGCTTACTTGCTCGGATATCAACCTGAAATTCTGATCAGGACGAGCATATTCAAAAGTCTCACCTAGCAAAGGATTGAAAGGCTTGGCAATTCTGTTGATAGTTGAGGCATACTCTGAAGCTGCAAATGCCGCCACATATACCATCCTTAGGGTGGAGTCCTCAGTCGAGGCAGCTTTTTGAAGAAGGTCGTTATATTCGACGTCTTCAGCGAGTCTCTGAAGAAGGGAGGTGCACTCATTGAATGATACTGGAAGTGTCATTCTAGTCATGTCCTTTCCAATCATTGATTTTAAGATACCCCATAAACCCACCTTGGGTCTATTGTCTTCATCATAAGCAAGCCTCGACCGTGGAGGCTTCTCATAACCTAGAAAAGAACCTTCTTGCGTCAAAATTTTCAACACCTTCTCTTGAGCTTCATTAGCGACATTGCCTGCACGTTCGACTTCAAGCTTGGGCTGGCTCTCGCTCTGTGGCTCTTCCTCTGCACGTTTTATATCCTTCAGATCACTTCTCTGATCCTGGGGTGCATCTCCGTCAGCATTGGAATGAGAAGCCGCACCAGTTGCGACACCTGTCGCAGCCAACCCGGTATTCCTGTTAGCATCGCCCGCCTCTTCGGGGGCTATTTCGCCACTTTGTGTATCTGTGCCACCGACCCCAGCACTGCGGGTAGTTTGCGACTGATTTGGTTCATCAAATTCGTCGGCATCAAAAAATTCATCATCCGAATCATGAAAGATTTCCTCAAGCAAGGCGGAGTCGGCTGATTGAGCATTTTCTTGAGAAGTTGGCTGTGCTTCAGACGGGGCATTGGGTGGTGTTGCTGAAAAGAATCCATTTGCCAGTTCGTTTGAAACTTGCGGGGACAGTATTCCCCTCGACTCAAGAAGCTTTCTAATCTTGTACTTCTTACCCTCAAATTGCGCCAAAGTCTGTTCACGCTTCTGAATTTCACTTTCTAATTGCCGGATAGAGGACTCCCAGAGCTTATTTATCTCATCTTGCCTCTCGATACGCTTAAAAAGCTTCTTCTCTCGTGATTGCACCAGCTGATCGTACTGCTCAACCAATGTGTGTACGTTAGAAAGTGTCTTTAGACCAACGTTGTAGGGTTCGCTATCAATTTTGTCACTCAATGCCTTGAACAAATCAAGAAGACTTGAGATCTCGATAAGGAGTGATCGTTTTGTGGCGAGCATGGAATCCCTGGACAGTCTCGCAGCATCGTCCAGACTTGGGTCACCCAGCCCATTGAGTATCGAAAGCGAGTCTGAGTCTTCAGACTCGAGGTCAAAATCGTAATCAAAATCTTCCTTCGTCATCACTGACTGGACACCATCGAGACTTTTCCTGCCATCGGCAGGTTTATTTTCCTTGATCTGCAGCAAGTTGGGAGAAGTCGCAGTACCTTTGTTTTCAGAAGTTCCCAATGGAAGGTTGTCCTCGTGGTCTGAACCAGTGAATGAACTCAATGAAACTTGGCTTGAGCTCTTCTTGTGCTTGTTGCGACGAGGAAAATGCAATCGCTTCTTCTTCTTTTCGTCGTCCCCTTGAAGACCGGCTTCGTCTATTGAAGAGCGAGTTCCATCGTCCAAAGACTCCCGAATACAACCCCCTTCATTGGTTGCGGCATTGGAGTTTGCATTCTCGGGATTAACCTTTCTCCTTTGCCTCAAGTTGTCCTTCGAGATGGTGATTGCATTTTGTAAGGTCCATACCCAACGGTTTGTCTCTACTGGGTGATTAGCCTTCAAGTGCCATTTGATGCCATTTTTGCCGATAATTTCAAACTTTAGTTTTTCGGAGGAATCAAGGTGCAAAGTAGCTAATCCGATATTCAATGATCCTCTGCACGCATTATTTGTGTCGCCTTGGTCAGCATAGTAAGAGAGAATTCCATACTGATCCAACACAAAGTAACGTAACTTGTACCCAGATGCGAAGTTGGTCCATTTTCTTAAGTACCCCTTGTAAGTGGGAGCACTCCCAGTTTTCATTGGATTGCTTGCACTTACCACCGAGTCCATGATGTTCAGATCCTTAGACGCATGCTTCAAAAGTTTTCTTATCGGATCATTTCTGCTCACCAAATCTATTGGCAACTTCCCACGTTTGTCACGTTTGAACGGGTCACCACCGTGTTTGAGAATCCAGTCGCACATTTCAACGTCTTCTTTGCCAATAAACTCATGCAACACAGTATTTCCGGTTTCGGGATCCGCTCCATTGATATCTAAAAGTTCTGCAGCTCTTGGGTTAAGAACCAAAAGTTGTTCAAGACTATCAAAGTCTCTAGCACTGAAGTACTGACGCAATTGAGTGGCCGATTTCTCAACAAACTTAGCCCTCTCAAATTGCATCAATTGAGCGATATTGGCATCCCTCGCCATCTCGACAGGCTGCTGATTTTCCGCGTTGGTAACCGTGTCATTAATTCCCGGCAATGAAAGGAGATACTTCACAACATTGTAACGAGAAGCTCCAGCGGCTAGATGCAAAGGCGTATTTCCGTCAGAATCTTGAGCATTGATATCAAAGTTATAAGCCTTGCTGTCAATCAAATTTTGAATCGTAGTCAAAGGAGCAACCTGCACAGCGAAATGAAGGATCGTCTCCCTCAATCTCACCAATTCTGTTGTATCGACAACTGAGTCGATGGAATCAAGCTCCTTGATCACGGAATCGATCTTCGATTCATCGCCCGCTCTTAACGCATCAATAAGTTTGAGCCTTAAGAGTGAGGCGTTTAAGTGTTGAGACATTGAGATTTAACAATGTACTCTAGTCTCGATTATCAAGAGTCAGAAAAAATTGATACTTCCAGGTATTCAATTAGGGAGTAGCAAGAGTTGTGTATCACAGAATGACGTTTGTGAGCAAGGTATACTCTTCTCGGTTTGACACGTGACTATCGTCATAGTGGCTGTGAGAGACTCCGGCAACCCCGCTTTCTGTGCCAGAGCGAAATCGCAGAGGTTGAGTTATTCGCAATCAATATAAAGCTTACTTCGGACTAGTATGGGCATCAAGCGTTGTATTTCTGCAACATTGTTCAAATCTCTGCCTCTAAAGTTGTTAGATGGATGCCTCCATTTACCAAAATTCAGTGTAAATCTCCATGCTCGGTTTTCTTATTGCTAGCCATGACAATATGTTATAAGAAATAATTTCACTTCCGTTCATCTCGGGAAATACTTCTCATTTCGAAATTACAAGGAATACCAAAAAACAGTCTAAGGTATGAAGGCTACGCGAGTAGACATCAAGCGGAAAGCGATTTGCCTAATTATACAGTCTTGGCAGAGCTGCACAAAAAGTGGCCAAGTATGGGATGTTAATTCTGCGCTGTCAAGCGGCTTGATTGTTCGAAATGACGTCCTTACAGTCATGAAAAAGTAAAACCAGTAGCAACAGCTGCTTGCTTCCATCACCTCTTAAAATTAGCTAAGACACGTGGAAATTAGCCTCATACGTAACATGTCATATCTAGTCAAACTCGCTGGAGGTTTGTTGAAGTGATTATTTTCGCATTTCGGTTGTGCGCAGACATCCCGACACGATGGTAATTGAGACAAAAAAAAAAAAAAAAAAAAAAAAAAAAAAGGCTCGATCTCAACCACACAACACACACATTCTTATAAAGTGAAACGAGCGACGCTGGGCAAAGTCTCGGCCCATAATTCATCTGATATCCTTCAAATATCCAATACCTCAAGGCACGCTTGTGAGTTCTATATTTCTGTCCATTGTCATTTTGACACCACACCCGAATCTCACTTTAAGGCGGCCACCAAAGAGTTCTCACTCCGTTTGACCTTTCTCAATTGAACATCGTGAATTGACTTTGCTCCGAATTAACTATCATAGCAGTATCCTCAAGTTGTTGGACCACCATTCTTTTGTATGATCAATAGAAACTGCATGCCATCAGAACTCGTTGGGAACAATACTCACATCTTTTTGGAATCAAACAGCGAGTAAATTATCTCAAGTTCATAAGCTTCAATTCTCATGCATCGCCCTACTTGGTCAGTATGGGCTATACTCTATAGCATATTTCTCATAGTCGCTACGACCAACGCTATTGGAATAACAGTTCCCGCAATCAGCTCAGCTAACCCCAAGCTTCTATCTTCATCAGAGAACCTACTCAACTGTGTCGGGTATCGAACATCCAAAGATGACTTGGTCTTTGTGTCGTTAGAAACGGGTGATCGGCAGCCCTCGCAAAAATTAAATTTGAAGGTTATTGATGATCACAACAACATTCTTCGAGCGGCAGATGATATTGCTTATGGAATATCATTCATCTTCACCAACCTCAATAATCCGATTCAGATTGAAGAAGATAATCTGTTTAATTTTTTGAACAAGTTCAGCCCGAGAAAAGAAAGCACAGGGATTGATAAAGCTAGGGATGGAAAATTTGGGCACTTATTGGACCCAAGCATCGGAAACTCTTTCATTCATATATGCTTCGATAATATATTCTACGACAGGTCGTGGAGCTTCAAAAAGCAAACGAGAGACGTTGATCTTCGCGTCCAAGTCAAAAATGCCACTACCTTGCTGCAAGTTGACTTCAACGAATTCGCCAAATATTTCAGAAGAATAAGCCTTGCAGAAGACAAGGATCTGAGTTTATCTCCAGGTACAAGGACAGAATTTACCCAGGAACATTTTGAGGAGGCCACTAATCTATTAGCTGTCCAGTTGGATAAGATCAGCGAGCAACTCAAGAATTCCGAGGATATTTTAAACAGTCTTAAAGATCATGAGTCACGATTGAGAGATGTGAATGAGGCAATATTTGCCAAGTACACAAAAACTTCAATTGCAATTCTCGTATCCATTTGTCTTTTTGGCTTTTTGCAGATAGCATACTTCAAATTCTATTTGAAACACAAAAGAATAATATAGTGACCTGCTTCGCATCTCACTTGATGTCATCAAAATTCATATATCGATATTAACCCGATTGAACACCGCGATTCAATCCATCAGTAGTCCACTTGCGACTCCTCTCATTTTCTCGTTGTTAATAATACTTTGAGAGATGGTTTTTTGGGATGCTCCGTCGATCAACTCACCTTGATCAGAATACGACATGCTCTCTTCATAGCCCATTCTGATTCTTGGCTCTGTGATTCCTAGCTCACAAGATGCTAATGCCTTAATCACATTATAATAACGCAGAATCGTACCCCTCACGTTCCTATCAATGTTAGGATCATTCCTGTCGCTATAGATTTCCCATGATGATCCTTCCTCTAATCTTGTAATGGCCATGTTCCCATCTCCAGGGGTGTAGTCATTATGATTGCCAGAGGTCAATCTGCTATTGCCTTCATGACTTTTTGATCTGATGGTTTTACTCAACCAAATAAAACCATTCATACCAACGACAATACTCACATTACCCGGCAAATCGAAAGAGTGATTCTTCTGCTTAATAATTAAACTCGAGGGCACCAGCAAAAAAACACCATTTCTCAATTTGCCATACTTCAAAGATCTTGTGTGTAATGAAGCCATCCCATTATTAAAAATAGTTTGAACTTCGGCATTAAGTAAGTCTCCCTCTTTCAAAAATGATCTCATTTGCAATTCATCGCTTTCAGATTTTCGTCTCAAGATGCCTCCAGGCAAGTTCACAGATCCAAGCATCAACACAGCATCTTGTTTTGCTCCAATATTGACCTTCCACCTTTTTTGACCAACCTCTGTTATACGGCCAACAACATGATCACCTGTTTCAGGTTCATACCTTCCTCGCAATGGTACAACACTGAGCAATCGGTTGACCCTCGAGATGTTGCCGGCCATGGCTGAATAAGTCATGTTGTCTAAGAAATAAACACCGTGTCCCTTCATCCATATCGGATCGTCTGTTATCAATTCACCGGGGGTTACAATCGAATTTGCGTTTCCATCACCGGTATGAGGCGCTCCGATAAACGGTTGTTCTGAATTCTCTACCTCTACCTCAGAATCTGATTGATAATCTTCCAGGGGTTTTGACATGTGCAAGGATCTCTTTGGGCGAGAGATCGCAAGAATAGGTTCTGACATTGGACGTAAAAACGGGGCCAAGGCCGTTGCGATGATGATGAGCTTGTATACTGCTCTTGCGCGATGGATCAAAATCTAAAAATTCAATAATCCAATTAAGCTGGCCCAGTGCGAAACGCTCATCACAGTATTCGGGATTGTCTTATGAATGGCAGATTTTTCACGAATCTTTATTATAGACTAAATACCAAATCATTGCTTCCTTATCTTGGCCGATCACAGATTCAACGACAGAAACCTTTCAGAATGAGCTCGAAATTTTTATGCCCTGTGGCTAGAGGAATGAAGGAATTGGAGAAATCTGTTTTCGAAAAAGAAATTGATCTTCTCGTTGTCAAGTTTTCAGACCCACGTTACGTCGGTGAGTTCACAAAAGTATGCAAAAATCAGCTCTTGAACGTGCCAAATGTGAAGCACATTGTGAAGATTGAAAACACCAAAGGAGTCCTTCTCCGAGACGATATTGATGATATCGAAACTTATAAACTGAGCTTACTGTCCGAGGCTCTAGAGTTGATGGAAACTCGCGGCATCGAAATTAAACCTTACAAAATGAAGTTAGACTACGATTTCTGGAAAGCTGATGATATCTTGCAGGCAATTTTGCCAACAGAGTTGTTGAGCGAGAGTCCTAGTGGTTTTGCTCAAGCCGGTCACATAGCTCACATGAATCTTAGGAACGAATTTAAACCCTACGGTGCTTTGATAGGGCAGGTCATCTTGGATAAGAATCCTACCATTAAGACAGTTGTTGATAAGCTTGACACGATTAGTAACAAGTTCAGAGTCTTCGATATGAAACTTTTAGCTGGTGAGGACAATTTTTTGGTTGAGCAGCATGAAAGTGGATGCAAGTTCAAATTCGACTTTAGCACAACATTTTGGAATTCACGTCTCAACACTGAGCATGAGAGACTCGTCTCCATATTCAAACCTGGAAATGCTGTTGCGGATGTATTCGCAGGAGTCGGACCCTTTGCTGTTCCCGCAGCGAAGAAAGGTGTTTTAGTTTTGGCGAACGACTTGAACCCAGAATCATACAAATTTTTAAGCGAGAATGCTTCAATCAATCACACGCTGCAATTTTTAAAGGGCTACAACTTGGATGGGCGTGAATTCATAAGGCTGTCACCAAGACTCCTTTTCGATTGGAACAGCCGGGAAGGTTTTGTTGAGAAACGCAAAGTAAGCAAGAGAAGACGGACGGACTGCAAATCTACCGATGGTGTCTTATCCGTTGAGATTCCAACATTTATCTCCCAGTACGTTATGAATTTACCTGGCTCATCCATCGACTTCCTAGATGAATTCATAGGTCTTTACACCAATGACCCTGAGGTTGAACAGTGTGTGAAGAATGCAGAACATTTTACACTCCCGACAATTCATGTTCACTGCTTCGAAAAATATGCGCACGATTCTCCAGAACCGACAATGGAAGAGCTTCACCGGAGGGTTCATGCTCGCATCATAGAAAAAATCCAGTTTCCCGCTCCAATCAGGGATTTCACATTTCATTTGGTTCGCAAAGTTGCACCAACCAAACCGATGTTTTGTGTTTCCTTTATTCTCCCGAAGGAGGTTGCGTTCAAAAAGGTATAAACAGGTGAAAGAGAATACAAGTTTATTCGACGAAATTCTGGCGTTTGCATTGCCATTATTAGAAAATCTCAACGAGTCGAGTATCTGAGACACCTCACATCTTCGATCTACGCGTCCCTCGATGCGTCGCGAACTTTTGACCATTACAACGAAACTCAATTCTATCAAAATTGTTTACACTGTAACAATCTTAATGATATTCATTCACAGCAATCTTTCTCTGCTTATTATCTCAACAATCGAAAAACCTCGAAATTTAATCACCTTGGTGGCAAGTGATCGTGACATGTCAGAAGCCGACCTTGACCAATTTATCCATTCATTGATAATTGCTTTCACGCTATGCGTCATCCAATTGAGTCTATTTTGTTTGCTAAGACCTCGATTTGATCCATTATACCAACCTCGTTGCACATATGTCCCGAAGATTGAGCGAGTGGAGAAACCAGGTGACGGGTTTTTTGAGTGGTTGATCCCAACATGGAACGCACAAATACTGGCTTATCTCGACAATGGGCTTGATGCGTATTTCTTCCTTCGCTTTCTCGTCTTTTTACTTTTATTTTTCCTGTGTTGTGGCTTTCTCAATATGGCCATCTTGGTACCGATCAATCTCTCTACATCAAAGGACATAAGGACCAGCATTCTTCGACGCATGAGCATTCACATCCCTGACAATGAGGCAAAAGCACTGCTCAACTTTCATTTCGTTTGTGCTTTCGTAACAATTTCAGCGCTACACTTTTTGTTGATTAAAGAAACCAAGACTGCCTTAAAAATCAGGTCAGCTTACATGGAATCTCCTCGCTACAAAATGCTCGTGTCATCAAGGGTGGTTCTCATCTCTGGGATACCACATCATATGCGGAACCACTCCAGTCTTAGCACGTTCTGTGCATCTTTTACCGGCAATTTAAAAGAATTGTGGTTTGTGGATGACTTTCGTGAGATTGCAATGAATGTGCGAGAAGCACAGAGAGCGTTTGAGCTTTTAGAAAGGACTGAATCAATATGTCTTGCTAGGGGGATCTCGGCTAATTCGTATTTTCAATATCCTCCATACCAACTTTTGCTTCCAAATTTCGAGAAATTAGGTTTACGTTCTAGATTTCTTCTATCGTCGTGGGTAACAATGTTTATGGGGCTAAAAAAGCAACCCATGCGCAATTGGTGCATCACTCAGATAATAGATAGAAACAGACAGGTGAATGAACGACTTAGAAAAGGTGAAGGAAGAACAGATAAGGCCTTTCTTGAGTTTCAGAGTCAGTCTTCTGCACGCATTGCAAATCAGTGTTTCAATTTGTCCGAAAAATATTTTGGCAAAACAATTACTGACGTTGATCCCAGGGATGTTATCTGGTCAAATTTGCTCGAGGAATCTGAAGTGGTGAGACAGCTCAAATACTTCCTTATACGGATTGCTCTCTTGTGTGCAATAGGCTTTTCCGTTCTCCCCGTCTCCGTTATTGGGTTCTTCTTCCAGGCAGTTTCTCACCTGATTTCATCAATAAACGGAGTGAAAAATCTTCCTCTCGAAGCTCGCAGTCTTATCGCCAATGTTCTCCCCTCCCTTGTGCTTAACATTTACACGATGTGCCATCTTGAGCTTATCAAATCACTCCTCAAACATGGCACTGTGTGGACTGGTCAAGAGCTACAGCTCCTTTTACAGCGGTGGTATTTCGTATCTCTCTTCGTTCATCAGTTTCTCGCTGTCTCAATTTCAACCAGTGTTACAAAAATCTTTTTGCTGATCATTCAAAGGCCATCTACCCTACCAATTTTACTTGCAAGGAATCTTCCTGAGGCTGCTCACTTTTTCTACCGTCATCTCGCGGTCAAAGTTCTTGCTGTTTGTGGAGCTGACTTTTTGAGGATCGGAAGACTACTAAATGAACTTGTAATTCAACCATTAACTTCTTTGACTCCCCGAGAAAAATTTCACAGGTCCACAAGGCTTACTTGTACCCAATGGGGACTACTTTACCCTATTTTATCATTATATGGTGTGATAGGGGTCACATACTGTGTGATTTCCCCAGTTATCACAACTCTTTTGCTCCTAGTCTTCTTCGTTATGTTAATCTACTACAAATACGCCCTTCAATTTGTCTACACTACAACAAACCCATCGGAGACATATGGAAGGCTATATTTCAATGCGCTTTCGCTGCTCTATTGGGGAATTTACTGCCTTGAGTTCAGCATTGTTGGGTTTACTCTCAACAAGCTCAATACCAAACTCACAGGTCCTACATTTCTACAACGGTTAGCAATGATTGCAGCCTTGTTACTTACTGGTTTCATACATTCGTCCGTGGTGTCGAAATATTCTAAGTACTTCGAATACCCCCCTATTGTTACGTCTGGCACAACGTTTACCGATGCGGGCAGGAAGCTGTCAAAAGGCCAGTTGTATAAACATCCATGTTACAGGTGGAAAGTACCAAAGGTATGGCTTCCAGATGATGGTAGCAATCTAGCTGGCGAAGCCCTTTTTGAGATCGAGAAATTGTTTTCAGGCAATATTTCAACAAGTTTCTCGGGCGCAACAGTCATAAAAGGACGAAAGGAATCGCTTCGAGTACATGATGGCACCCATTAACCTTCATATTTGGTGTATGATATCAGAAAGCTCGATCCATTCACTCACTAGTGTCCATTTATCATTTGTAGTAGGAGTAGAGTCGTGTCCATACACCACAACATTGTCAATTTTTGCGATGGCATGGTACAACTTTGATGTCGTGATATTCTCATTTTCATCCAGATATACGACCTCATTTTTGTTCACCAAGAAGGCATCATGACCTTCGACTTTCATTTGTTGTCCCACAAGTTTGAGTCCTCTAAAAGCTTTAACATCGACAGTTTTTCCATTTAGGCTTTCTTTCGTTGATGATGCTTCAAAGTAGTTATTAACAGCAGCGTCTCCACTATATCTGATTGAAACTGGAATTATACTTGCAGTAGCAGAAGGCAACTCGTTGCAGTTGGTCAAATCTAAACGTCCTGACATCTTACCACATGTGATCTGTAGACTTTTATGAAATGTTATGGCGCGTCTGGCGTTACGCGCACAGAACTCTGTTGAGGGGGGCCACCCTTTAAATTTGTCGTCCGTGGCAGCAACGCCATCTTTTAACCAGTGAATTTTAATGATCTCTTGACAACTTCTAACATTGCCTTACTCGGCATCTAGAACTGTAAACTGTGGATCTACAACCTCCTCCCAAGCATACTTGAGGTTGCAAACATTCATTGAAAGAAAAAGAAAAATCTCCGGTAGCAATTGAATGAAGTTACTAGTGAAAGCTTGCATCGAGATTCGAGACATCGCCGAGCAAACCCAGTATGAGACCCCATTGGAGTTGAATTTTCCCCGAGCTTAATGTAAGTAAGGAGTAGATTTGATAGCGGTATGCAATATTCTATTTAATTCACCTGTGGCCTCAACTTGACCTGATGGGTAGTAACGGCCATGATTACTCTCGATCAATAGAACTATGTAAGATATGTTCCCTCATAAATAATGAAGAGAAGTAACCTAAGCCCATCATCATAGTACTGAACACGAATGTGCCCCGACAACCACTGTCGTATGCTTTCTTGATGACATCAGCGATTTCTGGTGTAACTTCCTTCACAAAGCTTGTGTTCTCGAGAGCTCGCTTGATTATTTTCGCAGCAAGTTCATGGTCATCAACGACGTCCTGGATTGTGGTAGTAAGACGAGTTCGTGTGACTGATTGAAATATAGCGCTGGCGATTGAGACACCCAATGTAGATCCTGTCGCCCTAAACGTATACTGAATCGATGTTGTACACGCCTGAAACTTTACGGGCACTGAGGCAATAAGGGATAATAAAGTGACAGTGATGATGCAAGAATAGCCTAGACCAGGGAGTAACATCAACGTAAATTGTTTGAATTGAGAAGCTTCGGGACTAAGCGTCAAAATTCTGGTCATTCCAGCGAGAGCCACGATACCAACAAGTATAGTGAGTGTATAGTACCTCCCAGTCTTCCTCATGTATAAACCAGCCCCCACTGACCCTATCGATACAGCGAAGAAGTTGGGTATCAATCTTTCCCCACTTTGTGTGGACGTCATATCCATGACTGTCTGAAAATAGAGTGGGATGTAGAATAAGTAGGTAAAAAATCCCATGGTGTAAAACCAGTTCGCCAAAGAGGATGACAATACCGTGCGTTCTAACATAATCTTTATAGGGATTATCGGCTCCAGAGCAATGCAACTTTCGGTGTAGATGAACAGAACCAAAAATATGAGGGATAGAACCAAGATTCCCAGAAATGTTTTTGATTTGTAGCTGATTTCTTTACCACCAAGTGAAGCAGCAATCAAGACTAACATTAGTGATCCGACAAGAAAAAAAGACCCTAAGAAGTCAACACGCTTGAACTTATCCTTGAAATCGCCACTAGGAACCCCTAATCCTGGGAGGCCCTTCGGGAGGTTCAAGTTGATTTGAATGAGAATTCCGGCTATTATTGCAAGCGGGACTTGAAATATGAATACCCATCTCCAACCAAAGTAGTCAGACACAAGACCTCCTATTACACCGCCTGAAGCGGCTCCGAGACCGAAAAATATGTTTGCTAATCCTTGATAAAGGCCTCGATCTCTCAAGGGAATAAGATCGGACATTGTTATTGTTCCCAAAGTAGTGAGGCCTGAACCACCACAACCAGTAACGAATCTCCCGAAAACGAGAAGCCAGAGATTATCAGTCACACAGATGCAACACCCGATTGCAAATAAAGCACAACACAAAATGAGAAGGCTTTTTCGGCCGAAGAGGTCCAGTAGCTTACCTAATAAAGGTTGGAGAGCAGAACATGATAGTAAATAAGCTGTTGCAATCCAACCAATATTTTGCACCGCGTCAAGCTCTGAAGCAATCACCGTTAGAAGAGTTGTGACGACGGTTGTATCCAACGCCGCCAAAAACGATGCTAGATATAAGCAGCCGACTACTGCTATAAGCTGCGAGTTAGGAAGAGCGTACTTTGAAGTGGCACTCATAGGGTCATTAACTGCCCCATAGGCTTCGTCGTTTTGATAAGTAACTAATCCATCATCATTAGCAACTTCATTAGCTAAAACTCCGGCGGATCCTGTGGAAACGTCATTTATCACAGTTTGTGATAGTAATTGTTCATGGGACCCCGTTCTTTTCATCTTTGGAAACTTTTTCAGGATAAGCTCAAGATTTATATTCGTTCGCAGCTGCGCGGAATTGATGGTGATAAGGTCCGCGCTTAATGCCCCAATCGCTATAGTATTACTGATAAGGACCAAGCTTGATGCGGAATTGAAAAAGAATTTCATTCGCTTTGTGAACGGCCTTAGGTGTCGCGAAAAATTTTTTACGCTACCAGATTATGGAGGGTCTTTAGTATCAGGGATCTAGTCGTCAAACCCAAAGGAGCCATACAAGTTTTAAACTTCGTCTCTCAGCACTGACGTCTTTTGCTACTGATTTCCTTTGTTTGATTTTTATTGCTATGTCTTTATTGGGGAAATGTTTTTTTTCTGAGTTTTACATAGGTAGCCTTTGAAAGGGAAGCAACTCGTGATACTTATCTTATTCATTTGCTACTCAGCAGTACTTGCTCTTGTTCCTCTATCAGAAACAAAAATGGTGAATGCATCAGAAGGACCTTCCCGAAGGAGCAAATCATGATATGTCGTCCCCAAGAAATTCTCTTTGGTATGGCCTTATTAACTCGGCAAGCGCCGCTTTGTAATCCCGATTATACATCTCCACCTTAAATATGCCTGGAAGCACAACCGATCAAAAGGTGGGTTGAATTCTGACAAGCCATTTTAAGGAACAATGGTTGGAACGCAATGATTTTGAAGCTATTCTTCATTTAAACTTTGGCTCGTATGTGCCGATTCATAACAAAGTTAGCCCAGAGCAAGAGAAACGCTACTTGTGTTTAGCTGTTAAATGTGATGCCCGCACATATATGCATATACAATGTGTGCAGTGTCATATTGGTTGCCAGAGTGGAGTTTACAAATGAAAGATCCTCAAAGAGATGTTAGCTTTTGAAGACGCCTCATTTGCAATTTAAATTGGTCTTGAAGGCGATGAAACTCAATTAGGGCGAATGACGACGAACTAAAGAAGAAGGGTGACACGAGTTCAACCTTTTGATTCGGAAGAAGAGGAAGGCTACGGTCCAGGTTCTGCCAACGATGGTCCGTAGAAGGCAGACACCATTCACAAATACATTCCAACAGATGGACCAGGGCCTGAAGTCTGTCGTGCCATTTCGCTGATTTTTCAGGCTTTCATGCATCTTTGGCTCCTGAGGTTCCAACCCCTGAGTGTACTACGCGTCGGCCACGTAATGCCTCGGCCCAAGCATTGGACACTATGCCAATCTTTCGGGTCATGGCAAAACATAGACTGACATTTGCTAGATTAGTGGGCTGTGTTTCTATAGCGATAAATTTATGGTTTCAAATGGACCGGTTTTTTTTTTTTTTTTTTACCGATTATTATATTAAGAGGGCGCCAGAAAGAATGAATTCTTTCCAACAAAACCTATATAGTTTTAAGACCTACATAGTTTTTTTTTTTTAACTGATATCTCTTTATTAGAGTAAAAAAACTATATCTCTATAGAAACCACCTCCAATAAGATCTTTATTATTCTCAATTTCACGAGACCCTCAGGTCAGTTTCCCGAACGTCTCGCCGTGGTTATCGACCCATCGGACTTATCTGCCTGACAGCCTTCTTCAACTGACGTATCAGAAGGGGCGGAAGGGTTGGGCCTTCTTCCCTCGATTCACGGTGCTTCAAATAGGTAGTTCTCACCGTCTTCACAAACCAGTTTAGTTTGCGAAAATGTTCAAATGTGTGTTCTGTTGGAGCTAACATATTGTTGAGCAGCATTGGTGTCTCAAAGCCAATACGTTCCCACCAGTACTTGGTGGCCAGGCATCGGCTGTATAAATGCTCAAGAAAAGAGTCGACCTTGACCCTTTCTCGACATAATGTACATCTAATTTCATGAGTGTAGTTCTTCATGTCATGTCGAGGCACGTATGAACCATAATGGAACAAGTGCAATGCGGTGAAATCATTGCGTAAAAGCCATTCTTCTTTGTAAAGTGCTTCCCAAAAGGATTTCCATCGTTTGTGGTCATTTAATTCTGGGCATATTTCCAAGAATCGTCCCGGCATTATAGGTGGCTTCTTATCTTGAGTTTCCTTACTCAAGGATCTAAAAGGCGTCTTGTCTAAGAGTTTCTTCTCCGTTTCATCGATAAGAGAATGTCCATTGATGTGTCTCTCGACTGCTGCTAAGTCGCGTCGATATGGTACTATAGTCGTAGGTAATTCTCTATTACCCGTTATCAACTTGCGCCAAGCCTTAATATAGCATATCTCGTTTTTGGAGAACGTCCACTCAAGGTGTTCTGTAAATCGACCGGTTTTCTCGAAGAGAAAGTCTATCCAACGTAATTCACCACATTTCCATATCTTGGCTTTTTGGTTATTCTGGACAAGTTTGACCATATGATGAAGCATCTTTGCCCTGATGTATTTGTTCCACCATTGTGGACTTTCTTCAAGGGCGCCCGCTAAAACTTTCGCTCTATGTCCCAATAGCTGAGTTTTGAGTTCAATTAGACCATAGCCGCCTTTCTTAGGCCTTGCATAAAGTTTCTCCTGTCCAACTCCCCAAAAGGTACGTTGAACTTTATCATCAATGAGTTGGAGTTCCTTATCATTCATACACTGAACCAAATCTTTATACACTGTTTTTGAGCTGATAAACATATTGGTCCCCATCGCACGACTAATATTGTCTAGTTTGATGAAACCATTCTTGTAGACCATGAATGGGAGGTATTTGATGAAGTGTTTCCAATCTACCCCTGTGTAAGGATAACCCGAGATATTTCACATCTTCAGTTTCAAGAGAGCTCTGGCTGTATGGGAGAATGTCTTGACTTAAATCAATAAACCTTTTCCCAAAGCCTATCAACTTTGACTTATTAGGATTGAACTTGCTATTGCTCACTTTTTCATAGTTATTGATGATTCGTGACACTCGCCGGTAGTCATCCTGATTAGCTAGGTATATATTGACATCATCTGCAAAGGCGTGATATCTTACCTGATCAAGAACTAATCCTTCGTAGCGTATCGTTATCCCTTGTAGTGTTTGTAGTTGAAGTAAGAAAGGTTCCAATGCTAAGTTAAACAAGATCGGTGATAGTGGGTTTCCTTGTCTTGTACCACATTGTAGTGCAAAAGGTGATCCAATCTGTCCATTGAGTTGTATCTGTGCTTTTTGTCCTGTAAGAATCAGCATGAGGAGTTTCGTGATCCTCTCACCAAATCCCATCTTTGTAAACACCGCTTCCATGAATTCATGTGATATCCTATCGAATGCTTTTGTGAAGTCCGCCATAAGAATTGCTTTGTATACGTCCGGCTGCCTCTTTCTATGAGCTTGACGTAGAATATTCATCATCGTAAAAAACTCCATTGTGTTTTGATTAATTTGGCGGTCTTTGATAAAGCCTCGCTGATTTGGTCCAATTAGTTTGGCTAATACTGTTTGAAGCCTAGTACAGACAGCACTAGATATGACTTTCAACGAAGTGTTTGTAAGCAGAATGGGCCTTAAGTCCTTGATATCTAATGAGCCTTCCTGGGAGCGTTTGGGTATTAATGTAATTAGAACCTTTTCAAAACTTTTTGGGAGTCGGCCATGCTCCATCATTGAATTTGCTGCATCCACCAATTTCGGTCCGATTTCATTCCAATACCATTCTAGTACTGAAAATTGTATGCCGTCAATGCCTGGTGCTGACGATTTCTCGGAGCTTTGCAACGCACTATGGAGCTCTTCAATCGTGAAATGCTCCTCTAATTTGTTTCTTTCTGACATGTTCAAGGTGGCAGTGATATAGGATAAAAACATTTGAGTATCTATCCATTGGCTCTTTCGTGGCTTGTCATATAATCGTTGGTAGTATTTGGTGGCTAGCTTCAACATGTCATTCGTGTTGTTAGCCGATGTGTGCTGCTCCATATCCTCGAGCTTGTTGAGTGTAATTTGTTCATGTCTTTTAGCTTGAAAGAACGCCTTTGTAGTGCGATGTAAGTGATCTGACTTTGTCTCCTCTGTTGAGTCTTTAAGCATGAATTGGGCAAAGTCTGGGTTCCTTTTGCGTACAAATCCCATAAACCTAATATATTCCTGCCCTTCTCGTTGAATCTGTTTGATTGATTGGGTGATGGTTGTTTTCTCAGTGATGACATTACTTGGATCTTCACCAAATGGTAATCTAATTCTTTGAAGTGGGAAACGGAATTTTACATGGTGATGGTTCTCTCGTGGCTTCGAGTCCAAGAGGTAGTCAATTTCAACCAATGCATGAGTAGAGTTGATGTGTTTTGGTTTGAAGATCCGGTAAAGGAAGGCTCGGTGTCGCCATGTTTTTGGGGCGTAAATCCTATCCAATCTCCGACAAATCAGTTGACTCCTGGTGGGTAAATTTGTTGGGAGACTTGTGATATGTCTGTGGTAGTGAGATAAATCTTCTGTTCCTCCAACTTTGTTTAGCTCATGTATCGCCAGTCTGGCATTGCGTTCTGAATCAGTCACCTGTTCCATTGAATTGTTAAGATCCCCACCGTACATTAATAGAAGATCTTGGTGTTCGTCTTTTAAGCAGCTGTAACAGAATCGGACATCGTCCAATATCTGTGCCTGTTTCTGCTTGTTGCTTGATGGAAGATAGAGATTCTGAAATAGTATATGATCACCTGCTCGTGTTTTTATCCTCACATCTGTGCCATATTCGGGGTAGTTAGATAGTACACTCAACTCATAGCTACCTACCACTCCGATATTGGTTGGTTTAACAAATATTCCGGTTGAATTTCGTTTGTCTTCTCTTGACGGGGCTGAGAAGAATTTTAGTTCGAGACGATTTGCATAGTCATCCATGGCCAATACGTTTGTTGTGGTTGCTGTAAATTCTTGGATAAACATTATATCGAATTGTGATGCCAAATCCGCGACGGTATTAAGGGATCGAGTCTTTTGAATGTTGAAGGATCCAATTTTTAAAAAGGTGTATGTTTCTTTTGACGTTCTCAAGAAACTCGGCTTTTTAAGCCTAATGGTTTCTTCTGCAAGGCTTTCTTTATTGTTCATTTTGATTTGTCGGATTGTAGATGACTAAAGCCTGTGATTCCGAGTGTTTCAGTCTAGAGGCGGCAAATGCCTCAATTTGTTGTGGAGTGATCTCTGATGGTCTTCTTGCCTTGCTTACCGCCATACGATCATGTCGAGGCGAGAGAGGCTGTCGTCTCGATAATTTTCTCTGTGGAGATTTGGGAGGGAGGAGTCCTGTTTTCTGGTTCTGAACCCTTGGCTCATCGATTTCCGTTTCCCCGCGGTTATCCAGACCAAGCAGCTCAATTGTAGTGACCGCTTGTTCTGAACGTTTGTCATCTGGTACCTTTTTAGGTTGTTCTAATTGCAAATTTCTGGCACGATCAAAGTGTCTTTCCAATCCTGGGCCATGAATGATGGAATCACGGGGTGACATGTATGAGCTTTCACCAGACCTTTCTGATTGTTTGTCCATGGAAGTTACCAAGGCCTGCGAGGGCTGATCTTTTTGAGTTTCTTGTTCATCCTCTTCGCATAGTAAACCTCTTAATGTGTTATTCCCCTGCAAGAAGTGCCTTGACAACACATTTTATTGGAAGAAAAAAAAAGATAAAAAAAAAAAATAAGCAAAAGAGAAAAAGTTCATAAGTTACATCGCGTTAGAGCCAAGAAGGAGGACGCGGGTTAAAATAATTCCTTCCAACAGAACCTATATTTTATTCATTCAAGACCTACGGAGTAGTTTTTTTTCTTTTATTTTTTTAAACGATAAAGATTTTCGAAAAAATGGTAAATCTCTTTGTATAGCGTGTCATCTTCATGCAAGAACTATCGACGACGATAGTACAATTTTTCTTCAATTTCTTTTTTGAAAAAAAAATGTTGTTTCCTGCACATTATCTCTAAGCACAGAGGATCGCGTTTTTTGCTGTTGGTTTATAAAGACATCCACCACTTTCATCCTACAGCAAGGTCGCGTGGTCTAGTTGGTTACGACATCTGCTTCACACGCAGAAGGTCCCCAGTTCGAGCCTGGGCGTGATCAGACTTTTTTTTAGGTGAACAGACGAGCTGTATTCTTAGTCCCTCCCCTCGTAGAGCCTTGAAGTTTGATTTCTGCTTGCAATCAAGAAAAATATTGAGAAAAAAAAAGATGAAATAAGAGGACGATGGAATCTTGGCTATTTCCATCCTCCGGAGGTTACAGCAAAGACCGTGCTGTATGTCATGCGTCACCGTAGAGTGTTTCGACAACGATCCTTGTCGCCATGATGCTAGGCGAGGGCAATGCCAACGATATTACAGATGCCCTCTAGAAAAACTTGAGCGAGACGTTCAGGAAACTGACCAAAGTGTCTCGCGATATTGAAGAAGGCCCAACCCTTCCACCCCTTCTGATACGTCAGTTGAAGAAGGCTGTCAGACAGATAAGTCCGATGGGTCGATAAACACGGCGAGACGTTCGGGAAACTGACCTGAGGGTCTCGTGAAATTGAGAATTATAAAGATCTGATTGGAGGTTGTTTCTATAGAGATATAGTTTTTTTACTCTAATAAAGAGATATCAGTTAAAAAAAAAAATCAACAAGACATGACTTGTGTCTCTAAAGTTGCAATCAAGTGGGGACGTACAGAAACACTTGTATAAAGGTACATGCAAATCCTACGTTTGTTTCCTTGCATGAGTAAATCATCAATCTCAAGCAAGATTTTTGGCAACAAAGAGCTAATATTGACAATGTAAAAGCATGCACTTATTGAGTCAGTCCCATCAAGGACCAAAGGGTTCTTGATATCTAGTTGTTTTACACACTATCAGCCAACGCAGTGTTATCCTCGACCCCTCTGTTAATAATTACACAGTAGAGACTGCACAGTGTATCGAACGGGCTTCCAACTATCCGAAAGATTAAAGCCATGCCTCATGATCGAAGTCTCGCAAATGAATGTGAGCATCGATGGCTCAGTCGTCAAAACTGACCAAAATAAACTTTGTTATTATCCAACTGCCTAGTAGCAGACTCTCCAACTTTCTATCATATCAAACCTCCTGATCACCCTTTCGACATATGTATCTGTATCTGTAGATATGGGATCAAGAATTGTGTTGAGGGGTCTGCGCCGAAGTATTGCCCGAGCACTCGTAGATGTTCGGGCAAATGCTTGCCATTGTTGGGGAACGCCCGTTTTAATTTCTATATTTTAATTTTGAGATTCCCCGGAAAGCTTCGCACATGAAGGTGTCAATAAAATCGAATTGCATATGATACTGGCACATTTTTCCAAGTACGACAATAACTAGATGACCATTCGGCACCATGAATTTTAATAAAGTACCCATATCATCACTAAGAAAGTAGTTATTCTAAGCAACTCCACCATAGGTAGGGAAGTGATTGAACGGTCAAGCAATTTTGTGTAAAGTTCTGCATATATACGAAGTGGAGTTGGAGAACTCCTTCGCCATATGAATGATTGAAATTCCCTCATATCGGCAAACAGCTTGACTTGAATTTTAAGTTTCCATTGACCATCATGGACACTTTGGAGATTCATTCCAAAGACTTCCTTGTCAAATGGATCCATGCTGTCGACAATTCCTCTATTGTGTGGCAAGTCAAACCGTTGAAGAAGTCGATTAACTTCTCCATCTACAAGCGAGCGGCCATTGGCGAAAATGACTCACTGAACGAGAACGGCGCAACTCATGACGACCTTGATGATTATCAAGTCCAGGAAAGTACTGCTCACTCTAATGGTCCATTATATGAGCAAGCGTCCGACGTGTCCCGCTTGAGATCAGGTTCTGTCGCCTCGGTGAATCAAATCACGCAACTGAACTCTCTCAGAAATAAATCAAGGTCTACGACCTTCTCAAACAGCTTGAATGGCTCCAATTTGGTACTTGTGAAAGACTATTACAAGCTTGTCCCTGGTGAGCTTGTAAGAGGGCACTTCAATGTCGATAAGGAAGGAATGTATGCTTTCATTTTTGACAACTCTTTTTCGAAGGCTGTCAGTAAAAAAGTCTTGTTTAGTGCTAAACTTGTCAGCAATGTCGACACGTCGTCTATCCCAGTTTCTAACGAAGGTGACCATTTGAGGGAGCCACTGGGGGTGACGAGGGAGTCCTCTGGTGGAAACCGCCGCTTGCAAATGCCGGATGGTGAGGCCATGATGACCACGTTTCTTAAAAGGAGAAGAAAAAAGCTTCAGGGTTTCACCAAGAGGACTTTTGTGTTAGATCTCAAGTACAGCACATTATCGTATTTTAAACTCAACGACAACAAATTGAGAGGTCAGATGCCAATTATCCACTCTATTGTCAGTGCAAATGCAAAAACTAGGGAAATTTTCATTGATTCTGGAATGGAAGTCTGGGATCTCAAAGCTCTCAGCCAAGAGGACTTTGAGGCTTGGGTAGATGCTTTTGACAAGGTAAAGAAAGGCTCTTACGAGAGCTCTTCAAATAAGCCGACATCCTTTAGACCATTTGATAGTACTACAACCGCCGGCATTCCTCAACTTAGTGACATTAACCAACAATTGGCAAACTTGTTGAAGGGAAGTCATGATATGAGCCGTGATCAGCTAGAATTCCGGTTGCAGGAAATCTCAACTAGCTTACAATACTTGGCTACGTCGAAGAATCAGATTGATGGCGAATTAACCCCAGTTCTTTCGAACTCTGAATTCTTTGATGCCGAAGAAACATTGGAATCATCATCGCGAGGTGTGGTTTTGATGGATGGTGCAGATCGCAGGCAACAATCGGAGGATGATGATGAGGAAGAGCACGAGGAGTCTGATCTGTCTTCAGATTCAGATTCGGAGGATCTTCCCGCTCCCTCTGTATCGAAAGTTGATGCTACCTCACCTCATGAGGGCGAGGATATGGACGGTTCTCTTTACCCGTTGCCTTTGGATCCAATTACCAGGGATCCAGATATTCCAGTTTGCGATCATGAGCCACCAAACCTACTTTCCTTCGTCAGAAAAAATGTTGGGAAAGATCTCTCTTCCATCTCGATGCCTGTGAGCATGAATGAACCCATCAATATACTCCAAAAGTATGCTGAACAATTGGAGTACTCTGAGATGATCGACAATGCACTTGATGCAACCTATCCCGAGGACTCCGGTGAGCTCATACTTAGAGTTGCAGCCTTTGCCGTGAGCAATTTGTCTTCGTTCCGAAAAAAAGTCAGAAGCACTCGAAAACCCTTCAATCCACTTTTGGGAGAAACCTTCGAACTAGTGAGAGAGGACAAAGGCTTCAGACTCATTAGTGAAAAAGTTTCGCACAAGCCGCCAGTCTTCGCAGTGTTTGCAGAGTCAGATCAGTGGACATTTGGCTTCTCTGCTTCGCCATCTCAGAAATTCTGGGGTAAGACGTATGAGGTGAGCACCAAAGGCACAATGAAGCTTTCTATTAAGTCTACGGGTGAAGTCTTCACCTGGTCACAACCTACAAGTCTTTTGAAAAATATCATCGCTGGAGAAAAGTATACGGAGCCATCTCTGTCGATCGTTATTAAATCTAGCTCTGGTCAGAAAGCAGTGGTTGATTTCATGAAGGGTGGCATGTTCAGTGGTCGGTCTGAGGATCTTACAATCAAGGCTTACAACTCTACCAAGAAGCAGTTGCCTTACACGGTTGTTGGAAAATGGACAGAGAGCATGGTTCTCAAGACAAACAACACCGAAAAAGAGATTTGGACTGCTGGGAATCTCCTTCCACAATGTGAGAAGAAATTCGGTTTCACAGAGTTTGCAGGTACTTTGAACAAGATAACATCCATTGAGAAGAACAATCTTCCCCCATGCGACTCGAGATTGAGACCAGATATGAGGGCTTATGAGGTGGGCGATGTCTCCAAAGCCGAAGAATTGAAGATTCGATTAGAAGAAGACCAAAGGTCGCGCCGTGCGGATTTGGAGCTGGCTGGCAAGACCCACAAGCCTTTGTTCTTCAAGCACGTGGGAGACACTTCCCAGGCTGATACTGGAGAATGGATTTACGATGCGGGTGTCAACAGCTATTGGAACAGGAGATCAAAACAGAACTGGAGTGGCGTTCAGCTGTTGTGGTAAGCTGTGCTGTAAGAGGTAATTTTGTTTAAGCCGCCCTTAAATTTGTTTTTATTGAAGAGTCTGTCATAAAGTCGTACTATTGTCATTAGAGTTTGAGATTGAGCCGCTCCTCCGAGCTTGAGCGGGACAGCATATCGATGTAGGATTCGTCGCTTTCCGAAAAATGTATTTGAGGTCGCCTCTGGAAAAGAAGGAACTGAACTTGTTTCCTTAGGCTGTTGACAAGCCCTCGCTGTAGGTTCAATTCGTCCTTGATGACAAAATTCTCGTTCACAAGCGAGTTTACTAGATTTTCCCTCTCAGTGACAGCACTTCGCTCCCTCTCGACGAAGGGAACGAGTTTCTCTTCCACTTCCAACTTGTGGCGCTCAAACTCACAACGAAGCCTGAGACATGCATCCTTTCCATCATCTCCTATAGAGCCACTGATCTCTTCAATCGGTTCACAATAACCGAGATTAGTGACTCGTCCCAGCATGACAGAATCGAGTACTTTGTTCATCGAATCCTTCAAATACCTGTTATCTGAAGATATCAGCTTGATCTTCTCTTCGAGCATTTCAAAATGCGGTAAGATTTGGAAAAGCGAACAATTACCCTTAGCTGTATGATTCTCTAATGAAGGCTTATTGTGGCCAATCCAAGTACATCCGATTTCTCTAGCCGGGCAAACGAGTACACCTGTTTTCGAGCAGTTATCCTTATGCTTTCCTAGAAGTTTCTTCGGTATCAAGTCATTATCGCATAAATCACAAGTCGTGAAATTAGCGTCACACTCATTCTCAAGATGATCTGACTCCGTCACTCTGTCTATCGATAAAGAACATTTTGAACAAGGAAACAATTCATGAACACAGACATCTGTACTCGAGATAAACCTCCTTTCAACTATTTTCAAGCACCTTGTTCCTTCATCCTCGCATTCTTCCCTATTCAGTTTAAGTAATGACGCAGAGGTTGGGTCTATTATCCCATTGCAAATAACACCGGTGAACCCACAATCATGAATAACATGTGACTCTAACTCCCATCTTCTCCCTTTCCATTCACATCCTCGGTCCTGATTGAGGCAGAAAACCATAAGCTCGTCCACCATGTTAGTGATAATCAACGGAGTGGGAAAAACGTCATGTGAATTGGATTTATCGAGGGGAGTTCTGTCAAGTGGACAAAAACCTTCGTTTTGCGATGGAGCATTGGACATATTCAAGCATTCTTCAATACATTCCTGGCAAAATGTGTGGCCACATATTGTCGTCATGGGTTTGATAAACGGCTGCTTGCAAATAGGACAATGCAAATGGTCAGTACAGTCCACATAGCGTACACTTCGTAAATCAGGTTTTGCAGAATTGTTTACCATATCGAAGAGATTATTCATCTTCGAAGGCATTGACATCTCTTGAATGCGTCGAGGATAGTCCGGTTCAACAGTTCGATCAAATGCAGTCCACTTTTATGCTCCACGGCTGTGAGTTTTTCTCAGGTTACTAGTTAACGGAACCACTACTCATAACATTACTCGAATCTCGATCTACGATAGACAAAAGGAATCTCGACAGCGACGAGGTGTTGTAAACATTTCATAATCTCACTGAGGATAATTGCGAGGATTATGCGCTGTGGACCCAACATTTATACGGCCATTTCTCGTGTTGGTCTTTAGTCCGATATCGTAAATCAGAGGATTTTGCAGAGCAGTAATTTACTGCCTTACTTTGTCTGTCTTGTAATAATGCCGGTTGCGCTGGTGTATGAAGCATGTGGCGCGAAAGGTCAACTTCAATCGAAAGAATCTTTACCAATGCTGAAACGACCCCACAATCACGCATTCTCCGAACCACCCTCTGAAGGCAACATCACCCCTCTGCATCGGCACGCTACGCCGGAAGATTTCTCAATCTCGCTCGTTAGAATGATCATCACAAGAGAGTCACGGCTACTCAAAACTCGAAAAGATCACATCAATACTATACTCAAGGAGCACGGGTTGAAATCTGGTACTAAATTGTCAGATTCTAGGACTGCTGCTGACATGCGCGATATCTTTGGACTTACTGTTCAATTTGAAAAGACGAATATGGAAGCCAGCTCCAGCCTAGTACAAGAGTCGCGAGATTTGATAAAGGACCTCTTACGACCAGGGAATGACAAAAGTTTAACCGTGAAAAACCAACTGCTGCCAGCATTCTTTCTCCCTTCCGATTTGGCACTTGACGGCTGTCTTGATAATCTTCTGCTAATATCTGGAGGGCTTCTTTTGTTGATAGTTTGCATAATCGTAGTAAGTGAGGACAACATTCCAGAAACTTCATTATTACGAGAGCTCCATAAATTTGGCATTGCTCGAAATCAGAACTTACTCGTTCCAAACCTCAACTGCGATATACTAACTATACTTCAAGAATTCGTGAAGAAGGAGTATCTACGGAAATCTGCTCTGGAGGACCAGGATCATCACACTAATGAAAATTATTATGGCATTGGATCGAGAACACTTCGAACTTTTGGCTTGCAGGAGCTTAAGGATGTTTTGAGCAAAATGCTAGGGAGTCATGAGGATTGGTCTTCTAAAATAGACGTTTGTTTGGGTCGTTGCTTCCCTACAGCCTGAGGAAGTCATTATATAATAAACTACATATCTAGCCTCCGAACTCGTAGGAAAAAGAAGTGAAAACTCTGAGACCGAATTTTTTTTTTTTTTTTTTTTTTTCACCGGGTGCTTCTGGCTCTTCTCGTCATTTCCAAAGGGACATTTTGGCTTCTCACAATTCTACTGTTTACTAGGCGAACAGAGGTCCACTTAAATCCAGTGCGATACGGACTTGCCAGGAGAATACATGTGAGATTAAACGAGCGGCGCTCACCGGACGCGACAAAAAATCATGTGCTATAAAGGTGTCCATTTTCTTCTTCCCCCACCATTTTATTCGGAGACACACCACAGTCTTTTAAAAAGTTTAGATTAGTTGACAGACTTTAAAGATATCATGGCTTTGGATACATTGGATTTTGCTGTAATAGCGGGCTTGGCTTTGGCAGTAGCCTTTTATTTCGGGAGGGACTTCATCTTTGGGTCTGATAATGCCACATCAGCTGGCTTCGTCGCTGGTGGCGATGAAAATGATCGTGATTTGGGAGCAACACTAAAGAAAAATAAGAAGAATGCAGTTGTATTCTTTGGTTCGCAAACTGGTACTGCTGAAGACTATGCTACCAAGTTAGCCAAGGAATTGCATTCGAAGTTCGGTTTGTCGGTCCTTATTGCCGACATGGCTGATTATGATTACGAAAACTTTCAGGATTTGGATCCAGATTATCTCTACTTTTTCCTTGTTGCAACCTATGGTGAAGGAGAGCCAACAGATAATGCTGTTGAATTTTTCAATTGGTTGGATGGTGATGCTGACCAGATTTCCAATGTCAAGTATACTGTCTTTGGGTTGGGTAACTCCACATATGAGTTCTACAATGCCATGGGAGCGAAATTGAATGAGCGTTTCGAGGCATTGGGCGCTGAGAGAATTTCGCCGTATGGTCAAGGCGATGACGGAGTTGGAACCATGGACGAGGATTTTTTGTCCTGGAAGGAAGAATGCTTCGATTCTCTTAAAAACAATTTGGACTTGGAAGAGCGTGAAGTGGAGTATGAGCCTTCTTTCAAGTTGATTGAGGAGGACATTCTGGCATCATCAGAGGGAGTCTCAAATGGAGAGCCAAATAAGGCCTATGTCGATATGAAAAAGATTTGACGAAGGGTCCTTTCGACCATACACATCCCTACTTGGCTACAATTAAAGAGACGCGCGAGTTGTTCCTGTCCCATGATCGAGCATGTGTTCACGCCGAGTTCGACATCTCTGACTCAAATCTTAGATACTCAACTGGTGACCATTTGGCAATTTGGCCATCTAACTCCAATGAAAACGTTTTACGCTTCCTTGATTGCTTTGGATACGTGAAGCGCAAAGATGAAGTCTTTTCACTTAAAGCTTTAGACTCCACAGTTCTGATACCATTTCCTGTTCCTATCACGTATGAAGCAGCAGTTAGGCATCATATGGAAATTACAGGTCCAATCTCCAGACAAGCTTTGGCATCTATCGCTCCCTTCGCTCCAGACGAAAAAACCAAAAAGGAAGCTTTGAGATTGGGTTCTGACAAAGCTTTGTTTGCGCAACAGATCCATGCAAATTACTTGAATCTTTCTGACGCTCTTTTGAAAATTTCAGGTGGTGTTAAATGGGATTCTGTTCCGTTCGTTTTCTTAATTGAGCTCATGCCAAGTTTGCAGCCTCGATACTACTCCATCTCGTCCTCCTCTCTATCTGAGAAGAAATCCATTCATGTAACAGCAGTTGTGGAGATAGAGAAGCATGGTGACCACACCGTTAGTGGTGTGGCCACTAACTTGCTCAAGGATATTGAAGTTCATCAAAATGGAACTAAATTTGTGCACAACATCAACTACGATTTGAATGGGCCTCAAGATAAGTTCAAGGGCTTCAAGTTACCAGTGCATGTGAGGAGATCAACGTTCAAACTACCTTCCAACCCGGCCACTGCAGTCATTTTGGTAGGCCCAGGTACTGGTGTTGCCCCCATGCGTGGCTTCGTTAGGGAACGTGCCAAACTTCAGAAGCAAGATGCCAATGTTACTATCGGAAAAACTCTCTTGTTCTACGGTTGCAGAACTCTGGATGAAGATTTTCTTTACAGGGAGGAATGGCCAGAATACGCAAAACAATTAGGAGACCTGTTTGAGATGGATGTGGCCTTTTCGAGGGAGCTGACAAACAAAGTTTACGTCCAAGATAAAATTTTGGCAAGGAGTCAGATTATTGACGAGCTTTTGAAGACTGGGGCTTACATATATGTATGTGGAGATGCTTCTAAAATGGCCAGGGATGTACAATCAACTTTTGTCAAGATAATCTCTGAACAAAGAGGTCTTTCTGAGGAGAAAGCTGCAGAATTGGTGAGATCCCTCAAGGTGCAGAACCGCTACCAGGAAGATGTCTGGTAATAGAATTGACTTTGATGACTTTTGAATTTTCGTCATACAAGTGTCACATAATAGATGAGCCTCGACAATTCTTTCTAGTCGTAGTCTGTGCTTGATTGTACTTAACTTCCCTCTCTATGAAAAGTTGCATGGGGGCCAGTTCAGGACACTATGATTTTGTAATTCCTTGACATGAAATTGGACCTCTTGCCAATAGCTAAAGCGAAGGGGCGATTTCGGATCCAAATCGAATACAGTAGGGGTGACACTGGTCTCAAAATTAGTTGATACTTCTAATCTAAGGAATATCCCCACATCTCTAAGAGACATCCCCCGTAAGATTTCATCCAGCACACCGTCTTCCATCTCTATAGTTGATAGGTCTGGAACATCATATTTGTTTTGCAAATGCTGTAGATGCCGAAAGATATTGTTATTGTTGTTCAAATATTTAGCAAGTATTCTTTCCATAGAGACGCCGCATTGCTCGAATTTATTCTTTATCAGTTCAGGAATTGGTGCCATTAAGTCAGATACTCCGTTTGAAATTCTTGACTCAATTACTAGGTCGAGAGGACAAAAGTGGCGCTTCTCGTGGCGCCTTTGAGCGAGACAGCAATTACGGCAATAAATTGATTGGCTCGGAGTCAACCACTTGGGCTTCATTTCCAAGATAACAATTTTATTGCACGATGTATCTAATTGCTCAATATGTAGCTTGACATGTTTTGAAAGCTCAATACTCAAAGTGCAGCTATTTATCAAATTCTTCATGATAAGTGCCTTGTGATCATCCACAATATCGTATGCACTTTTGAGTTGGCTGAAAAGTTCGCTGTCCAAATCGAATTCTTGATATTCTAAAAGACACTCTCCGAGCTCATCCCTAAATTCTTTTGTAAATTTGAACACCTCCGTATTTCGAATGAGTCGAGTATGACTTTTCTTTCGTCTCAAACGCATAAGTTTGTCACTAAAGAACTCCTCGCGTCCCTGGTATTGTAGAATTATATTAGCGCCTCCACTTGCGAAGAATTGCCAATCACGAGGCACTAAGCTGCGGTCCAAGACATTCTTCCGCCCAAAAGCTGTCATACTGTAACTATAATATCACCTGGCCCAGTAAACTTGATGAAATCGAGAGTACTTCTCAGATGACCACGTTTGAAAGCTAAATTCCAAAAACTATGGAGCCTATGAAAAGAAGGCCACTCGGCTTGATAGCTATTGGGAATAATATGTTGGTTCTTGTGTTCGATAGAGAAATCTTGAGGGACGCCTGAATGCCGGAGCGCGTTATACCCGATTACGCAATTTGGACTTATTAGGACGCTTTCCGAACTCTCAAGATGCAAGTTGAAAAGTCCATTCTTAGCGTTTAACACGATGTCACTATCTCCATTCATCACATACGTTGATGATGTGGTTTCATAGACTGGGCTCGTCCCGGTCCAGGCGACCAAGGTTAGAGGATTCGGAAACCTCCAAACATTCGATGGAAACACCTTCAAGATATGAAAGTGGGCAGTAGACTTTGTAGCTGAAATAATAAAGGAGGTCCCCACCTCGGACGTTAGTTGATCAAAAGTGAGTCTATTAATAGATTCCTGTCTCACCTTGAGATATTTGAAATCCTCATTGCAAGCAGTGATACATCCCTCTCGCACTTTTAAAATGGATCTTCTGGGTAAATCAACTCTGACGGATTGATTGTTGTCGTTGATCGGGTGTATCACAGATGCCGCAACGAATGGACCTGCGCCAGTAACTTTTGGTGAATTTAGAACCTGGTAGGAGAGTTGGCGTGAAAATTGAAGCATGTCCGGAGTTTTGTTAATCTCAAAGTGAAGACTAGTTTTGCCAAAATCGTGCGAAATCGAGTGGGCTGCGAAAAATCAAAATGTTAGAGTTCGTGCCCTCTAAACCAACTTTGAAATTATTCTCATCAAACAGCTTTTATATAAGCAATATATTGAAGCATGTGGCTGCAGAGATCGAACAGCACCTGGGATTAACTGCTTGGACTGTCTCTTTTCGAAATCAATAAATGAAACGCTTTTTTTTTTTTTTTTCTTTTAATTTTTTTTTTTCGTACAGCTAGGTGAGGCATTAAAAGCCTTGTACTGGCCAGCCTGATACGAAGGAGCTTCTAAACGTCGCTGTGGGCGAGATGGTGATCAAGATGCGAGCTTCTTCATCAAATCTTGGTTCATTTTTTCCAAAGCCGAAACTCTTCTCAATTAGGCACAACTACGGAACATACGGAAGTAAGCGCGTGCTACGCATATATTGAAGTATGTATCACTTACATGAATGGATGTGGTACAATAAGATTGAAGCCAAAAGAAAGAAAAATTAACACGATAACCTGTGATTTTTCCAGTAGCCTCCTAGCAGATTTCAATTATGCAAGCCCTTCGATGTATCTTGCTACGATCTCATCGCAGTCCTTGATAATCTTTAGGGTTTCGCTTTCCAAAAATGTTTCCTCAACAGTTTGGCCCAATCTCAATGCAGCCGAGAAATATTTCCAAAATCGTGACCCAATTTTCAAATCATGAATCATCTGATCCGAGCTGACACTATTTGAGCTTGCTAGATTGATATTGAAAGTTGGATTCGACTGTTGCATGACGTTACTGACCAAATGATCGAATGATCTTTGCCTTCCTTCACTGTCTTTGCAGGCTTGCTCCTGGAGTTTGAAGCAGCCATCGAGGTACAATTCACACATGACACCGAGGAGTGTGTTGTTTGCGTCCTTAAAAAAGGTAATTGATCAACAATGGAATACCACAGCTGTCTACTCTCAATTTGAAACTTAAATGTTTTGTGTCTGGTCAAAACATCTACCAAGCAAATCCTAATCGAATCACCTATAAGTTCTCTCACAAATTGATGATGACTCCTGAAGCTCAACAAATTCCTTGAAATTGGCCCCTGATAATTTATAGGATTAATGCTCAACTTCTGCAACGAAAACACTCTTGAAATAATTGAGACTTGGAGCTTTTGCTCTTCACGCAATTGAGAAAAGGCTTGATCCCCAAATTTGAAGATATTAGCAACTCCTTGATACTTCAAGTCCGTGGAGAAGAAATTGAAAATCTTGAGCTTGATTAATATCAATAAAACCATAATCTCTTCAATGAAGTGGTCTTCGATTTCAGGATATTCCATAATGAGCTCCTTGGATACTTTTATCAAAAATGCAGCGAGATTATAACCCACTTCACCTGAGTCCAATAAAATGAGACCTCTGAGCACTGACGTTGAGATTAGATCGATATTATCGTCAGGGTTTTCACCAATCTTGGGTTTCTCTGCGAGCGAAGGACACTTCATCGAGAGAGTCCTGAGAGAAAATAATTTGGATTCTTTGAAAAAACTCCACGAAGCTAATCGGGTCGACATGGGCACGTTCAATCTAGAATTGAGATCAAACATCTCTTCTGTAAACCACAAGGTGACAGGAATGCGTTTCACTTGGTAATACCTAGCCAAAAGTTGGGTAACTAGATTGAATTGCGCATCTAAGACTTGGGTAGTAAGTCTCGATGAGACAAGTTTTTTGTAATCTTCACAGCGTCCTCCCTCCAAAGGTGGACGAATGTTTAAATAATTAAGCGCAATCGCCTCCAAGATTTTAGATGGCATGAGGCCAACAGACAAGTAAAAATAAATCTCTGACGGAAGTCGTTGAGAAACGACATCATGAACCTCTGATGGGATATTGAGCTCAATTGGAAGCCTCGAGTTCTCTTCAGCGTCTTGCTTGTCCTTCACATCTGTTCGAAACACGGACAGCTCATCACTCAATCGGTCAGCCTCAATCTCAGAGATGTAAAGTTTGACTTCTCCCTCAACATTCATCACAGGCATATATTTAATAGCGGCAAGCCCCTTGCAATAAAGGTTCATTAAATCATCATCGTTGAAGGCCGCAACGTATGAGTAGAGGTTTGACTCATTCTGAAAAGTTTTATACTGATACATGAGGTCCAACACATATTTAAAGTGGGTCATTTGTTGGAACTGAGAAGCAGGGTTATGCTTCGGCATCGGTGGCAAGGTTGAGAAAGTAACGGGCTGAGCTGAGCATCCAACGATAATACTGACATCAATTAGCTGACGTTCACTCAAGTTCAAGTCGTTAAGAACTTTATGCTTGTCGACGAAGCGGAAATCCTTGGAAAGAAACTCCATACCCAAAATAAACTTGTCAATCTGAGTGAGTAAAAGGTCTGTAGATCCATATATGCAATCAATTACTCCCTTGTGAAACATGTAAGACAATTGATGTGATGGATCACTGGGACAGACAATGAAATCAATGTCATACTCGATGAAGTATTTGATAAGATCGTTGGTCATCGGGCGGGGTGAGATCAGGTCTGAATGGAGTCGAAACGATTCATTCAAATGTACGGATGGATTACCTGATGTGCTCGACCATTTAGTATGTAGCCTGGACCATGTGATTTCTCTATGTTTTTCGGCTTCTGTGAGATCGTTAGTAGTCAGTGAATCGCTCTTCTGGATATGCAAGCCTGGAAATACAAATAAGGGTCTGATATTAAACTCCCGAAAAACAGCTAGATCTGACTCAATGTAAGCCTTTAATGAGACGGGTATACCACCAATTCCCAGAAGTAATTGCTCCTTTTTGTATGTATATATCCTGCCCAAGTAGTGTTCCACGTCAATTCCAAGAGTTGCATTTTGCAATATCTCAACGGGGCTAACACTCACAAGCTTTCTTTCAAACAAAAACGATTCTAAAGAGTTAATTGGCATGGCGAAGAACAGGGAAAATCTGTAGCAGGGTCTCGGTTTATTGACGTGTTGATGTCAATTCATAGCATATGCAGGTCTATTTTCTCATACCGCAAAAGGACATGATTTGGTCATCTTTCTAGTAAATTGGAATTCTGCAAAATCACGCCGATTTGTTGATTTGTCACGTTTGGGCTCCTGCGGAGAAGCTCTTCAGTTTTTTTGAAGCCTCAGAGTGAGCCAACTTGAATCAGGAGAGGCGAAATTTCCCCTTCTTAAGCTGAACAGAGAAGACGAAGAGTAAGACCGGAAGAGGAACAAGAGACAACCGGAAGATGAGTAGATCTTGATTATGGCTAAGCGAAAAGTGCCAAGATTTGACATAGGAAGCCTTTGACGGAAAGTAGATATTACATTTGCTACGACGACATCATTTAAGAAATATTTTATTTGAATCTTCCGGCCTGGGAGGTGAGCAATAAATCAAGACGGCTCAAAAAATGTTTTTCCACTTTAATGATTTTGCATTGGACAGTGAATATGGGCTCCCACTACCTAAGATTGGATCGTGAAAGGACGACAACAGAATTTGATTCAAACTTACGCAACATGTCCAGAGCTCAGTGAGAATAAAATTTGAAGATCAGGGGCAGAGAGCTGATGCCTGCTGATATTCCGAACACAGTAAAAGTTCTGGCTTTCAAATGTGTTCATAAAACCTTTCAAGAGAAGTTGACTTGTTTTAAACCTGGGACTTTCCCGAAGATCTGCCCTTGGGCTGATTAGAAATGAGGTGCAAGAAGTATTTGGAGAACTTCTATTACTTGGAATGGACGCGCCATAGTAATCTTACAGCGATCCATCGATTTAATCATGGGTCCTTCTTTACAATGCATGACGACAGCCCTTAAGATAAAACTGCCTGTGTTTGTGAAACCTTTCTTGTATTTTAGTGAGGAGGATGCGAATCACTTCATCTTCATCGAAAGTATGGATACGCAGAACATGAGCTAGGATCAGGGCATAAGCATTTAACCTTAATTAATTAGCTATTATTGATTGACAAAACACGTAATAATTTAAGGCGTCTTAATTTAAATTGGCAAGATTACAAGATGTACTCGTTTAAGGAGAGAGTTCTCAAGCTCGAGGACGAACCACTACAAATTAGAAAGAGCAATGATCGATCATGTGGTCAATGAGATGAACCAAATCACAAACCCCTCAAACGTAAATTGTCGCTTGCTTTCTATCCATTAGAATAGCAATAAGTTGTAGCCACTCGAGGTAACGTGCTTTTAATACACCAGATTTAATTCACGAAAACTGTAATTTAGAGAGACCTTCATCCAGGATCCCAAAAAAAAAAAAAAAGATTAAAAAGGTTAGCTGAACATACTTGAAAAGTTATTTTAGACAAAGAAGCATTGAGTCTATTCTTCTTTTTGGACTGAGCATCTCAATCATTCCACGTACTCTGGAGAGATTTATTTCCACTTTCAAAAAAACATAGTTCGAAGACTGTAGACTAACAAGAGTACTTACCGCGTCACCATTTGCAGCGAGACACAACTTGCTATAGCAGTTCTTCCTTGACCCAACCTTCTCAAACTTCAGGCAAAACCGGTCTCCAAACACAAGAACGACCAAATCACAAAAAAAGTGATTTGATTCGAACAACTAATCACTAGTTTAGTTATTAAATAGTAATTATTAAGTGCCAAAGAGATAAGTGGCAAACTTATCAAGATTGCAGTGTCATCCGAAGGCAAGAGTAACGAAAATGATTTAAGGGTGGGGTATTCAAAGGAATTCCAATTAATTTGAACTAAGATGAAAGGTTGAATTTCAATGCAAGTAGTATGTTCTCGATGATTTGAATGCATACTACAGTAATATTGCAAACATGATTCAGTTCATTTTCCATAGCAATATAGATTTGGCTACTTTGCGAGGGTATTCATGGTTAAGTGTTCTTTTTGGTGCGTTCTTTTAAAAATAAGAGTCGCTGGTCGATGTATCTTGCAGCTTCGGTTTTCGCAAGTAAACCGTTGCTCTTTTCGGATACTTCTCTAGTGTATGGAAATACAAAAATATCAAACTGTGTCGGGAGAAGGTGTAATTGAAGGCCTATTTCCGGATCAGTGGTTCAAGGAAATTGGATAGGATTTACGGTTTTCATCTGAGTGGAGACATGAAGGCCTTAGCTTGTCTATATTTCAGTTCTGATTTTTCAAAACATTGAGGTTTTTTATCGATGATTCGTTGGTGAAGTTGGAATAGGTTTTGACAGGCACGTCTAGTGAAGTGAGTCCTCCCTTTCTGTTGGAGCTTGTGAGAAGGACTTGCTATCGATTTTTTTTTGCGGGATACACTATAAAATGGGTTGGGATGTAATTTGTTCGAATTCCATTTTTATTATCATTTAGTAATAAGTTCGTCAGCTTCATTAAGTTGGACCTCAACAATCCTTGCTACGTATTACAGCATAGAGCGGCAACTTTTAAATGCATTTAAAAGATTTAGTAATGGCGATGTCCTGGGCTAACTAATGTTTGTTGAGGAGCAGCTACACCACTTGGCATGGCTTACTGAGGTCCACCCCTGTATATCCGTGATGTATCTAGCAAGCTCTTTTGGATTCAGATTTGACAGAATTGTGATCGAGGTGATTTGTCGTCGGATTTGTGTCATGAAGGTTTCTAGGCGCTTAGCGTCTTATAAGACCTTCTATCCTCATTAATGAAGAGTCAATTTAATACACCAGTGCTGCCAGTGAGAAAAGTTTGTCTGTTCAAATCCGTTACATTGATCCGCTGAAGTCAATCACACTCTGTATGAGCTGAATTTTAAAAGGGCTAGAAATTACTAGTTACTTGCAATGAAGATAATTGTCACGATAACTACGTGAAGTCTATATACCTAGACAATGTATAAGTTTAGCAAGCGATCCCATTGTCCCTTTTTGTGTAACATTGCGAGAACGAGCACAACGGGTAGTTGCCAGACCGAGCACCAAAATAACTTACGAGCAGCAGAATTGGCTGCCTCGATAGCGTGAGTCGAAATCTGGGCGTGTAATTTATGATTGATATTCTGTTGCTTCCAGAACCGAAACGCTAAGATCGTAAGCCATGCATTTGCAATCGAAGAATCTAGCGAAAATACCCAATCAGTCACGCCGAAATAGCTCAATCCGAAACAAATGGGAAACATAAGTAATGAATATCGTAAAGCTACCCTCGCATTTAGTCTTGGGTTCTCAGCTGCCGTCATGATGTATCCCGCTTGTTTGTATTGAGACGCGATGTTGTGAGAAAGAGCATTAAAATGCGGGAATTGCCATGCATAAAGCAAAGAGGCGAGACACCATGCTCCAGGGTGTAGTAGGGATGACGATGCTGCCCAGCCCATCAACGGAGGAATTGCCCCAACAATAGCACCAACCCAAGTATTTAAGATAGATATACGTTTGAGCGATGTATAACACCATCCGTAAAGGACAATGTTGGAAAACCCCAAGGCTGCTACAATTGGATTAACACCAAAGTACAAAATCGCAGATCCAATGGAGCCCGTCACAGCTGCAAACTTGAATGCTTGTTGCGGGGAAATGATTCCCTTCACAACAGGTCTTGAGGAGGTTCTGATCATCCTCCTGTCAAACTCAGGTTCTCGGCCCATGTTTATTGCATTAGCAGAGCCTGAACATAGCGCAGTCCCTAATGTTAAAAGAGCTAGTTCTGAAATGCTAGCAGTATTTGGAGATATTGCATATGAACAGATGGAACTTAAAGTGACAAGAACTGATAAGTTTGGTTTTGTGAGCTTGATGTATTGCAGAAGCAACTTATTGTTAGTCATATTCGAATTTCGAGCCCTCTTGGATTTTGCAGTTGGTGCAACTTGAAAAGGGAGTTCTTGAGGTGTCTTGCAATAAGACTTCGACAGAGTTTTTGATAAATCATGATTCTGCGGAAGTTCCTTTGATAAGCTCAATGTTCGGACGGGTAGTTGGTTTAGCTTAAATGGACGCAGCTGAAATACATTCAGAAGAAAATGATTGGAGAAGAGCTCGTCGAAGCATTTCTGAAAACTGGGATTCAGAACGAAATACTCAATTCGTGAGGCTCGTCCCTGTAGCCAGACTGATGAACTTCTAACTAGCATAATGACCATCTGTTCGTTATGACTGCTCTTCGATGGATTGTTGTGAGATTTGCGTGCGCACTACCATAGAGTCGTTCTGTGAAGATGCTAACAGAATATACATTCTTATTCGCCATTATTCAAATTGTTTGTCAATTTTCCTTAGTTGACTTGTTAACTAGCTTATTTTCGATCAAATCGTGAAATGCAATAATTGACCTTACCAAGGTACTTACGTACACCATCATCATTTGATCGTTCGTCTTGACCATGAACGCGGCAGTTAATGGATCAGATATCTCCTCTCTTGCATCGTTGCATGAGATAATTGGATTGGATTGTACGTTCTCATCGTTAAAAATTTGAGGCAAAAGGTTGAAAACGTTTTGCATTTTTCCCAATATGGAGTGATTAATAGGCATAGCACCACTGTAGACTTTCTCGAGGTAACTGGAAATCTCGCGTAGCTTATGATGCAACCCAAGGAGGGATTTGTATGTCTCCGTTGCCTTGAGAGTTAAATTTCCGGCTGCCTGATCACGAATGTCACGAAGAAGATGTTCAACGCCAATTTCTTCCGCCTCTTCAGCTTCAATAAGTGAGGGCACATGGACGAAGGTTCTCTCCGCTTTGGACCCGTCATGCTTTATGTCGTCTACTGCAAAGTAAGCGTCAGTAGGAATCCCCACTGAACGTGGTTGGACATCAACAATTACTAGCAACGGATTTGAGGTATATCTTTTGAATACGTCATTGATCTTTAAATCAGATGCACGCAATTTTGGACCCGAATGATACCATCCAATGAGCTTTTCCTTAGCGTTGATTTTCTTGAACATCTCACCCATTGACTCAATAAAGTTGTGGTCTAGAAACCAGACTGATGAGTTTTTCTCATCCTCCTCAAACGGTATGGCGTACGAGTTGGTGACATTTATGGTGTCCCTAGACTGGTGTCCCAAAAGGACACCAACCACCCTCTTTTTTGAATCTTTCGCCACTCGATCGTAGTGGTCAGCGACAGACAAAAGCACAAGAGGTGATACAGTCACACACTTATTCATGGTCAGCAATTCCAGATTTGTGGAGGGCATTTCGAATTAATGTAGTAAAACCTCGTTCGTGCCTTCGGACGTTTGCGTTCTTGCCATTCGCGTTCACGTGATACTACAAGGATCAACTACCTCTCCATGATTATCGCACTGATTGCAAAATTCTCTATTACAGTCTCCTCGCAAATAACAAGTGGTGCTTTTATCGGTGAGGTTATATTTCGAATACAAATGTTCGGCCAAGTGGTAATAGGCCCTCCTGGATCGGGGAAATCAACTTATTGCTATGGTATGCTCCAATTCTTGTCCGCACTAGGTCGAAAGTGCTCTATAGTCAACTTAGATCCAGCGAATGAATATCAGGTCTACCCAAACTGTGCCCTTGACATACGCGACTTCATCTCATGTGAATCGGTCATGAAGCAAAGTGGATTAGGACCCAACGGAGCTCTATTGCATGCACTTGAAACTCTCGTCGATGATGACTTATTGATATCTTCCTTAGCTAAACTTAGTAGGTCTGGAAGTTATCTTCTTTTCGACTGCCCAGGACAAGTTGAGCTTTTTACGCATCAAGAATCATTGTACCGCATTTTTCGCAAACTATCCCAGGAACACAGTGCTCGATTATGTGTCATTTCCTTAATCGACTCAATTTACTTGACATCGGCATCCCAATATATATCCATTACACTTTTGAGTTTACGATCGATGTTGCAGCTTGGGTTACCTCAGATAAATGTAATCTCAAAAATTGACAAGTTAGCCGAGTATAACTCGTTAGAGCTCCCTCTTGATTTTTATGTCAAGGTGCAAGATCTTCAGCTTCTTCTACCACAAATCAAAAGTGAGCTGGATCGGAGACTCGGCGGAAATTTTATGAGGCTTACAGAATGCATTGCGGAAATGGTTGAAAATTTCGGGCTTGTCACTTACGAGGTGTTAGCCGTGGAAGACAAACAATCAATGATTAACTTATTAGAAAAGATTGATCAGACGAATGGGTACATTCATGGAACAAGCGAGATAGGTGGTGATTCAATTTGGCACGATGCATCGAAAGTGAGACTACATAATAAGGAGGATGTGACCTTGCAAGAGCGCTGGATCGACCATAAAGCACATTACGACGAGTTACAATTGATAGAAATGCCTGACCAATTCACAGAACATAATTGATCTCTTGGTGTTGGAGATGTCGAACCTTTGCTTCTTTAAGTATTCGGTCTCACTAATTTTGGATCAAACTTTCTGCAACCTCTCTTGAATTTTGTCGCGTACATTGTATAGGCAAGTGTTTAAAAATGCTTCCTCTTGAGTTTCGGAATTCCAGAAAGGAGATTGATGACTATGTTGAAGATGTCCATAGCCCTCATTGCAAAATCAATTTCGCCTCTTGAGCATACTCGTCATTGGGATTTGTTTTGAGAAGACTCGACAACCTCTCATTGTGAAGTTTTATTTTACTATCCAATTCTGGTAGCATCCGTTTCGTCTCCTCGTATAGCTCGGTATGTTTTTTCATTAAAATTTCGTCTGCATTCCTGTTTCTCAAAGTCTCGAGTTCAATGTCTTGTTCTTTCAAGTCTTCAATGTAAGAACCTTTCTCTTTCTTGAGACGTTGAAGAGCTTTGACAGCTATTTCAAGAGTCAGTGGTGCCATTTATAGGAGAAGTGACTTTTAGATAGTTCTTGAGCCATGTGGAATTTCAGTGCGAAAAGCATTAAATCGGTGGGGATATCCGAATCGGGTCACTTTCCAAGCATAAACCTTACAACTGAACTTTCCGGTTTAACTCCCGAGAATGAGAAGTGCTAGTCAGCCACACAGTAGCGAATTATACCAGTTCATATATATGATACCGGGGCTCTCACTCAGCAAATTTAGAAGTGAATGCGATGCCACGCGAGTAAAAGCTAACCATGTGAAAAATGTGTTACGATGATCACAAAAAAATAGAGTGTTTTTGTTACATATATGTAAGTAGACTTTCAGATGAATTCGTTATGCTATCGGAGAGCAGGAATTCGACCTCAATGCAAGCGCGCATCGAGGATGTGCAATTTTTGAGATACATGATGCTGTCGAATGGATCTAGAAATTGCTTTAAGCTACAAATCGAAGCTCGTGTATTAGCTGAAAGGTTAAAAAAAATCGTTGACAGCAAACTTGCTATTGAAAATTCAACGAGCCCAAATACCGACTGCCTAGTCCCCGTAGGCTCGTCACACTTCGTCAAAGCAAGTCAGTCCGAATCCCTACGAATGCTCAATAACTCCCGTCGGAGACTATTGGAGAAGCTAGCTCGTCACCAGAATTACGCGGATTTGCAATCAAACCCTAAAACCCCTGCTGATGCCACGTATCACGATACCGAGGCACATGTTGAGATCTTAGAGGAGCTTAATGACAATGGTGACATCGTACATGCCACTTTGAACGGCAAGAGCATCGAAGAGCTCGACATTTCACGTTTTTCAAGTACCAAGGCTCCTTCTTTTCGAGCTTCGCAAACAGGGAGACAAACAACACCTAAAAGGAACGGAGGAGAGGAATCAACCCAAATTTTAGGCGAACTTGACTCCAGTCATTCCAATATCATAGAGTTTGAGGTACTCGCGCAAGAAATATCTGACCAAGCCAATGAGGGTATTCCAGACGCTTCCGAATACGAGAAGTACATTCCAAATGGGGCCAATGATCTAGAAGATGAGTTTAATACTTCTGAAGATATTGACAGTGATGATTCCTACGCAGACAACGTGCTCTTTGGGAATGGAATGTCACTAATTCCAGCTAACGGCTCAATTGAAAAAGACTCAAGGAAGAGCTCCTAAAGCTTGGTCTGGCGAAAAAGACAAGCTCGCCAAATTGTGAAAAAACAGTGAGGTTTGATGATACCCTCCACATCAAAACGATAGACAAGGGCAATGATGAAAACCGCGGTAAGATGCTGAGATTCAGGAGGGAGAACATGGGGGATTCAATTGATGTCGCTCACAAGTCCTCATCTTCTGACAGTGTGGTGCACGAGGATATAGTGGAAAGGCTAGTGAATCCTATTTTCAAGGATCTGATTGATATGAGTGATAGTGCTTTGACACACGAGAACCAATCACTTGTAGCGAACGATACTGAAAACGATATGATGAAGCTTGTGCAAGGATACTACGATGCTCTTTATAACACAGAAGAGTGTCCGTCGGGTCCAATAATTGATAACGTGACCGATCTCTGTACTCTTGAAAGTGGCAGCGAATTAGAGGAAAATATGCTGGACGTCAACTCCGAGACGGAAAATGTCGCTCGCAAGTCAGATACCGCTCATGAGTCGCCGAAGGTGATAGAAGATAAGGTGATCGAAAGACCGAGTTCCACTCTGGGTGACCCCGGAAACTTCTTTGCATCGGAGATCGAGAATGACTACATGTTTTTGAAAAAAAGGATGGCATTAAAGGAACGATCTACCGACGAGTCTGACGTTGTCGAAGAGCCGAGGAAATATGCACAAAGCCGTTTTGCGAGATCAATGCGACATCCGAAGCTTGGGTAGGCTTGCCTTCCTTCCAACCCAAGTAGTGGTAAAGGTTATCTGGTGAGCCTGCTAGCTAAGAGGAAGGCTGGAACATAATTTACGATCAATTTGATCTTTCTACTTTACTTACACTTTGGATGAATATAAATCCCAAGAAATGGGTGTCTTGACCGCTCCGAGAAAATTCAACCGTCTCCGGTGATTTATACAGGTTGCATTTATCCGGTCCGAATCCGTGGAAGAGTTCATTCATAAAAATCTTTAGGAAATTCTCAACATTTTTCTACTCACGGTTGTGATATAATTTTTTCAAATATCAATGCCACACATAGAGATCACGACCCCTCGCATCGTCATGGCGAAATTTTGTTGGCTTACCCAAAACTCCTGCCCGCGCATCTTGTTGTTCACCACCTGCATATGCAAACGCCAGACCCCTCGGTCTCGCTTAGGGCGATGTATTTAACTGCACACATTCCTTGCTCATATTTTATTTAGAAGCACTTGGCTAGAGAAAGTAAAAGTTGGGAAGACCATAAGCAATATAAAGTCACATGTCGTCGATCTTGAAGCAGCGTGTCCGGTATGCTCCGTACCTACAAAAGTTGCGTAAACCAGAGGAATGCATCGAATTGTTCAAGCACGGCCAGTATTTGGGTTGGTCAGGTTTTACTGGAGTGGGTGCGCCAAAGGTGATACCTGCGGCGTTGGTGAACCATGTTGAGAAGAATAGTTTACAAGGAAAGCTTGCTTTCAATCTTTTTGTTGGCGCGTCCGCTGGCCCTGAAGAGTCTAGATGGGCAGATAATTCCATGATTTTACGCAGATCGCCACATCAGGTAGGGAAGCCAATTGCAAAGGCGATCAATGATGGAAGAACCAAGTTTTTTGACAAACACTTGTCGATGTTCCCTCAAGATTTAACTTACGGGTTCTATACGAAGGAGAAAAGCAATGATCTTCTTGACTTCACTATAATTGAAGCAACTGCCATAAAGGAGGATGGCTCTATTGTTCCCGGTCCCGCAGTCGGAGCCTCCCCAGAGATGTTGTCTGTGTCCGACAAGATTATAATTGAAGTGAATACAATGACTCCATCTTTTGAAGGAATTCATGATATAGATTTGCCATTGAACCCACCCTTCAGGACACCGTACCCTCACGTTACCGCTGACTACAGAGTGGGTCGTACTTCTATTCCAGTTGATCCCTCTAGGGTTGTTGCAATTGTGGAATCGACTACACGAGACAAGGTCCCACCAAATACCCCCTCGGACGCTTGCTCGCAACAGATAGGAACTCACCTCATTGAATTTTTTGAGCACGAAGTGAAAATGGGAAGGCTTCCAAAGAACCTTTTACCATTGCAATCTGGTATTGGAAACATTGCTAACGCTGTCGTGGAGGGATTAGCGGAGTCTAGTTTTAAGAACCTCTCTGTCTGGACAGAAGTTTTGCAGGATTCATTTTTAGATTTTTTTGCGTCTGGGAGCTTAGATTTCGCAACCGCAACCTCTATTCGCTTGACCGAGGCAGGATTCGAGCGATTTGACAAACATTGGGATGAATTCTCGAAGAAATTATGTTTGAGGTCCCAAGTGGTATCCAACTCGCCTGAAATCATCAGGCGACTTGGAGTGATTGCTATGAATACACCGGTGGAAGTGGATATGTATGCACACGCGAACTCTACAAATGTGATGGGATCTAGAATGCTCAATGGTCTTGGAGGTTCTGCCGACTTTTTGAGAAATGCTAAACTCTCGATCATGCATACTCCGTCCGCAAGACCATCGAAGACAGATCCTACCGGGGTCTCATGCATTGTTCCATTTGCGACTCATGTCGATCAGACGGAGCATGATCTCGATGTGATTGTGACAGAACAAGGTCTAGCGGACCTTAGAGGTATGTGCCCAAGGGAACGGGCTGTGGAAATCATCGAAAAGTGCTCCCATCCTGACTTTAAAGATCAGCTCAGAGACTATTTCGATAGGGCATGTTTCTATGCCGCGAAGGCCAAATGCTTGCACGAGCCACATATTTTACAAAATGCTTTCAAAATGCATTTGAATTTGCAAGCAAATGGTACTATGAAATTAGAATCCTGGGATTAGTTACAGGATGTCAGATATCAGTTCTTATAGATAGCCTATTATCACAAATAAATTTGGCCGGTAACTAGCGAGAATAGGTGCGCACGTGACGTAGTTCTTTCTAGAAGATTTTACTGCTTAAGTTAGTCGGGCTCGCAAAGGTAGCTTGACACCAAGGATGTTATTCAGTACAAATTTGAAGAGGTTTTGCTTACAAGCGACCAAACTTTCTACCCATCATGGAATCAAGAACTTTCATTCTAGTGCAGCTAGATGTATCAGCTTTGACCCCTATAAAGTCCTAGGGGTGGAGAAGTCTGCAAGCTCATCAGATATCAAGAAGGCCTACTACCAGCTTGTGAAGAAGTATCATCCCGATGTGAACAAAGACAAAGATTCAGAAAAGCGGTTTCACAAGATTCAAGAGTCCTATGAGCTCCTTAGCAATAAAGAAAAGCGTTCACAATATGATCAATTTGGTGCTGCCGGCTTTGATGCAAATGGCAATGCCAATCCGTTCGGAAGCAATCCTTTTGCGTCACATTCGGGTAACCCATTCGGTGGTGGGCAAGGCAATCCGTTTGGTGGAATGGGTTTTGATTTTGAGGATCTCTTCAAGCAAGCTTTCACCAGCAGTGGAAATGCTCGAGGCTCCGGTGGTCAAAGCCCTTTTGTAACGAGGCATGTTGGCGACAATATCGAAGTGCTCAAGTCAATTTCGTTCCGAGAATCTATTTTTGGGACTAAGATCAATTTGAATTATAAAGCAGTTGATTCTTGTGTCAGCTGCTCCGGCTCAGGACTCAAAACGGGTAAGAAGAAATCGACTTGTGGAAGCTGCCATGGCACAGGCCAAACGACCCACATCATAGGTGGATTTCATATGGCATCTACATGCTCAAAATGCGCCGGGTCAGGTGTTGTGATCAATAAAGCAGATGAGTGCTCGAGCTGCAATGGCGCAGGAGTGAGAGAGGTTCCGAAGTCGAAACTGGTAGATTTACCATGTGGCATAGCAGATGGTTCTCGATTACGGATTCCAGGTGGAGGTGACGCCCCATTCGCTTCCAAAGATCCTTACAGCCAGATTGTTCATGGCGATCTCATAGTTCGCGTCCACGTAAAGAGGGACCCCGTTTTCGCCAGAGAAAATAACGACATCACAATAACGAGTGAAATTCCAATGACCACAGCTGCTTTGGGAGGAGAGATCATCGTTCCTACTATCGATGGCCAAAATGTAAAATTAAAAGTCAGATCAGGCGTGCAATCAGGAAGAAAGCTTACTGTACCACAAAAAGGTGTACCAATCAACAGAAACATGGAGAACAGGGGAGATATGGTGATCAATCTCAATGTCAAAACACCTGTTCCGACAACACCATTGCAAACAGCCTTGCTCGAAGCTTTGGCGGACTCGTTCGCAGAGAAGACAAATGAGAGCCCGACATCAGAAAGTTCTCAAGACCAATCCAAGTCTCGTGCACTGAAAGATTCTACAGACGAGTTAGCTCACACATCCAAATTGGAAAGCATAAAGAACATTTTAGGGAAGTTTTTCAAATTCAAAGACGAGAAGCCTTAAAACACCTTGTATATAGCTACTATAAAGAAATTTAGAGGCACTTGATGAAAGTTTTTTATTTCTTTTGATTGAGGAGTTCACATACTTCTTCTGCGAGGGATGTTGTCTTGACTCTCACCAAATATATCAGGAAACTACCCTCCGGGTTCGCTGATGGTATTTTGATGTTTGTTCCAGTAGTCACGTATTTAACTTCAGACAACAAAAGGGCGTTAACAATTACTCTTGAACTGCCCTCAGAGCGTACCAAAACACGACACCGCTTTTCTGATTGAAGCACTTTTAACTCACCTACACCAACGTTGGTATAAGGCTCTTGCTTATTGTGGGTGTTTAGAAGAAAAACCTTGCATTTACAAGCGAACAACAATGATTCTTCTTCCTCACCTGTGATAACACCATCAACTTTCTGTGTCATTTTCGTTACAGGCTCAAATACTGGACTATTACCTCCTGAGGGCTCTTCACAAGAGTCATCATCAATCGCTTTTTGTGAGTTCGAGGAATTTAGTACCATACCAGTGGACTGAATGCTTTGCGACGACCCATCCGATGTCACTGGAGGCTTCTCGTGACTGTCTAGTTTGAATATAGGATCATTGATTGTCTTATTGAAGGTAAATGATGGACCCGTACCACTGGAACCATGATGGGGAACATCATCATGAAGCTTAAACTTTGAGTTTTGGAATAATGCTGCAGCCGATGCTTTCTGTGGAAGCTTCGGAATTGAGTTATCTGTGTCTGACAGCGCTTGACAACGATCTGACGTGAGACTACTTTGCATCGCAAGACTTTTGTAATACTCCACATATTTCAATGCAATGGGCGTTAGGTCCAAAGCATTCATATCGACTGCTTCCTGAACGGATTGCTTGAACTGTTGATTCAATGCCAAAACTTTAGCAGCCTTGGTTGCATGCATACTATTTGATGATTTTTGAAATTGAAAGTTTCTTCCACGGGGCTTCAAAATTTTCCTCTGAGCTAGCACATTTTCAGATGCTATAGATGGGGCTTCGATTACCTCGACTTCATCCGAAGCTGTATCTTTTGCAAGCTGTTCTTCGGCCACACGTTTCACCATTAGATGGAGTCTATTCATGACTCTGGATAGATGATTGCGCGCATAGATAGGGCTATAGCCCTACACATCACGAGCGAACCATTCGAGTTTGGATGCTTTAATATTCACGTGACTATGTGCGAAGTCCTCCTCTTGCAAAAAATCTTCTCTTCGAATTCTCCTTCTCCCTTAGAACTGCAACAACAGTACAAACGTATGTGAATCTAGATCCAAAGTTTCAACTGCTCAGTCCTTAGACCAAGTAGGACCATTACGAATTATACTAACAAAGAAGATGGCCCCAAAGATTCAACAAACTAAGGCCGCCAAGGCTGCTGCTGCTTTGGCTGGTGGTAAGAAAGGTAAGAAGAAGTGGAACAAGGGCAAGGTCAAGGACAAGGCTCAGCACGTCGTCATCTTGGACCAAGAGAAGTACGATAGAATCATGAAGGAGGTCCCCGGCTTCAAATTCGTGTCTGTCTCCGTTTTGGTTGACAGATTGAAGATTGGTGGCTCATTGGCCAGAATTGCTTTGAGACATTTGGAGGACGACGGTGTTATTAAACCCGTTTCTAAGCACTCTAAGCAAGCTATCTACACTCGTGCCTAATGACTTCAATCGATTTAATAAACTCGTTGTAAATTTGAGAACTGCACACCTATACGTAGTGTAGACGTCCAACTCCAATTCTCCGCGTAGATAAAAAATTCGTGGAAAGAAATCTTTAGCGAACAGTATTAGAAGAACAATAAATGTTGCTCTCACTGATTCGAATTGTCCAGAAGCGGCCATTTGTCTCCTTTCCATCGTCGTTTAACCCTACACATACATACCGCTTGTCGAGGCGTGTCGCCATCCAGAAAAGCGTGATATTTGATGTTGTTTCCGATGTTACAAATTACAAGACATTCATACCGTTTGTGAATGATTCTTTCGTTCATAATCTCGACCCAACTACAAATTTGCCCAATAAAGCTGGCTTTTCTATTGGATGGCATGATTATGATGAGCATATGGTTTGCGATGTTGACTGTCGTAAAGACGAACGTGTCTTCTCCAGGGTTCGTTCGTCGTTGGTTTTTGACCACCTCGAGAATGAATGGACTTTCACTTCAGTCAATTCTGATGGCGGACAATTACCAATAACACAAGTTAACCTTCATCTACAATACCGCTTTAAGAATCCGCTTCTAAACTCATTATCATCAATTTTCCAATCTCAGGTTAGTCAAATCATGATAGATTCTTTTCTCAAACAAGCAATTACGATGCAAGGGAAAGAACGCCGTTCATAATAGTTTCACTCAAAACTCCCTAGGGACTAGCAGATGCGAGCCCACGACATATTCCCGCAATTTATGACTCGGTATGCAAACAGGTGGAGACTGACCGGAGCCATGATGTTTCGTAAAAGAGAGGCGTCTCTTTGTTCTCGGAGAATGGCCCTTAGCTGACGTATCGGGCGAAGCATTGCTTAAGGTCTCTGTTGCTTCATCTGCTCTTTGCTTTAATCCAACTTGGTTTCCGTAATATCTCATATCGACAGGAGACATGTAAGTTGCTTTTACTAATGTTTTGTTTATCCAGGGTTCATCAAAGCATAAGGGCTTTATACACTTGATGCAATTTTTCAAAAATCTGCGTTCACTTTCAGAACTCTCGAGATTAACAAACGGTTTTTCGTTCAAATCAACCTCCTCTAGATCTGAAGATTTCTTCAATGGCGTTGTTTGTGATGAATCGTACGTTGGTATATTATTGCGATCACCAACATCCATGTCATCGTCGACCTCGTCATCGTCGTCATCTTCATCTTCATCTTCGTCTTCGTCGGAACGGTGAAGATCGCTCAAGTTATTGATGTCTTCATTTCCATCGTCCAAAGGTTGATTCAGCTTGTCTGGATTGCTTGCTTTATTATTGTCTTCATTGACAGCTAACTCTTTAGCATCTAGGCTGCCCTGAGAGGCAAGACGCTTTGTTGTAGCAGTAACGCTTCGTTCGATAGAATTGTTGGGACTAATACGCTGCTTGACATGAAAAAATGTGCTTCGAAGCCCACTTGGAGTGCTTGGCATTGAGCTAGATCTCGTCCGCCTATTGCGATGAAGACTGTGATTTGATGCATTACTTAGCGAGCAACTCTGCCCCCTCCGCCGACGAGGAACAGTTCTATACTTTGGTGCTTCTCTTTCCAGGATGTCTGCAGCCACATCTTGGCCAACGGAGAGACCAAGATGCCATTCGATCAAATCACGTGCCAGAAAGAAGTGCAAGAGTAGCTGTTCGTTCTCTAGACGGAGACGAAGTACATTAGGCTTTTTACAATAGTCGCTCGCTAGCCCGACCTTCGCATGTAAAAGGCTGTAAGATCTGAGAAGGCGCAGCTGAAAATCTGGCTTCGTAAATTTTGGAGCGGAACCCTGATCTCCTTCCTTATCCCTTGTCTTTGCTAAAATGCCTAGCTGAACACAGAGAGAAAAAAAGATATGTCTTTTGGCGTCGTGAATTGTGACGCCAAAAGGTCTTTGTGAAGAACATTTGTTTCGCAATTTTGCTCTTCTAAGCGGCAAAAGCTCATGATGTAAGACTCAAGATGTGAAGGTATGCGATATATGTTCACCTGCGTCGAGTTTAGCTCTATGATCACATTCTTCCACGATCGACTAGATGCTGGCTGGAAAGGTGATACCCACTCGATCTTACGAGCAACGATCCCAATTTTGTAGGCCGCAGGTGTGTAAGCTGGTAAGTTATCGGAGGGATGAACATCATCCAGTACTGGGAACCGAGGACAACCTCCTGGTGGCAAGGTGTGATACTGAGGTGGGAACACAGGAGTGGGTTCCACAAGTTGCAAATATTTTTCCTGACACAGATAATCTTGCTGTTGTGCTGATGGGTCAAATGAATGAGGCCGATTATGGCTGAAAGATGCAGTTGACTCGTGTGTGGAATGTGTCGTAGGCGTAGTGAGTGGCACACTATTTGCGTCATCAAGGGTGGCTGTTGAGAGCAAACTTGTCAAATCAAGCTCACTCTCCAGAGACTCTGACTCCAGAAATTTTGAGGCAGATACTGGGTCTGACTGATGAACCTTTTGATCTTCTTTCCAAAGCACCGACTCCTGCTGCTCGCATGCTAGACTAGGGAGGTTTGGAACCCGAATCATCGTGGATGTATCTTTCTATGAGTTTAACAAAAAACGGTTATATCTCAAGTACTGAAGCTTGAAAAGATTCGTCTCTCACGGGAAGCACAATTTGAGGAGCAAATATAAAGCTTCAGGCGCAATTCTCCTCGTGAAAGCTGATCTGGAACAGTTGCTTGCCTTCTTCCACAGGAAATGTAGAGTCTCACTTATCGTCTTATAGTAGTAATTTTCCAGAGAAGATACTGACTAAGGCTGGAGGGAGCAATAAATGAGGAAGGTAGTTGTCGCGATCAGGTGCTACATAAGACGACTTCTATCGGGCTGTGGATCGATCGGAAGCACCGTGATCATATAATGCAGGAACTCAGAGAATAGGAGATAAACTTTCCCTCGCAGACCCGTACATACAATTTTGCGCCGATAAGCCGAGTGATTGCTGCTCATTGTTTTTTGTGCAGCCTTGCTATCTAAAATATATAATTTTTATGAGACAATTAATTGCAGCATAGTGTTTGTTGCATTCGAAAATAGTTGGCATATTTATGAGCTTAGGAGGCGTGAGTTGTATGCGTGTTATGCTAACTGGCTCACTTCGCTTATGCTATTATGTCGGACCCAGTGGTCTGACTACAAGAATTGAAACCTCGGTAGCCATTTTGTCTTGAAATGTCACGCGCTACATTACCACTTCTGTTGTCAAAATATTCCCAACTGCCCACGTGTAATCATCTATTACAGAAAGTATTTGACTTGACCAAAAAAAAAAAAAAAAAAAATAGAAAAAAAAAGAATTCAGTTGACTGTCAGTTGACTGAAAGATATTATTCGCGTAACCCATTTATACTGACTTCGAGAGCCCTAGAAGTAGAAAATCAAAGCTATCGCTTAATTACTGCACATAAGAGCATACTTCCATTATCCGATAGCCGCTCTCTAAAAACCGTTTATGTGATGCGTTATTGAAAAGTACATTTGACGCAATGTGCAATGAAATTGATACCCACCTTTGGCGTGTTTTGTCCATATGGAATCTGTCAAGTGAGCCCAATCGATTGGAGGAGTTGCTCGGGATATTAAGCTCATTAATCGCGATAACCACGGAGGAATCTGCCGGTACGGTAAAGCTTTCCTTGAATGACAAGCATACGATTCATGATATTTTGAAAACGGTATTTGACACAAATGATGAATCTATGTGCATCATGCTTTTGAGAGTTCAAAGAGGTTTGGTGATTTTTTTGAGAAATATACTGATCAACTCGTTCATCGATGCCCACATGATTATGGAGTGTCTCTGTTTCTATTGGAAGAAGATTCTGTTGTACAAAACGCAAAAACTACAGATGTGGGGAGGCAAATTGCTCAACTCCTATATGGAATTATTAGCGAACTTGCTGAACAGAGATCTCAATTTTGAAAGCATCAACGACTATGCAGAAACGTTTCTCACCTTGAATGCAACCCACAAAGCTTGGAGGTCCTCCGAATTCCTTCGTCCCTTTACAATCTTCTTAAAAAATTGGAGTACAAGTGCTGATTTGAGCAGCCACATTATGGCAATGGCAGACACTTCATTGCTAGATATGTTGATCGAGAGTATAAACCAACTTCAGAAGGAAGCAAAGCTTTCGATATTTGATAAAATTTTCATCAACATTATGTTTCTGATCATTTCTCACGATAGTTTTGTGGATTTCTCACTCAAATATCATAAGACACAAACTGTTGAGTCGTTTACCGCATTCATTAAAGCTTGTCAACTAGTTCTCACTTCGGACTTCGACTTGAGCCGAGGGATCAACAAATATTCCGACTGGACTAGAAGCATGTTACTGCTTGTGACGGAAGAGACAACGAGGATCCTCGATTCCGCCACAGCAAGCGGGAGAATTGAAGCGATCAACAATCAAACCACCTCAGTTCTCGACATTATGTCCCACATTTTTCAGTCAGCAGGTTGCGTTGCAGTGGATCATAAAGCTGAAATAGTCGAAATTTTGGGAAGACTCCTTAAGGAAACGCACCAGAAGTGCGCCGTCAAATCGCTTCGAAATGAGTCGAGTTCTAGGAGAGAAGGTGTTGTTTATCCAAATGTCAAAGCACTATGCATGGAGAATATTGGCTACCTCTGTTTTAAAGATCCAAAAGTGCAAAACAAATTGCGAGAGGCACACATCCTTGAAATAATCTTGTCGAACTGCATAATTGACGACTATAATCCTTTTTTGAAGGAATATTCTGTAATTTGCATCAAATATGCATTGGAAAATAACAAGAAGAATCAGGATTTAATCGCCAATTTAGAGGCTAAGCAAGTTGTGGATGATTCTATTTTAGAGCAGACTGGATATAGAGCAGTTATCGAAAATGGGGAGATAAAACTTCAAGGCGGAGAGTAATATGTGTCGAACATCACTGTCCCAACTTTTCCACTATAATCTCCTTGACTTTTTCGACGGACACCTTATCAACTAAAGTGATGCGCTTCTTCTTCGTCGACAAAGCCTTTAGTTCGGTAGGGAGAACATCCCTCTCAAAAGAATAGCCTTCAACAGCCAGTAAAGCTTTGTCAACGACTTCAGCGAATTTGGCCGGATGAGCCGTAGCCAAAGATATATAGTGTGCCTTTCTTTCAGCGTCTTCCGCGGCGAATGAAAGGGAAGTCTTCACACCAATAGCAGAATGAGGATCCAATACGTATTTCGACGGATGGGCATCGTAAACATTTTTAATTGTCTCAATTGTTTCCTCGTCACTCACTCGATTGGAGTCAAAATCGCTCCTCGCTTGTTCCACCACGGAGGCGTCGGCTGTAAAAGAACCATTGGATTTCAACTGTGACATCCAAGAGTTGAGTATCTTTCCTGCTTCCTTGTCATCTTGCTCTGTGAGATTTTGGCGGATATAGTACCACAATAATCTCTCGAAATTCGAGGAGATGAGAATATCCATGGCAGGGGAATATGTGGCCTTCACCTCACCACTCCTCTCGTACCTGCCTTGCTTCAAGAATCTGTCCAAGATGTCATTTTCGTTCGTGGCAATTATCAATCTGTCGACAGGCAATCCCATTGACTTGGCATAAAACCCAGCGAGAATATCACCGAAATTTCCGGACGGGACAACAAACCTAACTTTTTTCCCGTCAGAGCTGCCAACCAGTTTCATGAGTTGAAAATATGAGTAAAAGTAATATGTCATCTGGGCCAAAATACGAGCCCAATTGATCGAATTCACAGCACCAACACTATACTTCTTATCAAAGTCTCTATCACCGAAGATCAGTTTGACAATATCTTGACAGTCATCAAAGGTACCTTTCACTGAGAGTGTATGCACATTTAGATCCTCCACGGTCGTCATTTGCTCTTCCTGAATTGGTGAAACACGACCTGTAGGATATAAGATGAACACAGACACGTTTTTCTTTCCACGTAAACCGTAGATGGCAGCAGAGCCAGTGTCACCAGATGTTGCACCTACTACTGTGATTCTCTGTTTTTTGGTTTCATCAGACACCAGCTTGTTGCGTCTCTCCAAAAAGTATTCGAAAAGATTCCCCACAAACTGTAGAGCCACATCTTTAAAAGCGTATGTAGGACCGTGAAACAATTCTAAAAGAAAAATTTGTTTATCAGCATCCAATGTTTTAAGCGGAGTGACCTCTGGTTCCCTAAACGTCGAGTAGGACTTCTCGATCAAAATGCTGAGGTCATTATCTGGGATGTCAGTGGTCGAAATGTAGAATCTCATAATCTTGAAAGCCAACTGTTGAAAATCAAGATTTTTCCAGTCTTCAATAAAGCTTTTGCCTAAGGACGGAATTGAGGTCGGGACAAATAGGCCGCCGTCATGAGCCAAACCCGTCATGACAACATCCTCAAACGATAAAGCTTCCTCCAGAACGGAACGTGTCGACCTGTAAGAAGTAGAGCTCATATCGAGGGTAAAATAGTTTGAGGGAAGTCCAGTGGCACTACTTCACGAAATTTCCCAACCGATATTTTTTCATCCAACATGTTGAGTCACTAGCACGTGATCGACGACAAGATAACGGCACAAAATACAGTATCGTATTATCTACTTTAAATCTAGGATATGATGGAAAGAAACCTTACTTCAGTATACTAATACAAGGCCTCAGTATACTAATACAAGGCCTCAGTATACTAATATAAGTCTAATATCGTAGCTCCAGTCCCTAAATTGATATTCACTGCCACGGATGTCCTCTCAAGAACGATTTCATGCTCGTCGTGTACTGTATACCGAGTGAGCTAACGCTATTTACGTGAGATGAAAATTATTGCAGAAGGCATACAATTCCAGCTTCAATGGCGACATGATGTTCTACAATTTGTCTCGAATGAGAAATAATAGGTCATTCGTTTTCCGTATCCCTCGAAGGTTACAAAGTGGCTCCTTCTCTAACGGGGTGAAGAGTTATCTCCAACTGGTCACCACTAATGATCTATCTAACCAGTACAACAGGAGTACACAAAATTCAAGCATTGAGAGTATAATGGCATCTATAGACTCTGATAATGTGAAAGCTATGTTTGGATATGGTTCTGGTGTTATGCCTCAAGACGGCTATGGTGATTCAAAACCGCAGGTGGACGTGATAATAATCGCCGAAAACACTAGGGAATTTCATAGAGCAAACTTGGCTAAGTTTCCCGGCCATTATTCAGCAATCGGAATTTTGGGGGTGGATTCGATTCAAAAGGTGCAAAATTGGGGGGCGGGTGTATATTTCAATCCGTATGTCTCGATGTCAACGGGATTGGGGAGCGAGCGTATGGTTAAATATGGGGTAATCTCGTACGATAATGCAAAGGAGGACATCCGTGAATGGTCATCCATGTACATTGCTGGTAGACTCCAGAAGCCGGTAAAGCATTATAAAATAGACAACTCCTTGTTATCGGCTAATCAATTCAATTTGAGCAGCGCCTTCAATCTAGGTCTCTTGCTTTCAGATATACCTAACGGAAAGCATTCTCTTCTGTGTCTTGACCTTTTTCATTCTATTGTGCTGTTGTCATACATGGGTGATCCGAGAATGTTTATAGGCGGAGAGAATCCCAACAAAGCCAAAAATATTGTTACGAGACAACAATCCGAAATAAGGAGTCTTTATCACCCTTTCATTCTGAGTGCACTTAAGAATAATGTGCTACGCCAAGTTGAGGAATCCAGTTTTAAATTGCTCTTGAGTACTCATTCGAAAGCGGAGCTCTTAAGTGAACTTCCTTGCCAATTCAAAAAACGGCTTTTCGAACTGTTTATATCATACCGAGGTCGCCTCCGCAGTGGTGTTTCTGGAAATTTTACGAATGGCCAGAATGATGAACTACTAGAAATGATGGCTAGTGATAGCCATTTAATTCCTGTTTTAGTACAAACTGTTCGAAAAACAATTTGCGAGCCAGCTCTAAAACAGTCAATTAAAGGCTTGGCAACAGCGGGGCTACTCAAATCTGGAAAATATGCCTGGGAAAAGAAGATGAAAAGTTGGAAGTGAAGCGATCACTGCGGCTCACCTTTATAAAGTCAATATTTCTACAGTTGCAATGGCAATTAAAAAATGGCTAGCGCGTATCAACTAGAGATATTCTGAAGCGTTCGTTTAACGTTCGGTTACATGACAAATTGTTTATCTAGCGCTTGAAGTGTCATCCGATCATCTGAGTTGTAGTTGATGGACAATCTCACTGTTGGTTTGGGAATACTTTTGGCGGTAAAGCTATTGGGATCTTGGGCTGGGAGTCGTGTATCTTCAAGGCATTTGGGGTTATCCTTGCTACTCGAAAATAGCGCGACCCTTGGGAGTTTGCCATAGATGCTGTGCTCGTTGAGAACATTCGAAGTATGCGACGAGGTTTCCGTCAGTGTCATGCTACCACCATTGATCAGCTGTTCATGAGGCAAGCCTGGATTTGGAAAGTCGGCGTGATGAGACTGTTGTTTTGGCTGCACTGTATGCTGATTACCCAAGTACATTTCAAAGGCGGTTGCATTTGTGTGTGAGTTTCTTGTGTTGTAGACGCAAAATCCTTGTCGTGGGGACTTGGAATATCGTTTTCCAACCTCATTGCTTTCCAGATCCGCCTCTGCAGTGGTTGCTGGCACCAGATTTGGTGATGCGGGAATATGATCTGTCATATATGGACTTCTGTAGAATCTGGGAGTGCCGTAATTTGTCCGGCTTTCAATAATATCTTCCATATAGATCCCGGGATGAAGGGAAAGCATGGAAAGTGATGGATCGTTAGAGGGTGTTTGATCAACTAAGTAGCCATCCAACCGCCTCAGGGGACTGTAATATGCTATGAGATGCAACTTGGTATTCTGCTTGGTTGTGAGTGAAAATATCTGCTTTATAAGACCATTATCCTTTGCATTTCTCGATTCGTCAAGTTCATGGTAAGTCAAAAATGGACTTTTTACTTTTGAAGCCAGCCATATTTTCCCATCGGTCCATCTTTTCATCCCACATTCGTTTTCATTCCAGACGTACACAGCGCCTGCGCAAATTTGCTGTCTTTCTTCACTGTTAAGTCTTCTTCTCACACATGGTAATATCAGACATCGAGCTCCTTCGAGAACGAGTAAAGCGTCTTGTAAATTTAAGATCAGTCCAAAATAAGTTCTTTGGACAGATGTTGGGGCGCTCTTTGGTGGTGCAAGCATTTCGATGAAGTGAGGCCGTTTGGAAAGTAATAAATCACTTTTAATGAAGATATCATTCAAGCATTCAAAAGGTGCTTAGGGTTACAGAAGTTTGAAAAGGTAGCGAAGTCGTGTATATTTATTCATCGTCAAGTGTAGCTAAGTTCTGTTGTAGAGCCCGTAGGAAAGACAATACTACGCCCATGCAGCTGGATGCTGCAAAAATGTTTACGCATTGCACAAGCCGCACATAATCCTATTGTACCGCTTATTCAAGACTGGTCAACCATCTTATAATATCAATTTGAATCTGTGGTTTGACTTGTTGCTTGGCATTTGGAAAGACTATTCCAACAAACTCAACTAAGGTAACCTGCACGACTTCAAAAACCTTTAAAATCAACGTTATCTGTATTATTCTTTAGCGAGAGAATTATCGTCTGGGGTGTTTTCATACATCCCCACGCTGATAGTAGAGAAAGCGTCACTATATGTATTTCTGTGTGGTCTTGAACTTAAAGCAATGCATGCGCTGTACAGGGAAATATGTCTGTGTTTCACTTTGCAACCAGTTATTTCCATAGGGATATTGTAATAGTCAATCTTTGCGAGAGTTCCATATCGGTTTCGCCAAATCACCGGCACTGATTGATGTGAGAAGCACATCAAACATCGGCTTTCGAATATACCCGGACAAATAAAATGATAGGGATGGCGGAATAGTTGGCCGCTTCTGCAGATAAGAAAGAAGGTGCTGCGACTAGAGCTTTCAATTGGGAATTGCTATTGTACGAGATTTATTTATATGCGAGTGCAGTTTGGCGCATGCAAGTTCACAAGCAACGACATGTTGGTGGGTAGAGTATACAGTATGGAAATAATTTGCATACCTCTTATTACCGGGGCAACAGCCTTCGTTAAACACAAATACAGCTGCTTGTCAACCTATTTATCACCCTAAAAAGATAGATCTTCAGCGCGGTTTCTAAGAGGGCCACGTTCAAAAAGTAGAAGCGGAGTTGCTTATTTGTTCAATTCCAATACGAATATCCATAAATTAGTCTTCTCAAAAATGATTGACCACTACCAGCTAAAAGCAGCAAGTAGTGCAGACGCATTTCATTTTAGGGAAGTAATTCTCTGCCTCATCATAGTATCAAAGGTTGTTGTTCAATGACTGTTTTCATTAACGCTCCCGAACTTGGGCCAATAGCTTGATTTGGCTAGCTTTGAACATCTTTCATTTTTATTTTTTCATTTTGTTTTTTCTCTCCTCATACCATAGTTTGAGGGTCTGCTACTTCTGAAAATGAATCAGTCGCACAAATGGCGACTGCATATACTTGTATCTCAATAAGGCCGAGTATACTCGGACATCAAAAACATAACGGATAATTGATAATGCCCCCTAGAGTACAACATAGAGACCCCGCAAGTGACGCTGAATCAAAATCCATCCCCACTTCGAGGTCCGCAAACAAGGCTCGGAATGCCGTCGCAGTGGCCGCTCAACAGGAGCTTTTATCGAAGCATATTCATTCAAACGGCCCATACGATAAACCTCGGATTGATGTATTGGATTTTAACACGTTTGATGACAACACTCTTGAAAGATATAATCGGAAATTTGGTATCGAATGCCCCGCCATACGTAAGATCGACGAGGATATTCTACGGTCTGACATTGGCAAAAAAACATATACTGCGAGAAATTCAAGTCAGACTATGAGCATTTCGAAACCAGAAATGGCTTCCTTTTGTCAGAAGCATTTTATCAATAGTCCTTGCCGTGAAAATGAGATAATATCGAATTTCTTGTACAAAGTGAAGAATGAGGACAAAGAATTCAAACTCACGTTCTAACACAGTTTTGACTTCGAAGCTGTCCTCTTTCTATTCTGCATGCTGTCTTATAAATCTGTCGGGGCAAGATGCCCTTCATATTCCCGAATCGAAGGATCAACTTTATGCGAGCTCTATTCCAATTGTTTTGACTTATATCTGTGTGTGTCTGTGTGTGTGTGTGTGTGTGTGTGTGTGTGTGACACCTCTTTTGTCTTTATGAAAACTATATCAGGAGTTTCTAAATGATTTGCATTAATCTTTTTGCGTCTTTTTTAAATTGGAGCTCTCATTGAATATCGTTGAATTCTTAAGCTCGATCATTTGCAGTCACTGAAATAGTCAGTGTTTCCCATGTCTAGTGCCTTTATTTTTATTATAGTTGAATGTTTTGTTTGCTCAATTGAATGATAGCGCTCGTATGCTAGATGGAAAATGCCTTGCGGCGGCGCGTAACTGAGAACGCGCTTGTAGTGTTTTACACCAAGATAACCAAAATTTGCAAATAAACACGATGAATTCCACTACGTTAACAATCCACTGGCACGATGAAAACCAGCCGATTTATAGTGCTGATTGCCAGCTGAGGAAAAATGGCCAGCCAGCCAGACTAGCAACTGGGGGTGGTGACAACAATGTTCGAATTTGGAAAGTTGAACACCCGGAAGATCCTACAGATGTTCGAAAGACAACCGTCCATTATTTATCAACATTGAGGAAACATACCCAAGCGGTTAATGCCACGCGTTTCGACCAGACTGGGGAATATTTGGCAACAGCCGGTGATGACGGATTACTCATCATTTGGATACTAGCTGATGAGGTGATACAAGATTTTGGGAATCAAGACGATGAACCCAAGGAGAGCTGGATTGTGAACAAGGTATTCCATACCAATTCGGAGGTATATGATATCAGCTGGTCGCCAGACTCCAGGTTCATCGCGGCAGGATCTACAGATAATTCGATAAGAATCTTTGATTGCCAATCGGGGGAGAAGGCGCTTGATTGGAAAGGTCATGGACACTATGTGCAAGGGATATCCTGGGATCCTCGGGGTGAGTTTTTGGCTACGCAAAGTGCTGATCGATCGCTTCGTGTATATCGATTAGTGACAGATGGTACCTATCGCTTTGCAGACCACCGGAACGAAGCTCGAACGACCTCTCCCTTCACTGCATCACTCATTCTCAATTTAAGTCGCTCAGAAATGCCGTCAATGAATTACTTGCCGGATTTGTCAGTAAAGCAACTGCAAATTGGCCCTAAGACTCAACAAGAAACTCAAGCTAAAGCGCCGGAAGCGCCACTGTCAACCAATGGTAACAGTCAAAGTACACATGAGGGAAGAATCGCCAGTTTATACCACCCTGAATCGCTACAATCCTTCTTCCGGCGACTCGCCTTCTCCCCCGATGGAAGTCTCCTTCTTACTCCACTGGGATTATTAAAAGAAGGATCTCGTGAAGAAGAGGATCCCGGAGTGGTCCACCACACAGTCTATGTCCATACTCGCGCGTCGTTGTCTAACCCACCGGCATGCTATCTTTCAGGCTTCGACAAACCAGCTATAGCAGTGAGATTCAGTCCGATCTTATACAAATTAGACTTAGACACCTCAGAATTGGTGTTTGACCTACCACACAAGATGATATTCGCTGTTGCGACGCAAAATTCCGTGATCGTTTACGACACTGAGCATTTTAAACCCCTTGGTCTTCTGAAAAATCTACATTATTCTACCATCACTGATATAACCTGGTCTTCAAATGGCAAAAGCATAGTCATCACCTCTGCAGAGGGCTTTTGTTCCATTATGTTACTCTCAGATGGAATTCTCGGTACTCCGTTGCAAGTTCAAGAAAAGAGGAATGATGTAAACACAAAGGGCCAAATGTTACGATCTGATGTGATTGAATTTGATAGTGATGAAGGCCCCACCATTTGCGGAAATCTGGCAATAAAGCCAACAGACAACATTGCTTCCTTAATTCCTACCCAGTCTTTCGAGGCAAGAGAATCGGGAAGCACGAGTAATCAGTCTGACACACCAAGTCAGACGAATTTCTTGTCACAATTTGTGGAGCCACCGATTGATGGGCTGCATGAAGATAGGCAGCAGAGTCTGTCACTGCTGAACCAGACACCAGACACCATATGTAAGAGAAGACGGATACAGCCTACACAAATTTTCACAGTTTGAGCTCCTGTCAATGAACATACGTGCGATTAACTCTTGTCTAGAAGTTCACCCTCAGCAACCTCGTTTCCCAAAGTCTGCTTCATTCTGCGTCTCGCACGCAAGATCATCTGTTCTCGTCTCTTTTGCAAAATATCTAATCTTTCCTGCTTATCCTTACCCCATCTTCCAGGCGACTCGTCCTCTTCCTCGCCGACGATATCATCGTCCTCACCGACGGCATACTTCTCAAGTAATGTTCGAGATTGATTGGCAGAAGAAATCTTCTGCTTATCATCGTTTGCCTCTCTCTCTCTGGGTGTCTCTCCAGGAGGAAAAGGTAATGATCCGCTCTCCATATATTGCTCGACAGTAGCTTCCACTGATCCTGTTTGTTCTAAGCTATAAACAATTTGAGCTCTGCTAAGCTGTGGACCAATTGCCTGAACAACTTCAATCATGGAATCAGTGACAGCTCGTGGCAGTCTTCTTGGATTACGCGACCCTTCATTCTCACGAGAATCGGGTTCGGGAAGGTTGAACTCACCAGCAACAGAATGAGGGATAGGAGCGATGAGCCAGCGCAAAAATGTAAATGCTATCACAAGGGTGACTATGAAGAATATAGTGGAGTTATCCATCTTGGTGTTCACCGAAGATCTTGCGAACCGGTGTCTTAATGCAAAGGACTAACAGTATTGGGCATGTACAGGTCACACAATTGTGCCCTGCTCGCGAACCATACTACGAACATTAGTATGACAAATGTTTTGGCTGATTCAGTATTCCTCAAAGACTATCATCCTACGAAGCTGTCCCTTTTGGAATCATCAGTTTCTTTTCGTTTTATTTTTTTATTTATCTTCGCTTTTTCAAGCTTACGTAATGTACAACGAGCGGAACTTATAGTGTAGTTATAAGGCTACCAAAACCTATCCCATTCGGACCGCTCGAGGCACTTCATAAAAGTTCATTTTTAAAGAGCACTAATCGTTCATTCATTAAAGATTCTAAATCGTGAGAAGCAGACACAAACACATCATGACTAACGCAGATGATATCAAGGAAAATCTGGGTCCTCCCGCGTTACTTTGTTCGCTGAGTGCGGGAGACGATCCCGAGGCATCACTTTGAATGTCTTTGCTTGAGGAAGATACCAAGCCGCTTTTGGAATTGGAGGCATGTGTTGTGTGGATGGATTGGGCTGTAATGCCCGACTCGGTTGCAGAAGGGTTCTTGATACCCAATGAACTTGATGCAATTGGCTCGAGGCCCAGCAATGAAGTGATGGAATGAGATGCTGTCGTGCTAGTGGACGTATCTAGGAGTAAAGACATGTTCTTGGATTATTTGTTAACTCGACGATCGATTATCTGGATAGGTAAGAGGTAAAGCTCTTCCAAACTATGATTGGTAAAAAAAAGACTTATCTTTCGAGACATCTAAGTGAGGGACACCTTCGCTTTAAGTAAGTTTGGAGCTGTGTGCATTATTTGAGAATGCGTAAGAGGCTTTTAAAAATTTTCTGCGGTGCCCACGATTGAAAGTATTTAAACCGAGTAAACAAACGTCGTGTACCTGACTTGTATTCAGGTCTGACATCATTGTGCCTGTGGCTTCGCCTAAATCCGCGAATGCCATTGGCCCGTTAATAACTTCAATGTTTCAAGGAGTTTGACATTGTAGGAGAACAGAATGTTTTCGTCTGAGTGTTATTGTGTTGTTCCAATAACGGAAGGGTGCCAAAATGAGGATTAATGGGGGCTACAATTTGGAATCCTTGAAGACCGTGCTTCACGCATTTGAGTAGAGAAACTCATTCACTAGTTATGAGTAGCGCACTTGGCAGTCACGTTTAAGTTTTAGTCCAAAATGGCGACCCATTGTGTACTTTCGATACGCGCAATTCGGCACTTTGCTTTGGTGTTGAGATTGGGCTTAGCATGTCGTGATTTGGTAATGTCAGAGGATACTAATTAGCTGCAAACGAGTCATGTGAAAGATGGATTCTTAAAATAAACGTGAAAAAACGGATAAAAAGGAGTGGCTTCAAAGGAAGAGGCGGATGAGACAGATCGACCAGCTTCCATCGTGACTCACTCTTGGCGTTTAGTAACGGCACGCAAAAACTACAACTAGTCATTTGTTTTAAGGTTATTGATCGCGGAACGGGTCTTAAGTTAGTTGTTCGTAGTCTGCACTCTTTTGCTGAGCCCACGAAAACCACGACTTCGCGTCCTTACGACGTTTGAAATCGATGATGTCTTCAAAAGATGGTGGCGCGGTGGCATCATCGTTGATGCCAGCATTTGATGATAAGCCTGAGATTGCAGGCTTCGCGACCTCATTTGCTGGAATTGGAGGTAATTGGGGTGTTCCCGTAATGAGACCGTCGGGCTCATTGCGCATAGAGGAGGGATTTCTAGCGAGCTGTGCAGCGGTCTGGTGGAGAGGTTGAGTTTCACCACTAGATTGAGAGGGCTCGATGCTTCTCCTAGACTCGTTGTCATTAGTTGAACCATATCCAGAGTGGAAGGAAAAGACTGATGAACTATCGTCAAAAATAGATCCCATTTCCTCTAATGATAAACCCTTAGTCTCCGGGAATAGATAGTGCACACACATGAAGGAAAGGACGCAAGAAAAGCCCGGGATCAAATAGGTTCTCCATTGAATCAAGTCTAACAAAATTGGAGTCATTTCTCCGACGAGAAAATTGAAGAGCCAATTCGTTGCTGTGGACATCGCAGCTCCCTTGCTTCGCACAGAATTGGGCAAAACCTCATTCATCATCCACGGTATGGGTCCCCACGATGCTCCAAAAGCAGCATTGAAAACTATCACAAATATGACGACAACCTGAGGGGTATATGTATCGTCCAAAAATAGAGAATATGCAATGGAAAAGAGTGAAACGGCCATGACGACTGCGCCTGTCAAAAGCAATGGCTTCCGACCCCATCCATCAACCAAATACCATGGTGGTATGGTGCTTGCCAAATAGATCAAGGAATTGATACCTGTCATCAAAATAGCCAGCCTGCCGATCCAGCCGGCACTTTCAAAAATCATAGGGGCATAATATGACACAATGTTTATACCATTTAATTGTGCAAACATTTGCGAGAAGCATGCAACTGAGACCCTCTTTTTGTAACGAGTGAGCATATAACGGTAAGATCTTTCACCTCCCTCGATTCTTTGTATCAAAATGCTCTCTTTGATTTGTCTAAATTCCACCTTGGCCACCTCATCCTCAATCTCTCCATCAGCATAAAGATCGCTGATAACTATCATTCCTTCGATATCATGGTCATGATCCAAAAGCCATCTAGGCGTCTCGACGATTATGAACGTTCCTAACCAGAGGAGAAACCCCATGACACACTGAACGAATAAGGGTGAGCGCCACGAGAAGTCATTCTCAAGAAACAGAAAGCCGTAGTCGACCCAAATACTAGTTGAATACCCAACAATATTGCCGGTAAACTCCAAGCAGGCATAGAATCCTCTATCATCAGGCGGACTGATTTCTGATTGGTAGCAAGGTATGATCGTTGTGAGGAATCCGATCGCAACACCAGAGACGAGTCTTCCCAAGCCTAGAACGTAGATTGTTGGCGAAAATGTTTGCAAAAACCCACCCACTACAAAGATGAAAGAGCCCCAACGAATTGTTCTTCTTCTTCCAATTTTATCACCAACCTTTCCAGCCTCAAACGAGGAAAACAAGGCGCCTATTTCTAAAATTGCTATCATCGTACCAATTGCTGCAGGACTGGGATGATTGTAGTAATCCTTGAAATAAGAATTGGTTAAAAGGGAAGACATCAAGCCCTGCTCAAATCCAAATAAAAATACACCTAACGAAACGAAAATGGAGGTGAAATTGAGGAGTGCCCTACCGACAAGGAACGACTCCTTGACTTGATGGTGCGCCATATTTTAGCTAGAAACAGATATTGAACTGAAATCGTAGGGCAAAGAAAAGTCAACGAGCGGCGAATGACCGAAGCTGGATTGATCTATACGCTCCAAGTATGCTGATAAAGATCCGCGTATATGCAGTGATTCAATTTGGCGTTCGTGCTTTCTCCTGCTATGTGCACAGCTTAACATGTAGGCACTGACGGCATTCTCCCGTGGGGTAGGCAGGATCTCAATAACTTTAAAACCAGAGAAACGCGTTATATGGGGAATGTAACTTTCTGCTATGTTTCAAAGCGCTGTATCTGTTCCATCTGGCTTCAGTAGCATGACGAAGTAGTGAGGGGTTATGCTCTACTCGCGGCTGTATTCGGAGGATACTTTATTGCTGTTTAGTGATATTATTACGTAATAACTTATTTAACAGTAAAATAATGCAACTCAAATACTATTCGTTCTTGAAAGTTGAAAGTGTAAGAGTTCCTATGCCTCAAGCCATCATTTGAGTCTTTTGGAGATGTCCGTTTTAGAATTCGTCAGTTGTTGGAAACTCAGTTAAACGAAAAACACTGAATCCTTACCTAATATTATTCAAGCGAGTACTGTTGAGGTGCACATTAATATCCAAACGATCCGCATCTTCCTCGATTTTTCTCAACCTATCATTTTGAGCACCGACTTCTTGTCCCATGACGGTTGCAGTGTTTCTCAACTTCTTCGAATAGGCCGCAATTTGATCCAAATTAGTAGCCAACTCCTTCTCCATCTCATCATCCTCGGAATCATTCTCAAATTGGTATCTCTGAGCTTGCTGTAGATGCTTTTCACTCTGATATTTGTTGAAGGTGTCTGACTGAGTTGAGTTATTTGAAATCCCCTGTTTGACACGCTGCTCACTCGCGTACACGCCTTGTCGGTTCGTCTCTCGAAGATATTTTTCTTGTTCTTTCTGTGCCTTCAATTTCGACTCTTGTTCACGCAAGCGAGACTTTTTGTTGAATGGATTGCCCGAGGCAGGTATGAAAATCGATCTATTGAGACGCTTCAATTCGGCGACTTTATCATCAGCGATCTTGGTTTGAGTGTCTGCAAGCAACAAGTTCTGTTCGGCATTGAACAAACGTTCGGATTGCGATCCTAACATACCGAGGGTATTTGTTCCTGAAGCGTCCGCCTCTTGAGCCATTCTCAATGTGTTTCGAGTCAGTGCCACGGATTCCTGTTTCACAAAGCGAATGTCTTGCTTGATAGCTTCGACCTCTTCTTCTTCGGAATTTACTTGTTCCTCCTCTGCTAAAAAGTCGTCCACCTCGAGGTTCAAGTCTTCTTCGTCCGGATCAGCATTGAGATCTAGCGTATCTGTATCTGTTGTTTTTCTGATAGGCTTCTTCGCCGTAGGCAAAGCGCTTGAGCTGGGGATAGCGTTGAGGTCGAGAGTCAGCTCATCATCACCTCTCGGCCTTGTGGTGCGAGAGCCGTAAGGATTTGGCTTGCTGGATGACAGATAAGACTTTTCGCTGTGGGATCCATTCCCACCATTTCGCTGCATTTGGTACGGACTGGGTCTTGATGGTGCGGGGCCATCATTTTGACTCGCATAGGGGTTCAGTCGTCTCTCCTCGGTGGCAGATGATGCATACGCTGAATCACGACCACTAGCCTCGCCAGACTGGGGGTTAGCATACGGATTACCTTGGTTCTCATTCATGTTTGCGTAAGGGTTGCGAGGTGCCATTCCCGGTTTGACACCTTGCCTTTCTTGGGCATACTGCTTGAAAGCGCCAAACTTCTCTTGACGGTTGTTGGCAGTCTTGGTGGTGATACCAACCTTCTGCATTGTATCCACCAACTCTTCCTCAGTTGGATCCTTCTTCTTGAACATCTTTTTCAACCCCATGATTGCGTAGTTGTGAACTGGAAGTTGACTATGGCAAAAATTGAGCAGTGTACAGAAGACTGATTAGGCTATGTCGCAATATACCGGACTGGGGTTATGTGTGTGATCTTTTTGGTCGATAAGAATCTGAGAGGAGTAGTTTCACGAAACGACCGAGCTTCTTGAACTTTATCCATATTTACCTCATTCTGCAAATTTTGTTCAATGTCAAGGTCTGAGGAAGGAGGAGAGACAGTTCACGAAGAAAAAAACATAAAAGAAAGAAGGGTCTACCGAGAAGAATATTCACAAATCTGAAGGAAGATGAACTATCGCATTTCTCTCTCAATCGAGCGGAGCCCTTCACTACAGTGCAAAAACCTTCAAAAAAATTTACAGGGCGACAGGTGGGCGTCAACGAATTTGTATGAACATTGGGCATCCTGCGAGAGGAAAATACTGTATAAATTCTCATCTCAAGCGGTCCCGCAGACTTCGTCAGAGTCCGTTTCGTCAACTTCACTTTCCATGATAGCTCTCGATAGGCCTCCTCCGCCTCTTGACATCCAAAATATTAAAAGGCGTAAGCTAGAAGCCCCTTTGCTTTCGAAGAGTCGAGAACCAATTTTTGAGTCACCCAGTGAAGACCGTATGGATACAGACATCTCTGCCAACGAATGTCCATGTGGTTACTTACATGGTCCTGGGGAGGATCATGGGCATGATATAACGGCTGTTGGGTTGAGCTCCAATTTAATGAGAGGCCCTGCTTGAAGAATTTTGCAAAATAACGATCAGGAGGCTCATCAGTCACAGAATGTTGGTCAGGATGTTGGCTAGGGAACAGATTCAGCATGGGCCCGTGACTTCACCTACTGCTCTTATAGTGGAAGGGCCAAAGGATGATAGGGGGATCAGCTTCTTCGAAGTAAGGAGAAGTCACGACATCTTGCAAGTGTCTTTTATCAACACGCTTGCGTCAAGCGACTAATAACCCCAACTGCTGTGTACACTGCATGGTTATTCTTTCTTGCTTATTTTTATACGTACAAATTAGTAAGCTCTATGTTGGCACAATTCTCAGGGTTAAGTCGCCTTCCCCCAAATGACATTGCTGTCAAGAGCCGAGTGTCCTGAAATCAAGGATCAGTCAACAGAACTCAACTTTCCTTCCAGTGGATCATTTTAAATGTTCTTTGCTTAATATTGAGGGATCAAGCGCGAGTGATTGAGAATATTAAGTCTGGTAAGCCTCAGAAGCATCGCGGTGCCACACTTTTGGCTAATACCGCTTGAGAAGATAATGCAAGCCTCGACAGAAAAAAAAAAAAAAAAAAAAAAAAAAAAAAAAAAAAAAAACGTAAAAGAAGGAACAATGAGATATGTAAGTAAAGGAATCAAAAAAGACTGACATAAAATACAATGTGAGCCAAGGCCTCGTGATCAAGAGTAGATTTGGAGCATAGTATGTAGCAGCCTTATTCTGCTCGACCGCCACAAAGCGTTCAACACATCTTCAAGCTTCACCCGCCTTGTGAGACGCAAAACGAATTACCACCTTTGATTCGGGGGTAGTGGATATAGTTAAGTTATATGTTTTATGCCACTCTGCATCAATCGCCACAGTAAGTTGCGAATGAGCTGTCGGCCCCATCCCCTGCTTACCACAATGGCACCTTATCGGACTGATAGTGAGGTGTGGAGCATAATACGCACATCAACCACACAATTTCGCAACCATGGCGATTGATATAAATGGGTAGTTTTCAGCTTTAGATCAAGCAGTACGACAATGGGATTTTTCCAAGTCTTGAAAAGAGAGCTTGAAGGGCCAGAGATCACAGAAACTAGACGAGATTATGTAGTGGATCTGGAATCCGATCAGAACTCAAAAAGCAGTCTCAACAAGGACACAACTATTCAGGTCGAGGAACGTTCCATAGATATCGATGAGCCATACATCGACCTTGAGCTCCATCTCACGCCTGAGGAAACTCACAGGAGGAATTCCTCGAAACTTTTTAAGGTGAGACAGTTCTTTTGGGATGGCACCGATAAGCATCCGAAGGAGCAAAAGTACCTTTGCAAGTTAGATTTTTTCCTCCTCAGCTCTTCGATGCTCGGATACTTTATCAAGAATTTAAATCAATCCAATGTCACTACTGCCTACGTTAACGGTATGGACGAGTACTACGAGATGGATCAAAACCAGTACAACTATTTAGTCACGCTATGGACCATCGGTTACATCATCGGACAGATTCCTTCGAACTTGATTTTGCATAGAATTTCCGCCCGATACTACTTGGGCGGCTTAGAAATAATGTGGGCTCTTTTGACTCTTCTTATGATAACATGCAAAAATATAGAGTCCCTTTATGCCGTTCGTTTTTTCCTTGGGTTTTTGGAGTCAGGGTACTTTCCGGGCTTGGAATATCTTGTTGGAAGTAATTATTCGGCGTCTGAACTATCCACGAGATCCGCTTATTTCGCTGTGGCTGGTAATGCTGCAGGGTTGATTTCTGGACCTTTGCAATTGGCGGTCTTGAAGCATTTTGGACATTCGTCAATGCCCCCTTTTAAATGGATGTTTGTGCTCGATGCAGTTATATCATTCCCAGTTGGTATTTATACCATGATAGTCGACCCAAACACGCCAAGTACCACTGATGCATTCTACTTCTCACAAGAGGACAGATTGGTGGGCCTTGAAAGAAGAAGGAGAATCGGTGCACAATTGAACACTCGTGAAAAGTATCTGTGGAAGAAGATCAAGGGTTTTTTCGACACATGGCACATTTACGTGTTCCCATTGTTGTTTTTGGCCTACAATAATTCCTGCGCTGCCAATAATCAGCCTACGTTTCAAACGTGGATGAAACTTGATCTAAAATTGTCAGCAGATAAGTATAACACGTTTCCTTCCATTCTTACAGCTTGTGGTATTGGAACAACCTTATTTTTGGCCTATTCTCATAATTTTATTGGGGGAAAGAAGAATCATTTCTATGTCATGAGTTACTTTATACTCTTGATATGGGGCTGTGCGCTTCTAGCTCACTGGCATATACCAAGAGGTCTTCACTGGTTCTCGTACTTTCTTGTTGGAGTGCCTACCTCCTATGGTCAGCCTTTTATTTTCTCGTGGGTCAATCGTTTACTATTTGAGGACGATATGAAGAGAAACTTTGTGGTTGTTTGCACAAACACATTGGCATATGTTACAGGGGCATGGGTACCAATTTTTGTCTGGAATACAGCAGATAAACCTAGATACTATATTGGGTTCACTTACACGGCATGTCTCGCCGGTTTTGGTTTGATCATGACAGTGATTGCTTGGCGATTGACAATAAGAGACAAAAACAGGGAAGAGAGTAAACTAGTTCATGAGAATGCAGATGAGAGTTCCCTCAAAGATGAAGGCGTTGTTGGAACTTCCATTTCACATGTGACAAAACAAGTATAGCTAAATAGATTAATGAGTTAAATTTATGATAATGGCTTTCAATGAATCGAAATTTATTGGTAGAGATGCTAATATATTACAAAGTTGTCTAGGGTGTCTTTCTGCTCATTGAGTAGTTTCGCTCACGATCCCAAGATGAGCCTAGTCCGAAGCTGCAATCTCCTTCACAAGCTCATCGTATGCATCCTTATAGTCATCAGTCTTGTCAGAATTTTTCTTGGACTTGCCGCCACCTGGAATGACAAAAACACAAGATGTAGGTCTCTTGGTTGCACCAGCAGAGCCCAAATCCTCCTTTGAAGGAATGAAGATGTATGGCACAGATGAATCCTCGCAAAGAACAGGAATATGGGAGATAACATCCGCTGGGGAAATGTCTCCCGCGATAATGACAAGTCCTTTCTCACCCTTTCTCAAGGCTTTGACAACTTCTTTCACTCCTCTCTTAACATGCTTAGCCTTAGAAGCCTTCTTGACAGTTTTGAGCACCTTCTTGTTGACCTTCTTTGATGCAAGTGGCTTTGCAAACGGCAAGACAGCGGCCATACGCTTGTCGTAATTATCCTCGCCGCTCTCTTCGACCTTATCCTTCTTTGCCATGCTGACGAGTCTCTATGGAAAATGACTTGAGATAGCTAAACTATTTTTTCAGGAGATGAGGTTCATGGATGTACGGGTGTATTAACGTCAATAGCTCGTTCAAAGCGCCATATAATACCATACCTACTATCGTTTGAACTATACCAGATGTAGCTCAAATTTTAGCCAATCCGATATGGTGTAATCAATAAATTTAACTTCTATTAGAAAAGATACCCTCTCATTACCTGTGTCCGGCGTGAGAAGACCGCCCAGGAAAACAATTCCAGTAAACTAGAATCAAACATCAGTAAAAAATTATTTTTTTTGCTTCAGAGTACCTGCGTTTTCTAAGTGTGAGATTGGTATAAGTCTCTCATCATGATGCCCTTGTAGTTTTTTTTTATTGACAGTCTGTGTTTTCGATTTTGCATGAATGTGCATCTTGTACGAAAATTCGTGAATACCTCTGCAGCCATTTCGCATTGACCTACAAGATGGATTGAAGGAAAACCCCGGACTTCTACAAGTGTGCAAAAATAGACTTCGGAAAGTCAATCGCATTAGTGACACCAACCGTTAAATCTATCACCTAGTTGTATTCTACTTGTCAGTAAATTGAATTGCTTATTCAAGTTCTCTGAAACACGTGATTACTACTGCATCGATACATCGTAATCAGAAAGGATTCAAATCTCCCAATGCGTCAAAGAGGAAGTAAAACTTCACAAAGCTACTCACGAAAACGGAGAAATGATGATCAGCCGGAGCAGTCCAGTGACAGTCCATTACTCCTTGAAAACCCTGTTGTTTCAAACACAGAACGTTCTGTGGTGGAGCCGGACAAAGTGAAGACCTATCTTCAGAAACTTATTCTGGAAAAGAAGTCCGACGAGAAGTCAACTCATGTCAAAATTCTCCTAGGTAACTCCGAGTCACAAATATTCACAGCCGAATTCAAGAATGTATTGATGAATAACTTTCACCTTGACTCTATCACTTTGTCTGACAGCAGCCCGTTTAGCGTTGATCGCATCATAACGCTTTATGGTGAACAACCTTTCTTACTGGCAGCCACTGCGTTTATCGGATTCACGCTCTCTGCGGAATTGAACAATGTTTTGAGGCAAGAATCCTTCACTCTACGATCGCAAAACTACAAAATCGATATCTTGGTAGAAGCCAGAGAGTTTGAGTTAGTGCTGTTTTCAGAGGGCAAAGCGCTGGTTGACTTTGCGCCATACGACTTCAACCGGAACCTAAACGTTCTAAACATACAAGGTGATCTTCAATACTTGATGAACACTGTTTTAGAGTATTCCCGAAGGTTTTCATTTCAAGTCTACAAACAAGACACAGATATAAGAATACTTCCAACTTTAAGGCTGCATGATTACGACCATTTGTTCGAGTCTTCAGAAACAGAAGACCAGTTACGATTCAGCAAGGAAGAGCTCCTCAAATTCATCTATCTGAAGAACGTCTTGAATGATCTTTCATGTAAATAAACTTCATTTTTTATATATCAAACACGAGACACCTCCAATTCTTTAGACTTCCTCGAAATGGAGGCGACACGGTCTCCAAGAGACAAAGCCAAGCCTTGACCCTTTGACCTTATTCTCACATGTCCTATAATGTAGCCATCGGCCAGCTTCTCGATGCACAAGTTAGCCAAGGCGTCCTCACCAAAGGAGGATCGAGAATAAAGGTTGGCAGCCAAAAAGTGACATTCCTCACCAATTATAGCGCCCGGCGTCAAACAATTCATGTTAGTTCCTGCCATCAAATCGTCCAAGTATTCTTTCAAAGATGCCTTCTTTGATTTGATGGTAATTTTGTTCTCCCACTCAAACTCGTTCCACATGGTGCGGAATGCACTCTCAGTACAAGAAGCGGGCTTGATGTAATCCATTATGTCCACATGAACATCGTTAAGAATGACGATGGTAGAATCATCTGAGTGCTGACCATCGTAGACAATGTTACCAAAGATCACGCCGGTATCAGCACTTGTGACTTTGACAGTGACAGAAAGATTATAGAATCCGTGTGGTCCAATGTTGGCGGTTGCACCGTTGTCGACAACTTTCAAATCTCCCAATGTAGCAAACTCAACTGAAAGATTCCTGAGAGTGTTTGTAGTTTGATTAACCAACAAAACCTCTAATGTAACGTCATACTGATGCACCTTGACATATGCCTCGGCATAGATGGGGTCAGAGAAGCCTGTCAACTGCAAAATCTTGTTGAGTCTCGACGAGAGTCCCTCTCTCTTGGAGACAACGCCAGAGACGCCCGTGAGGTCATCCCCAAGGGCATCTGTAGAACCGCCGTCCTTGTCGAGCTGCCTGAAAACTATGGCGTTATCAACATGCTCAGCGTTGTCATGCAAATCTCTTGCCTCGGACTCAGCCTGTTTCTTCTGTGCCGTTTGAACCTGGCTCTTGTAGGCATCCTTGGTATCCTCTAAGAATCCCTTCTCAATGAGATCGTGGTCCTGGTCATCAGTTAAAAATTTAATGCAAGCCAAAATTCTGTCAGCAGAGTCTTCGTCAATTCTTTTCAGAACAAAGTTGGACTCACCGACTCTTAGTATGGACACCATGATCAATAAAGCCTCGGCTTTCAATGCATTCAAGTGTTTATCAGCAGTTTCTAGACGCCCCAATCTCAAGACAAATTTGACGAGCGTAGATGCCAAAACTGAAGCCAAGTAGAAGTCACCGGCCAAAATAAGTTTTCTAATACGTAACGAGTCCTCATCATCGCTCGTGTTAGTTTGCGCACTCAAGGCACTCTCTGTGGCGTAGGTTCCGTCTGGCAAAACCACTGGACCCTTCTTCGATTTAGTCGTTGGGGTTTCGCCGCTCTCATCCTCGTCGGCCTCTTCCGAGTATCCCTCAAGCAGCCTCTTTTCGCTGGCCAAAATAGGGACCTCACCGATGCTAGATCTCACGAACTTCCAGGCATCTTTAATCGTTTGTTCACTCAATGAGTATTCACCCAAGACCCAGAATGCACCACGGAACACCTTACCCGACTTGACATCCGACAAACTCTTAATTAACTTGTGAATGATCGATTCTCTCAAATCTGGGAACTTCTCGACAACCTCCTTAACAAATGTAATCACATCGTAAGCAGCAGCATTTGTGAGGTCACCAATTGATTCCAAGAGCAAGTCAATGACATTTGTCGCAACCTCGCTGAAGTCAATAGCTAACTTATGAATAGCGTTCACCAACAACTGTCTGTATTCGGCAGCGTTGTCTTCATTGGAAGACGAGGCTTTTTGCAATTCTTTCTTGAGCAATTTAACGACGTCTTCAACATTTCTGCTTGTGATCAATTGCAATGTCACGTCAAGTGTCTTCTTACGCACCCCAATATCCTGGGTCGATAAAACACCCAAGATATCCAAGCACAAGCCTTGCAATAAACCCGGACTCTTTCTGTTTAGCTCACTGATACGTTCCAATGTAATAATTTTCACATTGTTGTCAGCCTCCTTTGTAGCGAGCTCAACGAACTTATTGCCGGCCAAAATCATGGAGTCAGATGAAGCTGACAAGGAGATCAAAGTAATTGCAGCCTCGTAAACGACAACATTTGACGACGATTCAATAATTTCAGATACCAAAAGCACGTATTGCTGTCTCAAGTTAACAGCTGTCTGGGCATCCTTTCTAATAAACTCGACAAAGGCGAGCTGTAAAAGGGAATCCAATGTCTCAATTTGATGAATGTTGTCCTGGATGTACAGTAAAGTAGCATCTCTACTCAAGTCACTGAGACACACGAATGCATTTCTCTTGCACACTGAATCAAACTCTTCCACCAAGAAGCTGTAAATTAATTCAGGAGCATCAGGGATGAGATGACTCGAGACCTTGTAAATGGAGTAAAGAGCGAAGATTGCATTCTTTCTCACATAGGCATGTCTATGAACCAAACATTGACGCACGTTTGGAATCAATGTCTCCAACAATTCCGCCTCTCTCAATTTGCAGAGAAATCTTAAAGTATTACCTCTCACGTACTCATTTGGATGCTGCAAGTCGTGTTGAATGGCATTGCAAACCAAAATCATTTCATGTCTCATCTTACCCTGGTTGTCTAACTTTGGACAGACTTCCCAGTAGAAATACAACAATTTCTTTAATTCCTTATTCCTTGAGGGCATGATAAAACGAATGATATGCATCAACAATTCAGGCATTGGATCACCATTCAAAACTGCTGTAATGATTCTTTTCATAGCCAGAATCTTGACTTCGTCCTTGCTCTTTTCCAAAAGTGTCTTCAATTCAGACACGGATGTTTTCGACGCGGCATTGGGCTCATAAATGAGCATGTACCCTGCGTCAGACATTCTTGGTAATTACTCAGGAGCTTAAATAACCTTTAAGTCTTTAGGTCAATAGTAATGGTCTATGAAAGACTTGAGATCGCTCACCAAAGATGTTTTGAGATTTTTTGAATATTAACACCTGGATGGAATGGTTGAATCGCGGCCTTTCAGCACATGACCAAAGGCACGTGACCATATAGTTACGTATTCTCTATCGAACTTCATCTACAATAGGGAAAGTCGGTATCATTTATCGTTAAATATATGCATGTCTATTCATTATCGCTGCTCTCACTATCAGGGTTCGCAAGCACCAAACGGGGTTTTTGAACTTCGTCCTCTTCTTCAAAGTCTTGATGCATGGTACCATCTGTAGATGGGCTAAAGCGATCCGTTTCTTCCATCTCTTCGTCGTATCGATATCCCGGGTGTTGATAATAACCTTCAGTCAAACGACCTTCACTAATGCTGCCGACAGAATGACGAGATGATGTCAGCGTATGCCGCGACAAATGAGACTGAGAGTCAACGTGTGATCCTGAATCCCTAACGGGGGTAGAAGATGTCGTTGAAGGCAAAATCGAACTCAGAACTGAACCAGCAAATGAGCCAGTCCGAGAAGGTGCATTGCTGTTATGCCTTAATGAATTTCCTCGAGATAAAGTGGTGGATGGTAATGCCAGTCTAGACAGAGAGACAGGGGTAATTTGCTTTCCTTCATGCCTTTGAAAGGTGCTTGATCTCCCCAAGGACCCAAATTTGTTCAGGCCCTCTGATTCGTCGACTTCGGTAGCAAGAAGTCGGGGAGCAAGATGGCCATGCTTAAGACCCACACCACTTGACTGATTCTTCCTGTTGCCACGTAATCTATTATACCGATCATTCGAAGGCGTGAGCTGCCGCTTATCGACTGGTAGTATACCCACAGGTAGTTTCCAAGTTTCCGGACCCAAGTCATTGTAAGAGGTACCAGCATTGCGTCGCACTGTTTGAACATAATTCGAGCGCTCGCCCTCGCCGGGTCGTAGAGAGATGGACTTCTTCAATGCTGCTAATGTAATGTGACGATTGGAGTTTGTGCTGAAAACAGAGCTCATTGACAGAGACTTGCGATGGAATGTGTTTGTAGGGGTGGAGGTTACCAGAGCTTTTGAGAATGTTGAATCGCTGGCAACAGACGTAAACGTCGGGGCACTTCTGATAGGCTGGCGGGTCTGATGTGGATGGTTTGCTCTGATGGAGGGTTGAACTCGGTCCAATGTTGGATTACTGGAATTGGTTGTAACATTTCCGCCGTTAGAGCCTGATGTGAGCACCTCATGAAGTAGCTCAGTTGGATAGGTTGAGTGAGGCGAAGAAGGTTTGGATCTCGTAGGGTCAGATTCAAACACTTGGCTAGAAGTGTGTGTCGACCGGCTGCTTGCATGCGGAGGACCTTGTAACTCTTGACTCTCAATCTTACTTGTCAGACTCATGCTATGCTGAGATTGGTTTTCACTCATCATATTGCTTCGAACTGAAGAGTGATTAGTTTCAATGTTATGAATGGGCTCCCCTATGGAGTCAACAAAGTGGAGGCTTTCAACGCTCACCAGCGACATTGGACGTAATTTGTATGCCCCATGCTGTTCGGTCGATGCCATATTCTCGGTAGGAAGTTGTTCATACTCCATGTCAATCTGGTTTCCAAATTTGAGCTGATCATCAAAGACAGGTTCATTATCGGTAGTAGGAGGAAATTGATATGAGTTCGAATGCGTGTTACGGGTTGACTCCAGCAAGAGTGATGTAGATTTGGAAAGTTGATCAGCTTGCGACAATTGAGTTATCCCCAGATCACCCACAAAGAATAGTTTTTGGGTTTCTAATCCAGATTCTCGGTCTGAATGACGTACGGAGTCTGCTTTCACTGGAGCGCTAGGCTCTCCTTGAACCTCCTCGCTTGTGTTATCAACACGCTTGGTTTTACGGAAATTCATCATGTCATGAATTTCGTCTTCCAAGGTGCATATAATTTCATCCAAACTATCTGCTTTTGTGGCAGCTGTGTCGATGCTTGTGCCATACTTTCGTTCCCTGAATGCAGCTGCAGGGGGCCTGGCTGAATCATTTGAATGGGACAGTTTGAATGAATCAAGATCATCTCCTGGTGGAGGGGGTTTTCTTGTAAGTTTTCTTGCTGGTTTCGGAATGCTGGCACCTTCATTGCTAAAAGTACTCAAGGAATGAGTATCACTAGGCAGCTTGTTCTTTAAGTCTCTCCTTGATTCACTTTGAAACAGTGCTGGCAGATTACTGAGCGGCGGTTTTGACAAGGGATTAAGGCTTCCAGAAGACAGCTTCGATTGTATGGATCTTGCCTCATGATGCTCATGCTGGCCCGGGGAATACTCCTGAGATGTGAAAATGGAGGAAAGCCTGCTTCCAAGCAACCTCGATGAACGTTTTTCTCGCTCCATTTTCGATGGTCTCCTTTTGAGTGAGGATCAATGGCCTGAATGAATTCTGTGCTGGTTCAGACCTTGATCGAAGTTTAAGAACGGTGCAGTAACATTGCATGAATGAGGCACACCATACACGTGACACAAGTTGAAGAACCCTAATTTCATAAGATTAACTTCAACTTAGTCATTTTCTTTTTTAATTATTGGATTTATAAACATCTTTATGCCTCCTAAGTACCCCCAATATTCTGCCAATCATTTGTTAGTTGAGACTGGGGCGCAACTTGCATGAAATTTGATACCTCTTGATGTAAATCTTCATTAGCTATACACAAGAAGTCATAAAGCGGGAAGCACAAGAAATTACAATTGAGGCACTACCTGTTAAAATATTCACCTATAAGAAGTTTTTGTGTGTTGCCAACGTTGGCCATGAAAGTCCGATATCTGTGTCGACCTTCTCACTAGCCTGCATCTCCAATTGCTCTATAAAAGCTTTCAGCACAGGCTTCTTTCCCGAATTCAGCGATGTCAAGCAAAAGTATGTTTGGAACCCACCATCAAAACGTTCGCAGTTTCTTACTAACAAACAGCCGAAACAAAAGCGACTGAAACTGATTACTCTATCAATAACTCTGACGTTGTCGAGAAGTACAAGACGGCTGGTACAATCTCTTCCAAAGTTTTGGCGGAGGTGAGAAAGGCCGTGAAGGATGGCTCCAAAATTTTCGACATTTGTCAATTGGGCGACAAGCTCATGGAGGAGGAGCTTCTGAATGTGTACTCGTCAAAGAAAAACAAAACTTCCAAAGGTATTGCCTTCCCTACCTGTGTGAACCCCAACAATATCCCAGCTCATTTGTCCCCAGAATCTGAAGACGATGATGCAAACTTGACTCTCAAAAACGGAGATGTTGTCAACATCATGCTTGGTGTCCAGATTGACGGTTTCCCTGCCGTCATTGCTGACACTTTGGTCGTGGGTGAGAGTGCCGAGAACCCAGTCACTGGCATTAAGGCCGATTTGCTTCACGCTGCTTGGAAAGCTTCCGAGGCTGCTATCAGAACTTTCAAGCCTGGTAACAGAAACTTTGATGTCACTAACGTCGTCGACAAGGTTGCAAAGGATTTCGGCGTGGCTGCAGTTCAGAGCATGTTGACCCACAACCAGGAACGTGATGTTTTGTACGGTCCTAAGGAGGTCATCTTGAACCCCGCCAAAGAACACAAGAACAGAATGGATACCCACAGATTCGAGGAGCTGGAAGTCTATGGCTTGGATATTTTGATCTCCACCTCCGCCGACGGAAAGGTCAAGAAGTCTAACTTCAAGACTACCTTGCACAAGTTGACCGGAAACAACTACTCTCTCAAGTTGAACACATCTCGTCAGGCCCTCAAGGCGTTCAAGGAGAAAGTTCCCGGCCATTTCCCTGCCAACGTTAAGATTTTTGAAGAGCCAAGAAAGGTCCGTGTTGGTTTGATTGAGTGCAGCAACCACGAGGTTGTCTTGCCATACGATATCATGGAGGGTGCCTCTGACTCTTACATTGCCCAGTTCTTCACCACAATTGCCATCACCAAGAACGGTATCTTCAAGTACACCTTTCCGTCATTCAATCCTGAATTGTATAATACAGAAAAGAAGATTGAAGATGAGGATCTCGCGAAGTTTATCGCAGAGCCCTTGCCTGAGCCAAAGCCAAAGAAGAAGAAGAAGAAGCCAGCTAAGAAGGCTGGTGAAGAACAGGCATAATCCAGATTTAATTACTAACTGCGTGTCAAAAATAAATTTGGATTTCCCTGAATAGGGAGCTTGTAGACTTTCGAGCTTGCTCGTTCAAGATTGACTAACAACGACGTTTACGAGTTTTGAAAAGTAGTCATGCTCCATATTGAAGCAATTAGTGAATGTGATGGTTGGCATTATTGACGACTAAATGAATCTCTACCTCTTATCTATATTTATTTCTTTATTTCTTTAATTCTTTTTGAAGGGCAATACTGAAACTAACGTGGGTTTCTAAATCACAACATTGAATGAGATCTCCATCATTGACAATATCGAATAAAAAATTGCTTATGCAAAGCAGATATCAGGAACGGAAAAGTCAACAGTTTCAAAAAAAATTTCTGGAACCTTAACAACGCATGAAAAAGCTGTTTCAGATTTCACGTTGGCCAATGAAACAATACATTGGCAATACAAAGAATTGAAAAAGGGAGAAAAATTAATTATTATGAACGAAAAGCTATGGTGGCTTTGAGAGAATCGATTTGTCCAAATGAAAGTTTCCGTGACAAATCCTGGATTATCCCTTATTTTGATTTTTAGCACTAAATTTATGCCAACGTGCGTTGGCATGCTATCATGGCCTTAGAAAAAGTTCAATGACCAGACTATGAACTATTTTTAAACAAAGAACTAACGATCCACTTTTTCTTTTCTTCTCTGAAACAATATTCTGCACGGTTTTACCTGGGCATAAATCTGTTTGTCACACTTCACCAACAAAACGCGATGGAAAATTTCGTCCCACTCTCTTTTAGTGATCAACAGATCTCACTACATATTCCAGGTCACGGAACGCTCATAGTAAAGACCAACAATTCCTGGTACAGCTTAGACTCACTAGCTGCTGCATAACTTTGGATCGTTGAAATTTGGGCGCCCCCATTTATCAACTACTATCGCATGGTAGAACCAGTGCAACCAACTAAACCGCCAGCTCCGCGAGGGCGTGGGCGGCCAAGATCCGATAAGCTGCTTAAGGCAGCAAAGGAGGAGAAAATTCCCAAGAAACGTGGTAGAAAACCTGGCTCTCTAGGGAAGAAGAAATTGACGGCGCAACGAAAGTCCGCTCGAGATGAAACCTCTTCGTCAAGACAAAGCCGATTGGAGGATAGTCCCAACATCTCAAGAAGGGCAGCCAAGGCGCTGCGTATAGAAGACGTCTTCTTGGCCCCAGGTTCGATGCCTGCTGCACGAAGTAACCCATTATACCCCAATTCCTCACCGAGCAAAACAAGTTCAAGAATTGAGGGAAGTCAAGAAAAGACATTTATAGAGCCCGAGCTTGCCGCACCACAACCCGGATACTCCGGCTATCCACTTGAAGCATTACCTCCACAGCAAAAAATAAAGCGTCCACTATCCGGAACGCCCAGAGGAAGGAAACCCAAAGGTGATAGTTCTCCACAAGCGACTCCGGTTCCAAGCGATATCGACACTGAAGAAACGGAGAGGAAGTATAAAGCCCAACTCGAGACACCTGTGTCTGAATCTATTCTGACCGCTTCCGAAATACGAACTCCGCTTAAAGGTAAAAAAAGAGGCCGGAAGCCAAAGTGGGTGACAAACCCGGAACTCAAGTCATCTCCCTCAGGTCTTAAAATACGCATTCCAGCAACTCCAAAATCAAGCAGAAATGGCGAAGACTCAGTCAGGCCAGCCCCAGGACTGTCACGCACGAAAAGACTCAAAATCACATCACCAAAGAAACAGCCCACGGTAGGGTTGGCACCAGCTATAGAGAATCCACCTGAGTCGGACGATTCAAATAGCAATGACGACTTCTGTGCTACTTGTGGTGGAACCGGAGTATTTATTTGTTGTGATACCTGTCCAAAATCGTTTCACCTTCTTTGTTGCGAGCCTCCCATACAAGAGATCCCAGAAGAGAACTGGAACTGCAATGAATGTCGTGCTGCACAAGGAATTGATGTCAGAAAGTATCACAACAATATTGGTATGTTTGGCTCACTCATAAATACCATGCATGGCCGGAATCCCACTGAGTTCAGATTGCCCAAGAAGCTCCGGGACGCCACTTTTATTGACGTCACCACGGGGCCCGATGACAACTACACGGACTCGCATTTAAAACCTGAGCTCTCTTACAGCAAGGTGAATGGATCGCAGATTGTCGGCTTCAATAAAAATGAAGACTTGGACATCGATTCTCTCTATGATAAAAACGGCCGGCCGTTTTTGTGCCATCGGTGCCGAGAGTCAGGCCTCAAGAGGAGGACCATGGTATCTTGTGACTACTGTCCTCTTTATTGGCATCTAGATTGCTTACCAGAGCCTGTATCGCTGGCAAAAACCATTGGCCTCAAGTGGAGATGTCCCAATCATATCGAAAATCTTGTGCCAATCAGCTGGTCTGACAGAAGATCTTTTAGGGATTGTGCTGTTATTGATTCTGGTCTACACTCCAATTTTATTAAAATTATGGAGGCTAGCAACTTTTTGATTAAATTTGAGGACCAAGGTTTTATCGCAGAAAACAAGCAACCAACTTTACAAGACTATCTTCAATTTCAAAGGGAAGATTTTATTTCCAGCAAGTCAGACTATGTCGCAAAGTTTTCTTCAAAAAACGATGATGGACTGGACACTGAAAACGATGAGGATACATTTCCTCTGTTCAAAGTACCTGAATATCTTGAAAACTACACCGTGGGTAACAAAATTGTGGGAAAGTCGTCCAAGAAACTGGGTCGCGTCTTGTTAATGACCAATGCCGATGACAACGATCAAAAGCCCTTTATTTATCGTGTTCCAGAGAAACAGGTCCTTCTTGATTTCATACACAAAGGTGAATCGCTGAAAGCTTCTGTATTAGCAGAATTGAACTCCTACGAATCAAAGAAAGAGGCAGAACACTCAAGAGACTCTAAAGCAGCTGAAGATCTTCAATTCTTCAGCGAAAATAAATCCGAGATGGCAGTTTCTACAAGAGGTCATCCTCATCTCAACTTGGATGAGCTTGTAGCGGCGGCCGCTGCCTCCGCCACTACGCAGACAACCGAATCAGCAATTGATAATTCTGAGATCGAGGATCTTCAAAAGATTAAGGAATTAATGGAGCTCAAGGGCCGCGACGCACTCTTGAAGTTCCTCAAATCATAATATTTCTGGCCTATATGGTCCAGTAAACTACTTCGCATGATCTATCGTCGTATAATACAGTCATAAAGCATTCTAAACGTTCGTCGTAGTTATTTTCTATGTACAGTTTCGGACAGTTATAATGCTATGAAAGGGTGCTGGATGTGGGGGATCTCGGACTCAGGAACCCGAGTAGCTTCGGTAGCTTTGATAAGCTTTTTGAGGATCTTTTGCTCATCAAGAGCATGGCAGTCTATCTCGGTCTTGTTATTGGAGGCATCGTGGATCACGATCTTGGTGGGCACCTTAGCGATGTCATCCTTGGAGGTGGCTCTCACTCTGGTACAGAAAAAATCCACATTCTCATTGTGAAACTTCAATGTGGGCAACTGTAGCTTCAAGAACTTTCTTAAGCCAGTACGAGGACCGATGATGTTCTTCTCTAATAGGATGACTTCGATCTTCTTTGTGTTGTCGCCGAATCTGTAGGCATTCTTGGGGGTGCCAGCAATCATGTTGATACGGCTGATTTGCTTGGCCAAAGACGATGTTGGCAAATTTTTGAACATTTTAGCCGACATCTTTGATGGTGGGTTGAGAGTGAAATCAGATTTTTTAGATTTTTCGCTGCCTCAAGTTGAGCAGTTCCTACAGGACACCAAGCTTTGCAGCTCAAGAAGAATAGGTGGGAGAAAAAGCTAAAAATGTTCAATAGCTTCGGTGAAAAAAGGCAGCTTTTTTTATTGCCGAGGCGTCGAGGATTAAACTCTTCCTTGACTCGTCAAAACGGCAATTTCTAGTAACGCCAGCTTTTGTATGTATTGGATGCAGTTTTGGATGAAGAAGGTTCTTTCCTTGCAAAATCATTTTCCGTACACTCCTCTGGCCCTAGGAAACAGGACTAGTGATTGAAACCTTTCGAATCTAATCAGGTTGTTCCGGTTTTGCAGGTCGTATTGCCAGACCCTCGCATTGGCAGCCAGTCAATTTGCATCCCACATAGCAACTTGATCCATAATTTCAGAACGTTTTTTAGTAAAAATTTGTCAATTTATCATCCAAGACAGCTTTTCGATGATATCTCTGTCACAATACATTCCGCCAAAATTCTTTATTTTTGATGGGGAGGCTTTCGTGATACCGCGACTCGTTATCAGTCCTACACCTTCCACCGATTATGACTCTTCCACCTTTTTATCACGTGTGATACTTTATTCCGCTTCTACTTTCGTTTTGACGTTAGCAATTGATAACGACATGAGAAACGCTACCCGTCTATTTGCCCCGGTCTCTAAAGCCGAGCGCTTCGTCCCTAAACTGGGTAGTTATCCCAAGGGCTACGTCGTTGGAGGAATTCATTGTGGAGTGAAGAAGAACAAAGATGCGCTTGACTTGGCCATGCTTCACAATGTTTCTGAAAACCCTAGTGTTGCCTCGGCGGTTTTCACTACCAACAAATTCAAAGCCGCCCCGGTGCAAATATCCTCCAAGTTGATCAAGGAAAAGAACGGTCAAATCAACTCCATTATCGTCAACTCAGGAAACGCCAATGCCGTGACAGGAACCCAGGGCTTAAAAGATGCACAATATATGATCAGGGTGACTGATGCTGTTTTGGAAAATAAGGAAGACTCCACGCTAGTGATGTCTACCGGTGTCATAGGCCAGAATTTACCCATTGACAATATATTGCAAGGCATTCCCAGATTGGGCCTCAGCAATTTGGGGGACTCGCATGACCATTGGCTTGCTTGTGCCCAGGCTATTTGTACCACCGATACCTTTCCCAAGCTTGTGAGTAAGCAGTTCGAGATCAAGGGTAAGACCTACTCAATGGCTGGATTGGCAAAAGGTGCCGGCATGATTTGTCCCAACATGGCAACTCTTTTGGGATTCTTTGCTACTGACGCCCCGGTGACACAAAATGCATTGAATCAAATCGTCAAGTATGCGGTCGACCGCTCCTTTAACTCCATTTCCGTCGATGGAGATATGTCCACAAATGACACCATTGTAGCCATTGCCAATGGTGCCGCAGGTGGCGATTTGATAGATGCTTCAACTGAGACTGCTGAGGAATTTTCTATTCTTCGTGCCGAGGTGACCGACTTTGCGCAGCAGTTGGCTCAGTTGGTTGTTCGTGATGGTGAGGGTGCCACTAAATTCATCACCATCAAGGTTACCGACGCCTTGTCGTACCGCGAGGCCAAGGAGGTGGCTTCGACAATTGCAAACTCGTCTCTCTTTAAAACCGCCATGTTTGGTAATGATGCAAACTGGGGAAGAATCCTCTGCGCGGTCGGATACGCTGATGTTGGATCCAACTCTGTCAACCCACAAAGAACGACGGTTTCTTTCATCCCAAGCGATGGTAGCGAACCCCTCCCTTTGTTGGTAAACGGTGAACCCGAGCAGGTGGACGAGGCCAGAGCTGGCGAGATCTTGAAGGAAGAGGACTTAGAGGTGCAGATTTCTTTGGGCACTGGTGGCGGACAGGAAGCTACCTTCTGGACATGTGATTTGACTCACGAATATGTGACCATCAACGCCGACTACCGCTCGTAGAAATTCAATCACAAATTGCATATTACATTAGGCTCATGTAGATACCCACCGGTTTTTCACGCAGCTCCTGCACTAGTTAGTACTGCTCCCATGAAGACACTTCTAGAAGTGAAAAACCGTGATAGTTTCCGCGGGTACGAAACAGGATATTTATATGTTCATCTTCTAGCGCTACGCGTGAATACATCGAAGTTTTCGGACGTAATTGTCACGGATTACACGGGTAATCCCGATGTGGTGAGTGAATGGAGTCGCGTCAACGTGTTTGGAGGCCATGAGCTACCCCGTGATCAATTACTCAATCTCCAGGTGCCATTGGAGGTTTTAAAAAGTCTCTGCTTGGACTACTCAGGCTGCTCTGATGGGAGAGCTCTTTTTAAGGGCATCGATGCACTTCATGAGGATTCCAATTGGATTGACATCAGTACCCAATTCTGCTTGGCCTACATCGAGGTGAAGCTCCGCAAGACTGTCAGCAAACTCACAGGAACAATCACGAGAGCTAGGATTGCTGATGTCGATCGTACTTCTGATATCGAGGCATTTTGGAAGAGATTCTTGTCCCTGCCATTGTGTGATATACCTGAGCGTACTAGTCTCAAACCTTCCGACGTTGTGAGGAAACTACAAGGAATTTCATCCGAAACGGATCCAGACAAGTCTATAGAGGCACCGGTGAAAATTGAACACCTGGACTCCGAGATTGATTCACAACACAATTTACAGGACATACTCGAGCCGGCGTCACAATTTAGCCAAGGCGATCGCCAACGAGGCATTGCCCCGGGCCAGCCAGCCATACAAGCACTGCAGCAACTGCAACTTCTGCAAACACTGCAGGTTCTCCCTCTGCAAATTGAGCTGTCCCAGAAAAATCCGGCAGCAGTTCAAGGGACTCAGTTTTTAACCCAAATACCTCAATCGCAAACCCAGGTTGGTGACAGTAATGACGAGAAACTCCCGTTGCTGTTTACACTGGATTCCAATGGAAGCGTCAAAAGTCACTACACCTTGGCAGAGCTCAGTGAAATTCCTTTGCGTCCCGACAATAAGGTGTATAACACCCTGGCCATAGTAGCCGGAACCATACCAAAGATAACCACCGTGATTTCGAAGGCCTTCTCTAAATCACAAGGCCATCTTGAGTTGACGGACCCAGGAGCATCATTCCTCGAGCTAGTACTCACTGACGTTGAACCCATTGAACAAGGATGTAAGACGACACTCTCGCAAAACAATATCTTGTCTGTTCATATTCCACCAAGTGAAATCTCCCAATTTCTAGGAGGAGATTTCCCTGAGCAGCTTTACACACAATTACCGGCAATTGAAGAAAGGTTTCAAAAAAGATCACCCAAAAACCTCTCATTCCAACTTACTCTATCCAACACAACCTGTGGATGTGTTTGGGTACCGCAATCTCTTACATTGAACGACTTATTTTAACGAGAAGGCTCGCGAGGATCCACTGTTGGACCAACTTGATCTGGTTCCTGTCGCTGCAATGTTAACATACTTTCGTCAATTCCAGAAAATCGCCTTGCTAATTCGACGATAGGCCAGGGCAAAGCTCGGAAAACTGGCAAGAAATGACCATAAAGCGGGAGCTTGATTTCACCGCGACGCCCATGGGTTATAGCCTCAACTATGGAACGAGCAACGTACAGAGGTTTCAATTCCGGCGCTAGCCACCGCCATGGAGTTGCAACTCCGTCGAACATTAAAGTCTTCATCTGGCCTGGGCAGACGAGAAGAGTCTTGACACCGGTTAAACAGAGCAGGGGTGGACCTAGCTCGTACGTGAGCAGCTCATGTAGGGCCACCAAGCCAGACTTAGACGCTCCGTAGGCGCTTAGATACGCCGGAGACATGTATCCTAGAACAGATCCAACGGTGATGACGTACCCTCGTTTCTGTTGAAGCATACCTGGAAGGAAGGTCTTGATCGTGAAGAAGCTCAGAAGCAAGTTTACCCTGATGATCCTCTCAATCTCTTTACTGGATAGAGCTAAGACCGTGTTACCGCTGGTGATACCTGCGTTGTTAATGAGAACAGTTGGTACTCCAACGGACTTCACAACTCTATTGTAGCAGCTCTGAACATCACGAATGTCACCGACATCGCACCTGAGGTAATCGGCCGAAGGAATTCTTTCACTCTCCGGAGGGATCTCAATATCCAATATGACCACCTTTGTGCCTTTCTCACTAAACTTGGATGCGATTGCTTTCCCTAGACCTGAAGAACCCCCAGTGACAACCACCACATCTTTGGTAGGATCAAACAGGTGTCCGATAACTAGGTGAGATATCTTTCTCAATTGGGCACGAGTGAAATAAAAGCAAGAGTTAGCAAAAGAGGACATGATTAAGTCGAATGTCGTTCTTGGGAGATTGTGGAAATGGCTGCAAAATGAGCCTTCCCGCACCAGATCCTTCATGGTTGCAGATGAGCAGGATATCATCAGACCCCACAAACCAGACGTGAGAACCACTCACCTGCTTTCGAAATGTCCCAGACACCTCCGCAAATCCTACGAATTAAGCGAAAAAGAGGGGAGGATCCTCTTCAAGCTTTGATTTTGGAGGGACGGCAATCGTCAAAAAGATCTAAACCAGCTACTCCAAGGGCTTCTGCTCTCCCCTCTCCTTCTCGTGAGCAGCAGAACTGGTTATTTCACCTAGAACGCACCGAAGAGTTGTCGCAAAATCAGGCAGACCTTGAATCACTATTGGCTGAATCAAAGAACGACAGGAAGGATGCTCGTCAGTTTGTCATTCCCAAGAAACATACCCTAGAGGACTCGCTCATCCCCAATGAGCTTACAGATATGGTGGCCAACTTCTTGACCGTCAATGAGCCCACGACGAGGAAAAAACGGAAATCTGGAAAACCGGTGACTTCACATCAGCCTGGGACACCTGCTGCTCCCAAAGCACAGGCTGCATATGACACTTCGGACGACTACGTCTTTGACACTTACAAACTTTCTGCTCAGGAGCCATTGACCGAAGCGAATTATCCAAAATCGCAAATTGGATACATCAGGTTCTTTGACGATGAAAACTACGACCTTATGCAGCTGGACGACGACAGTGTTCCAAACAAGTCCGACGACGAGGACTCAAATGCAGAGTCGTTTTATCAGAACGACTACCCCGAAGACGAAGATGCCGGTGCATTTAGTGACAGCTACGCAAATATTGAGGACGACAACGATGAAACGGGCGTTGTGGCACTAGAAACTCCAGAAGAGTTTGAAGGCACAAGTCAACTTCTGAGGGCAGCAGATGAATTTGATAACCTATACGACGACTTAATGAACAGAGCAGGCGAATCTTATGACCCCGATGAAACCTTTGAACGTCAGCGTTTCTTCGAGGATGAGGGTGATAACGAGTTAGCTATTCACCGTGACCGGATATTCTCCCGTTTGCAGAAAATGATTGACGAGGAGTGATCTAGGAAAAGAAGTACTCGCTTTGGAGAACCTTGTCGATATCGAGCTTGCCAACTGGCGGCTCCGGAAGAATTTTTACAGGAACAAGCACCGGGGTATGTGTTTTTGGCGAGACGATCTGCTCTTCGCCTACGTCTGCATCATATCGTTCAGCGAGAGTCTTGCCATTCTTGCATTGGAACCAAAGGCGAGGTTTATGTTTCTCGATCAAAGCCAAGACAGGTCTAGGGTTCTCTATCTCAACCCTAAGACTTTCATTGAAGGATACTTTTCCACGTCTCGTTTGCTCAACACTGTATTGCTGCCTCATCAGCTGAACCGCTTCGATAAGAGCCGGGCTTTCAGAATTGTTCACCCACACAACTTGCATTGCATTTCGATTTGTGTAGATCATATCATCCCTCAAGTTTCTTATAATTTGTGAGTGATGAAGCCTCACAAATTCTTGCCGGATGATCTTGCTGAGTTTAGGAACATCACAAGCATGAGTCCAAAAAGAATCATGCACCCCAGCAAAGCTTAAACCCTGACGATTGGCTTCGAGACAAGTCATTTGTAAATGAATTGCATCTAACGAATGAATGAAATTAGGAGCTACAGCGTTTAGCTGTTTTCGTAAGTTCATGTGGCTTACTCTTGACCTCTGCACTACGGAAACCTTCTGCAATGGTGTGACAATCTCCTTCTTCACATCATGTCTGTAGAGCTGCACAACAGGAAATCCCGAGAGGGAGCTCCACATCATTGGCTGATAGTGTTTCAGACCGAAGAAGTCGACTTTCTTTAACGAATTTAAATTGTGACTTGAGAAGGATTTCAAACACCTTAAGCAATTGCGGAGTAACCAATCCTGAATGGCTTGGGCTCCTGAGAAGAGTTCCGTTATCGATTGGAGTACATTTCTGGCAATGTATACAGCAATTTGGCTTTCTGTGTACTTGGAGGAGACGGTATCATGTGTTTTGTTGGTTAAACTCTCGATATTTTCCTGGATCTGTCGAGCTGCACCGAAGTGTGTCACACCGTACACTGTGGTCATGACCGTTCGTTTTATAAGTTTCCTCAGAAGCAATGGCTGACTTATTTTTGCGATCTCTCTGGTGGATTCATTCTGAACGTCATCGAGTATTTTTCTCTTGACTATTTCAAGAACTTTTAAGTAGATATCATTTCGATCACCCGGAAGCAAATTAACTGATCTGGCCGCAGCTTCGTCACCACCTAATGCAGCGTAATGCTGAAGACCATTGCATGTTCCATCTTGATGGACTGGGATTCTCGACATATACTCCGCTTTCGATCCTTTAAATTTCTCTATCAGATGTATCTCCTTACAGAGAGCAAGGCTTTGCCATGGGTTATCGCCTTTGATCCACCATTGATCGCCATCGAATGGATTAGTTGCGGACGCAATGATGTTTGTCATGTTCTCCGATACGAATGCAATGGATTGTTCCATATCGAGCTTGGTTTTTGAGTAGAGGTTTGCAAGTTGATACTTGATCCACTTGTATCCGTCTGGTCCTAGCGGTTTCGCATCCCAGAACATCATCATCGATCTTATCATATCCTCGTTATGATGGGAAAGGAAGGAAACAGCTGGGTATACTCTTCCACGAAAATCAACATTATGTGGTAGGTATAGAACATCGCCATTGGCAGCATAGCACGAAGCGACCTTGTTCATGAGCTCGTAAGAAATTCGATTTCCTCGAAGTCCAAAGTACTCATTCTCAGCCTCCCGCTTCTGCTTGTAGTAAAGCCTCCTATCAGCCTCATACTCAGACTTTGATTCGTAAAGACTTTTTATTGGCATCTCGAAAAACGGGGGACTCAATTCGCTCAATGGTGGTGGTATCAGAAGAAATCCTTCTGGCTTTTTGAGGCACTCTGTAAAAATGTCCAACATTTCCTTACTGATAGCCCAGGGAAGTGACCCAAGTTGAGTCAAAACGTCATAAAGCGATTGAAGTTGCCCAGTAGCATGTGCCTTGCTGATATATCTCAAAGTAGTCTCTTCATCTGAAGAGCGAACCATCGGAGCCAAACTTTCCAAATAGCCCCCATGTATCGGCGAGGCCCACTTCTCAGGCGGACATAGCATGGGTAAGAGCACTGTTCCACTATGTAGAAGGTCCTTATAGGATTGAAAAAGAATGATGATTTCCTGGTTGAGGCTTATTATCCCCATCCTATGAAAAGGAGAGCTATCTTGAGACGCCTTCGCATACCCTACAGAGAAGAGGGGCTGACCATGCGAGCTTTTCGATAGCATTCCGCTATCCGTAGGTAATTTACAGTTTTCTATGGCAAGTTGCATAACTCCACAAGGGAACTCAATGGAGTCGTCCTCATTGAGATAGTGATTGAGCTGATGCGATATGGGTTTGAGTTCGGGATCCAGACGAACTGATTGTTTAAGCGAGGTCAGCATTGCTTTGGCTAACTTCAACGTTCCAATCAGTCCTGACTTTAGTGTTGCCGAGAGCATACTGCTAAGTACTATCGATGCAAGCTTCTCGGCGGGATAGGTAGTGTAGAAGAATGCAAACTTTGATAGGCTTCGATTAGGTTCCGTATCAAGAGCTTTGATTCTCTCACATAAAGCAGCGTTCCACTGCAGTAGCCAATGCCTGTGAACTATGCTGAATTTTTGAAATGCATTTTCCTGACGCTTGGGAGCGAGTGAGTCCTGGAGAGCGCCGCAGTACTTTTCCACCTCTATTTGGCGGAGTCTATTATGTTTATTGTAGGCATCGATGAAATCTTCATGTTGAGACTGGGGTAGAGAGTCATATATCTCATACATCGGACGCTTGTCATCGCCGAATTGAAACCTCGACGAGGATATAAAGTCACAGAGACTGGAGAAGCTCATCGAACCGTTTTTGTTCAAAAAAGGCTGAACATCTAATTTGTTCGTTGAAAGCTCTGAATATGCTTTGACATTGGGCCAAATTGCTCGAAACGAGTCCATGAGTTCTGGATACTCATCAGCGACCACTTGCTCCAAAGATTGAGCAGTGATCCCATATTTTCCGGCAAGGTATATCGTCAACTTTCTTGCTCTTTGACGTCTCAATGTGTGTCTTTTGGATAACTTATCGAAATGTCTGCAATATGCCACTAGTAGGTGTACACTTAGCTGGGTTAACTGATCTTGCGGGACACTCAGTACAACATAACCAGGAAGCAGTTCCACACTATCTCTCACATATCCAAGCTCATTGAATTCTCTCTCTGAGCCATCAGAGGTGAAAGCAAACTGAGCTACTAAGGTGCTCAAGCACGATACATAGAGTTGCACATTTCGAGCAAACGAAGTATGGGTCCTGTTGACCTTACACTTGTCTTTCAACTTGCCTAGTAGATCAAAGGCCTGATTGTAGTCTCTTTGGAATACGGCTTGAAGGTAATGGTTGACTCTTATTCTTGTATCGTAGTTGGTGATAGTGAACCGTTTTTGCTCGTTGGCGATGCTATTGACGGTGTCAATGAAGTCTGTATTCAAGGCATTCCGAGGATCTGAACGTTTCAATTGTGGTCTTAGAGGATCAAGCTTAGGCACTGAGGATAGGAGCCTTGAAATCCGTCGAAGCATTTGAACATAGTAGTATGGACTGTACTGCACTGTATGAGATGGCGATGGTCTACTACTGGATTAATCAGAGGTGATCTTGAAGTTCAACAAGAACATATTGCGATGAAGTCAGTCTACAGAATGTCATTCTCTCTTATTTTAAAGTGTGTCTTGTATTTTATTTTACAGTTATGGGATTTGTGAGGGAAGTGAGAACCGAATTCTTGAAGAATCAACGAGGTTCCCCCAGAAGTTTGCTTCAGACATCACCATCATGTGTTTCACTGAGTTTAATTTCAGAAATGCTTGCTCTAATTGTTGATGGTGGTCTGGATGTTGAATATCACCGCAGGAAACTGGGAAATTTCAGCCGCAACGTACGCTTCTATACCAAAGCTCATCAAAACTCCACGAATTAGGCCACAGGAGAACCAGAGATACGTACGTGCCTTATTGATAGAATCTGGAAGGCCTTTGGAGCTGTTCAATCCAGAAATAAGCCTGTGGTCGTTATCTATAAGCACAAACGTACCTCTGTGGTTCGTTCGGAGGTTGTCCATCTGCTTATTGAATAGACTCTTCCAGACATCCCGGCATACGAACTTCATAATGTCCAAGATATCAACAATCTTATTAAGCTGGCTCGCCGTCTTGTACATCAACACCTCAGTGAGACGAAGACCAGTAGCATACCCGTATGACTCGATCCTCAACGTGGCCTCATCTTGACTCAAGTGTTCTGATTCAAAAATGGCAACTTTACCAGGCAAGTCATCTGGCAATCGCAGAAGAGGTGTGTCTATTCTTGTCTGGGAGTCTGTGGTATGATCTTGAAGTTGCCTTTTTTCACCGGTGAGGTGAGACACTCTCAATGAAAGTGGCACGATTTCTTGAAGAAGTAAGTCGAGGCAAACGCCATTGACCTGTTTTTGGGAATCTAGCACGTCCATAGGGAAAGTGTAGTAAAGCTGTGCGCTTTGATCTGATACCGCTTTCCTATTTTGGCGCGGGAGGTGTAGGTTTCTGGGTCCCATACGGCAGTGGTACCTGGAGAGATGAACAAGTGCTAATACTTACTTCCTTGAGATTGCTAACGATGACGCTTGCGGAATGATATAAACGCTTTATTCTTGGAGTCTTGTCTCTCTGAAATCTTCTATTCTCTTTCTAGGCATCTTCCCACCATGACGTTACGACAGAGCTCTAGTTTTGCAGCCATTTCCCCGACAAGAGTCAGATGCACGGAGACTCCCAGCTCGAAGCCAGATAAGTTGAAAAACTTACAAAAGTCCAAGACATGGCCTTTGAGCACAAAGCCATCGGAAAAGTCCAATCCAAAGGCGTTCACAGCCACTTCAAACCAAAAGAGTAACCAGAGAAGTGCTGCTGAATCGATCAACACCAGCAAAAGCAACGATAGCATTTTCGAGAGAACAAATGGTTCACAGACAACAGCCAGAAAGACACTGACCAGAGCCACTACACCGCCTTCAACCATCAGAGAGCCCTTTGAGCTGGGATGGTTCAGCAATACAAAGCTGAATTATATTATGGACGAATTGATTAGCACGGAAGAGGCCTTTGTTTCATCGTTGAAGATTCTCAAATATCATGTCCTTCAGCCATTTCTCCAGAGATGCAAGTTACGTGGATGCCGCTGCTTTGCACTCGAGGTACTAGCGCATACTGCCTCGTGTATTGTAGAAATGCATGAGCTGTTGCTTCACTTGAGGGGCCAGGAATTTCTCGAAAGAGTCACATTCAATCTTCGACACCATGAGACATATGTACGGTACTATGTGAACGCGGATGCGTTTTCATACCTCGTGTTGAATGAAACTTCGAACTTCACCACAGAGTTCACGAATTCTGTACGTCACAATCTTGAAAGCAAGGACAATTCTGAAACCGGCGGAAAGCTTGATCTCTCGATTCTTCTGTTGGTGCAAAAGCCAATGGCAAGAATAGTGAAGTACCAGCTACTCATTGCACTGCTTTCGAAGGCAAACCCCGATAATGAAACAATCAGACGGCTACTCACAAGCGTCAGAATGTCTCTTGTGAAGATCAACTGCAAGTTGGATAGAAAAGTGAACAGTACAGAAAGAACGCGGTCACTTTCTGACATTGTGCGCTTTGATCAGACAATTGGCCAGTGTCCACTGTACTACGGCCAATTGAGGTTTGCTTCTGTTTCATCACTTGCCTGGCCGAAGTTCAAGAGAAGCTTGACTATGCAGAAGACAGCGGCACTCCTCTTATTCTTTGAAACTAACTTGGTGATCTGCGACTATCGTTCTGGAATGAGAAGAAAGACCCCACTTCTTGTTCTTCCATACGACGCTTGCAGTATCGTCAAGAACCATCAAGACTTTGACGGTGGACTTACAAATCATAGTGAGCTATGCATCAAGATACGATACCACTTTCAAGATTGCGAGTACGAGGCGATCCTTGGATTTCCCAACCTGGACGCCAGAGTCGAGGCACTTTCCGCTATCCCAAATGTAACTCGTTCAAGCTGCAATCATGGAGTAGAGAGTTTCTTGCCTGATTCTGTTGCGCCTAGTGATATCAAGATTGAGTCAACTGGCGTGGCCCAAAGAAAGTACCAGCAATGTTACTTCAGGAAGGTGATTGAATATCAAGCAAGGGGACCGCTGGAGAGATTTTTCGAGTCAAGAAGTTTAAGACGACTCCTTCGAAGCGACTGATCCTGAGATCCACATGCTTCATCAATTAATCGTGGAATCCTCGAAGACCAGGAAATGGGACCATTGCACATGCAGACATTTTTGTATTTTGTGTAGTGGTCAATTCGAAGAAGTCAGTACGCTGCCTGTCAAGCACTCGGACATGTAGGCGTCGCTCGGCAAATCCTATGTGGCATTTGCAGCCATAGATAAGCGTAACAAGGGAGAGTTTAGAGCTCGAGAGATAAGAAAATACAAGAAACAAAAGAGAATACGTAGAAACCCATACTTTTTTATACTTGAGCTACGTAAAACCACCCTGTGGCTCGTGGCCGGTTTCCCAACCCCGAACCTATAGTTCGGCTTGGTCCAAAGCCCTGGGCCGTTAACCGTTGAGACTCAAACCATAATGCCAAATAACAAGACGTAGCGAATTCGATTCTGGCGAATAAGAAGAATGCAGTCCGTTGCTTAAGTCCGAGGAGATCTTGTTTCTTACATTTTATTTGCTCAATGGCTTTTAAGTATTGCCTGGGCTGGCTGGGTTCCCCAGAAATTATGAGTCGCCCAGAGCTTAATCGGCAGAACCAGCAGGACCCGTTTTCTCGCTCCCGGGTCGGTAGTCAGCCAGCCGTTCTGAAATGTACTTAGGGGAATCGCGTTCACTATGGTGCTGGCTTTGTTTGGATGGGGATGAATTGCGTAAACGGTGGCACAAACCGGTGGGCGCCTCGCGCTCTGATTGGCTTATACTGCAGATTCGAGGGCGTGAGCATGGTAAATGCACGAGGGACGCACCGGTTCTTTTTTTTTTTTTTTTTTTGTTTGCCTCCGGCCTCCGTAGCGAGAATACACCAACAGGAAAATAACCTACAAACAAGACCAAAAAAAAAAAAAAAAACTGAGATACTCCACCACTTACCTACTACTACCTTTTTCCACCAAAAAGACAACGCTGAAAGCTACACACGTCCTTTAATCGCATATTTTTGCTAGAGAGCTCCTTTGGTCGTCACGACAAATTCACTTAAGTCAATTTTTTTTTTTGGTGTTTTTTTTATCGAGCCGGACAGAAGAAAAAATAAAAAGCACTCAGCACCAAACCTCCCCGGTCCTACTTCCTATTGAACATTGAATAAGGACCTAGCATTTCCATCACTTATAAGGCTCATCCCTCTTCACGTCATCGGAGAGATATTTGCCTCTTTCAATCATACTTTCAACTTATCGCTTAGCCCCACCAAACCCACCACCTTTCATTCTCCCAGGGGCCAACCATCAGATGACTTCTGAAACCAACCTACAATTTGCCCCCACAGGTCCCATGATGAACCCCAATGTAAATGCGGGCTCTACGTTACCAGGCCAGTCGAACCTTCTTTCAGGCTCCTTTTCCTCCATGTCACAACCGTCCAGTGCCAACCAGCCGCCTTCATCGGGTTCAATACTGCAGCAACTGTTTCCCTTGAAAGTACTCAATGTTCCAGCTGACTTGTCCGAGAGAGAAGCTAAGCTCATCTTTGCATTGGTGCATGACGATGTCGCCAGTGTCGAGCTCAAGGATCAGGTTATTACCGCCAACTTCAAGACCTTGAACACTTGCATTACCACCGGAAAGCTCCTTGAGAACAAGCCAATTTTTGGCTCCAATCTGCCGCAAGTGAACGTTGAATATGACGCCAATGTACCCCTCGCAGCCACAACGGGCGCCTTCAACAACATGAGATTGTCAAACTCTGGCATTTCTCCACCATCCTCGCATCCTGTTCCACTGGCCGCCCAGCTCCTATCGGGCTCACAGTCAAGTCAGGGGGGTCAAGTCGGCCCTGGTACATTCGACTCATTCCAGAAGCGCAAGTCAGTTGGAAACCAAAGATCCCGATTTCTCTTTAGTGACCCATTTTCAGGCACAACGACTCCAACAAATGCCAACCCTCCCGCCGGATCTATTGATTTGAGTGATATCACTGGCAAGTCCATACTCATGATGGAGTCGCATAATGATGCCAGAGAGTATGAGAACCTTGTTCGTGACCCCTGGTCTTCGCAACCATCGAATTCGCTTGGCTTTGGTTCGAACCCCGAAACCCCTGGAATGAATGTTCCAAACTCATTTGAATGGGGCGTGTCATCAAACAATCAACAGCCATCTCAGCCCTCTCTGGGTCAACTGTCCCAACAGCAGGGCCAGTCTTCCCAGCAACTGCAGGCAAATCAGCCGGGAAACCAGGGAAAACAAGCGGGCTCCCAATCAAATGCCCCTGCCACACTGTCTTCTGCAGCACCAGGGTCTCTTAATGGAGAGAGAAGAAGAACGTCATCTGCATTTTTTAATAACGGCTCAGGCTCTCAGACTCAGGCTCAGTCTGGAACCCAGCCTCAATCTCAGCAACAGCCCCAGACTGTGGCAGCTATCTTGTCTCAGGGGCCAACGCAGTCCAATGGCAATAATTTGGCACCATTATCGATCCCATCTAACTCAATTAATAGAAATGGGCCTCCATCCGCATCGTCTGCGTCTGGAGCTCACCAGGCAGGCCCTTCATCTCAGCCAAACTCGGCAACAACACCAACTAGTGCTGCTAGGTCGTCTACCAAGGACGTTCCTGACTTATCATTGTTGGCCCGTGTGCCACCACCAGCTAATCCTGCTGACCAAAACCCTCCTTGCAACACTTTATACGTTGGTAACCTTCCACCTGATGCTACGGAGGCTGAGCTCAGGACGTTGTTCTCCCCTCAGAAGGGTTTCAGAAGATTGTCCTTCAGAACGAAAAATCAATCTTCTAGCTCTACCTCTAGCTCATCTTCTCACAACCACGGTCCAATGTGTTTCGTTGAGTTTGAAGACGTGGCTCATGCCACCATTGCATTGGCTGAATTGTACGGGAGAGCTTTGCCCAGACCAAACGGCAGCAATGGCAAAGGCGGTATCAGATTGTCTTTCTCGAAGAATCCCTTGGGAGTCAGAGGTCCTGGAAATCCAAGAAGGTCATCTTCCCAGCAGGGTTCCAACAACGGTTCCAACAACAATGTTGGTAACTTTGGCTACCAAAACTTTCACTAAGAAGGACACCAACAGGATTGCATCACTAATCTTATGACTGTTCCGCATCATCATTCCATCATTTTGAGCTTCTCAACTGCTCATCAACGCTCATCATTACAGTTCATTTATCATTCTTGTCATCGATATAATCATTACCCTCGTCATCATCGTCATCTACCTTACGATTCATGTTCCTGGTTACATCTTGTTTAGCCCATGCCCTGTATTATTTTAAACTATTCATCGCAATACTATGTTATAGCTGTTTTATAATCAAAGTGAATTAATTCTCTCTTGAAGACAAGATAAGAACACTCCGTTTTTTATTCAATCTTACACGCCAAATAACCATACCAAATACCTGTTTAAGTTCTACTGTTGTTTTACTTTTGTCAAGCGCTTCACTGATCACTTGGGTAAGAGATCTATCAAATCTCTAGTTTGCGCATAGACCTCTGTAAGCCATTTGGATTCCAAGAGAGACTCAGCTGTGCAACGCTTCTCAGGATCGGGATTAAGAGCTCGTAGGATGTGGCCTCGAGCGTTATAATGGAGTTTCTTGAAGTGAGATAACGCAGGATTCAGAGGATCACTAAAGCTGCGGTCATTTAGCTTGTCGACCAAAGCAACTAAATGCTTTTCGCTTTCCGGATATTTCTGAATATACCTCTCCATTGTTCTGTTCTTGTCATCCGAAACGGTATTGGAGCTAGACCAGGGCACAAACATTAGGTAGACTTGAAAGTAGACAACACCGAGAGCCCAGATATCAAGAGCCTTGAAGTTGATCTTCAACAAATCAAGTTCTTTTCCCTCATTTTGTTCTCTTTCGTAGCGGAAAAGTTCAGGAGCTTTGAAGGAAGTCGTTCCGCAGGAGATTTCATTCAACGACGCGTGTTCAACGGTCTTAGTGAGGTCGACAGAATAGCCAAAGTCATTTAGCTTGAGCATACCCTTGGAATCTATGAGGAAGTTTTCAGGCTTGATATCACGATGGGCTATGTCATGGCGGTGTAAAAAGTCAACCGCCTTGACCATCTGCTTGAAAGTTGCATCTCTGAGATTCAGCGACACCTCTACTTTCTTGGCTCTGAAAGTGCAAAGATGATCCAACAAGTCTCCATGAAGGTAGTACGGTATTATAAGGGAAAGCTCCTCTGAATCCTGGGATCTGGCGACGTCCAAAACGTCAACTACCAGCTTGCTGGCGGTACATTTCCTTAAATTATCAAACTCTCTGAGGACCAGGGCTCTATAGGTTTCGGCAGTTTGCGTTGTCTGGAACTTGACGGTTTTAATAACAACAACAACGGTCCCTTTTGCATCGGAGCCCTTGAATATGATGCCGTTGGCACCGTCGAAAATCGGTTTACTAGCCAAAGTGACATAATCCTCGCCAATAACCAGCTTTCCAGGCTCCGTGGCGGGCTCTAGCGCCGAAAGGCAGTCCATGCAGTTGAAAGACGACGAAGCTGAGCGAGAGAGTGCCGTGTCTTTAGCCGAAGTCGACACTGAACGGGTTCTGGTCATTGGTTCACCAGCATTATTCAGCGCCACGGGTCTGAAGGTGGAGGCGCCCGCTGTAGACGGCGAGCCTTTCGGCGTAGGAGTTTTAGAAGGCTTCTTCAGCTCTGCACGGTTCGACTTCTTCATTTTCGGCACCAGGTCCAGCGTAAGCCGGCGATGTATCGAAGATAGCATCTTCACAATATAGCGATAGGAGTCAGTAGGGCGGTTGTTTGGCGTGCGAGCGATGAAACAACAAGCAAGGCTTAAAGCTTAATTTCAAAGAGGTTGCGGAAGCAAAAGCAGAGTGAAAAACAGCCGGGGGTTGGGGATGGGTATTAATAAAAGCTACCAAAGGATTTCGGGTATGTAGGAAGTAGCGCTACTTCGCGGGGTGAAATGGGGCTGACTTGGACAGGCGAGGTAGAGTGGGCTATTGAAGGAGAATCAGGAGAGCAAGCGAAGGCGAGATTTTTGTGATTAATATATATATATATTTTCAAAATAGCGTATGAAAATAATTTTGTTCCTTCATCGACGATTTTATTTTTTTTCTTTTTGCTCCGTCTTGGTTGCAACTTCCTTGCTGCGCGGTAGGTCTGACGTAGGGGTACCGAAACGATTGTATGCAAAGGCCTAATGGATAAAGAGCCGGATAGACGGTCCGATAAAGATACCGGACGAAAGGGCCAAATTCCTGAAAATTGGAAAAGCATGACCTTGGGTGCCTATCTTGCTTGAAAAGCCACTATCGACAATTATTGTGGCCAAGGCGGAAAGACGATTGCGAATGTCCTGAAAGTAAGGTTTCGTTTTTCTTCCCAATAAGCGTTGCTGCAGAGTCCTCGGCACTCACTACAACCGCTCGGTGTGGGGAGCTCCGATAATGGCTTGTTTTCAGAAATTTTATCTCGTTGCAATTTCTTTTCCGATCGTTTCCCACAACTTTGGCAAGAGTGCAAAAATACTGCTTTTTCGCTTTAGTCAAGTGGTGCAGGGGCCAGCACGCAATGATTCACGACCAACATGCTCTACTCCAGACGCATGATGAAATAATTGGCCACTAGACCAACAAAAGAAGGACCCAGTTTTGGATCTGCAAAAAAGCCCTTGCTGCAAATCATGGTGTGGCGCCTCGATCGAATATTTCTCGGCTGTCTCCTCACCTTATTGTCAGTTACCCCCTGGTCTCCACCAGGGCTCCTGGCTCCCACGGCACTTAGCGATCTTGGGGTACCCCGTAAATTTCGATCTTCAGCTTTGCAGCCATACGCCGTTAGAGGAGCCTCACATACGTCAAGTGACTAAGATGTGCTGTTGCAAGACGATTGAAGGGGCCGGGGTCCGAATGGTGAAAAATTGGGTTCTTCTCGGCTTCATAGTGCACCGGTGGTTGCATGGAAGGCTAGTAGTACAGGAGACCTATCTCCCAATAATAACGCATCACCAGCCGTTAAAGGCAATTCATAGATACCACCTTCACCAGAAGGATCACCATCACCAAAAATCTTTTTATACGTCCTTCTCTACAAGTCCCTCGTAAAAGTATGCCGAGGTAACCCCAGACTTCATACGCACTGGAAGATCAGACCTGCTGGGTCTCTAAGCCTCAAACGGGTCCATCCAAAATATCACCCACAATTATTCATCAGCAAATTCGAGGCGAAACACCAGACCGATTTGATGTAAATATCAGTAGTTTCTTATTTTCCCGGGTGGTGGTCCAAGGCTGTGGTCCTCCCTGCATGAGATCGTTTCCCGTAGCCGAAGAAACCGTTACTTGAGAATTAGAGACACCAAGTCATGTCAGGCTTAGGAAAGGGATTGTCCAATTTGGGGCACTCGATGAAGGACAAAAGTACGTCCTTTGGCCATTCCGTCAAGGACAAAGGCTCCTCCTTGGGCTTATCCGTCAAAGACCATGCCTACCGCAGAAAGCATTACTCGGTTGATGATGACCTACTACATGATTTGTACCACAACTTAAAACAGACGCTGACAGCTTTGAAATACTTGAGTGCCCAGACAGACCGCTTCCTGAAGAAGTATTGGCCGCATGTGTTCGCCTCAATGGCTAAGGCCACGAGGGGGTTTCTTGACTTGACCGGAGAGAACTCTCTAGAGTTCAAGGGCATTGACGAATACTACGACGCATTTGACAAGATCCTGAGCTTTCTGGAGCTGTTCGCCATGCATCCGAAGGAAAGGCAAACCACGATACCCAGCATAAATTTTGCCTTGACCAACTTCTTGTTCACAGTGGATCAGATGCGTGAGAAAGTTGCGTTGGATTCAAGCGACCTAGCCAAACTTGTGCGTCTGAAAAACGACGAAATGAGGCTACAGCTCAAGCTCTCCATGAACTTGATGAAATTAAGGACTAAGAGGAAGCTCAAGTACGACGACCTAAATAAGAAGACCCAGAAGCTCATGAAGAAGAATGTGCCCCTCGAGGCAAAGGAGCAGAAGGAGCTTGAGACACTTGGCACAAAGTCACGGGAGGCTGAGAGCGTATACGAGAATATCAATTCCCGTTTAAAGCTTATTCTTCCAGAAATCCTTGCTTTGCTCGAGGAATACGTCGACATGATCACCAAGCTCATCGTGAGCAGCCACACGCAGACGTACAAGCAGATTGTGGAGGAGATTCACGACTTCATGGAATTCCACGGGTTTCCTCACGACGACATGCGTGAAAACCTGGAGGAATACCAAGCTATTATGGATGCTTGGGAGACTGCAGTCACCCCAACAAGACTTCGGATTGAATCATTTGTTTCGTCCATCAAGGACAGGCATCCCGACAGAATCGACGAGGACATTGAGGATAAGGACAAATCCTCGAAGATGTACAAGGCCTGGCTGCTGGCGACGCTGAAAGTCACCGATAAGCTGCATAAGGTCAAACCCAAGGACCATGTTAATGGTATTTTTGGTGAGTACATGACGGCAGATCCTCTTCAGTCCTTCCTCAAGTATGAAACAGAGGACATGAACCAATCAGAACGTTATCACCCGCACAAGATGTTGAAAGCTACAGACGTTCATGTTCCAGAAAGGGATGTCAAGGCACCTCCTCCACTTCCACCTCGTGATGATCTTCATCCAATTGCATTATCCCCACACATCGGAGTAATGCCCTCTCCACACACTGGTCACTGGAATGATTACGAGGATTCAATTGATCAGGACTCAGACACCGATCTCTCCTTATCGTCAGATAGGAGTGACGACGAGAAATCAATATTGTCATCTGACATGCTAGCAGTGGACGTTTCACCGGATAAGAGCATTCAAAAGCTAAAGAATATCTACAACGAGTCAAAGAATGACATTTTGGAGACCCCCATAACAACGACGAAGTGGCCTCATTTCAGCACGAATAAGAACGTCTTTGACAAGACCTTTTCAACATCCTACAAATTGATTGAACTTAATAAGTTCTTTGAGAGTGCTTTGAGCTCACTTGATGCCGTTGGTTCCGAAGAACAATGGGTTGCCACGAAGGACTTCGAGGGAAGAGAACCAGGTGATCTCTCTTTCAAGGAGGGCGATGTTCTTGAAGTCATACTTAACCTCCAAAATTTCAACATTTCACACCGTGTCGAGGGTGGAAATTGGTTCGTTGGTGCTACTGAAGATATGAAACATCGTCGCATTGGGTTTGCACCTTCGTCATATTTCACTAAACGCTAATCTACCTCGTTTTTTAATAATTTGAGAAGACTACCCACAACCTTCTCTGGGTTAGCACGGAGACCATTGTGGAAGAACTCGCTAGTGATATACTGTCTCAAGTTACCGTTTTCCTTGAATAGATTCAGCTTCACCTTCATGGTGAGGTCAAAGTCCACATATTGATCGTAGTAATATGTAGCAGCCACGATAGGCACAACATCCCATGTCAACTGACTATAGTTGTTTGGGTATAGCGATGACCATTTTTCGTAGGAGTGAAGGGCATGAGCCACTTCCTTCAAAGGACGCAATTGGGCGTAATCCTCAAACATGGATTTGAAGACCATTTCGCCAGTAAAATAAACGGGGCCATCAGATTCGAGAAGCTGCTTCGTTACGACGAAATTCTCATTTCCCTGGGCATAGCGGGTTCTGTCGGCCGCCCAGTTTGTAGCCTTTCCTTCACCATCAGCGTAAATGCATTCCTGAAACAAAGCGTACAAGATATTGGTGTCAAAGCTGTAGGTCAGCTGAATTTCATTCAACACCGCATACGAAGCCCTGCCTTGCGTCTCCAATGCCCAGGCAAACTTCACCACAAGCTGATGGATCGAATCGGTTCCTCCAGAGGCACCGAAATTGAGTCCAATCTGTTGGAATCGTTCAACTGTCAATTTACCGCCGTCAGGCAAAAGAACGTCGTTTTCACTCAAGTATTTTATAATGTGCTTTACGCGCTTCTTGTCCTCCGGGTATTTGGAGTAGTAGTGTCTGTTTCTTTCAGCTGTGCGCTTGTATGTTTGGGTATAGACATCATCGGCAGTGAAGCCAACCGGCGGTACACCCCCAGTGATGAACACAGCTTCAAGATTTTCATAGAAGCCCAAATACGAAAAACAGCAGAATCCTCCGAAAGATTGGCCCATGATCAGCCATTTGGACTTGCCAAAAAGAGCTTGTCTTATGAGTTCCAAATCCTGTACTATCGAGTCTGCTCTGAAGTGGCTCAAGTACTCGACAATGGATTCAGTTGGGCCCTTCGAGAGAAGGAGATCAGTGTCAATTGGGGTACTCAAGCCGGTACCTCTTTGGTCATAATAGATGACCTGGTATCCATCATCAAGAAGAACCTGAGTGAGTCCAGAATTGGACAATGGAACAGCACACGGGAACCCGGGCCCACCTTGAATGTATGCAAGTGGTTTGGGGTCCGTGGGAAAGACAACTTTCCAGATATCCGTGTGAAGCTTCTTGTCGTACTTCTGTGTGATGTTGGCAACGATGTTGATCTGCTCAGACAGACTGCCCCCATGGACTAACGGAGCCGAAAGAACAATTCTTTGGTTCAAAAGCCCGTCATTAACAAAGGCATCGATCACTTTGAAAGGAGCCATAGCGAAGGAATAGTATGAAGAGAAACTTTGGTGCCGTACGCGGAACGGCTGCAAAATATCACTCTTGCATAGGTCAACACTACATAGAGGAAAACACAAATCTACAGCTGCTTTCTTGAAATCGACATTTTTCCATATATTACCCTACTATGACAATTAGTACACAAAGCCCAAAATCTTACCAGAAACGTGCTTTCTTCTGGCCTCCTCGTGGTCCATAATACCAGCAGAGGTGGTCAAGATGACGTAACCGAACTGTCTGGCTGGCAACAAGTTGTCAGTCCATCTCTCGATGTCACCGATCTTGACGTTGAATCTTGGAGAAATGACACCACACTTGTTCAATCTACCGGTCAACTGAACAACGATCTTGCCAGATCTGTGGTCATCAATGTACTCGAACTCGCCAATGTAGCCTGAAAGTTAGTAAATCCCCAAAGGATTCCAAGTCGTTGTAGTAGAGGATGAAATGTCGAGGAAGAGTAAACGATGGTGAGGTAGGTTTAACTACTCAGCACCGTGTAAGTGTAAATCCTCTTCGATCTTCCGAACACTTAAAAGACAGAAAGGGACTGAAACCGATCAATCCATCCAGTTATCAGTTCGGGTTTGGTAGGGGGAAACAACGACTCGGATCAATAAGATGCGTGTAACATACCGTGCTTCTGCATAACCAGCAAAAACTTGATGATAACCTTAGAAGAAGGTCTAAGCAATACTTGACGCTTGCCGGTCTTCTCGGCGTTGTTGATAGCGTTCAAGGCGTCAGCCAAAACAGAAGTTCTAGTCATTTCTAGGAAATGAGTTAGTATAAAAAATTACAACCAAACAAAACAGAAGCCGCATGAGTGTCCCGAGGGAGTCATGAGCAAAAAGAAGATATAAGGTGTTTGCTGTCTCTAGACAATTCGTAGCAATTGCCCATCCGAAGGAGAGCCCATTCTCCACTGTCACCTCGATATTCCCAAATACAGAAATGATCGTGTCAAATAGCTCAAGACATCAAATGCTTATACCATTGTTTCGTTGATTGCAGTACCTCAACATCAGCTCTTCTGATTGTAGCATGCTGATACATACTTCAATTGTAAGCTAAAGAAATAGATGTGTGGGAACTAACGAGAAAATTTTTCGCTTCAAAGTGTCGCAAATTTTTGTACACAGTGCACGTGACTTCCATAGAATACCTTGGGGTTGACAAAATGAATTCAATCCATGGACATAAAATCTCATGATGAAGATGTCTAAAATAACTCTAGTTGAAATACGTATTATCTATCTAGATTGACATTAAGAGGATTGGCTGCCTTTTTAGCTTTCAGACGTACAATCACACGGCCTTTGACACTTAACTATGACATTGTCGTACAGTTCAAGATCTTAATTAGAGGGACACCTTTTAGATTGTATTATTGGTCGAATATTAATATATAATGGTCAATAAGGACCTTTAATATGGTAGGTTGTAATCGATCTGAATGACAGACCCGTGCACCGCATACTAGTCCCAATATTCAGTCTTGGGCAATATATCTAAGCATCAAGATGATAAGATTGGCTTTTGGGACGTCAGCCACACACTCGTTAAGACGTCCTGTCACATTACTACGATGCTTCAGACAAGGCTACCTGAGTAACAACGATAAAAAAAGAAGGACGAGGACCTAACATCAAATGATGAGCTGAAAGGTCTCTTTAAAGTCAACCAGGAGTCCTCGTCATCTGCTCCAGCTGATATGCCTAATGACCAGGGTCTTCAAAGCTTGATGAAGAAGGAAAACAAACCCTATGTTCCCAAATTGAGACATGAGCGACTTTCATATGAGATGCCGGGCATGCCCAATGAGGATGAGTTCACGAAATACTCCAACAAAGTTCAAAAGCCAAAGACTGTCACTCGATGGAGTAGATATCTCCCAAAAATTGTGGCCCTTGTGCTTGTTCTTTGGGGAGGGTACACGGTAAAAGTATGGTATTATCCATCAGAGAAGGGCTCTGACAGTAAAGACCTCTTGGATCCAGAGCACTTTCACCCTTTCAAGGTTACACATGTCAAACAAGTTGATGAAGACCATTATTTAATTGAAGTTCATCCAAAGTTTAAGAACTGGCAATACAGCTATTACGCTAACTACGAGGCAAAGACTGTTTGGAATGGAGACAGGTTATGGTCGGTAGAAATCATGCAGCCTCAGATTCAGATTGTTAGATCCTACACGCCTTTGCCATTATACTTTATGAAATCGGAGAGAACCCGGTCAGGAGAAGAAGAGCCGCTTCTCAGAGTGATAGACAATGATAGAGAAGATTACGACAAGGGTGGAGTCATGACATTTTACATAAAAAAGTACGACGACGGAGAAATGTCAAGGTACCTCACTTCACGGAAGGTTGGGGACATCATACAGATAAGAGGTCCCTACACGGACTACAAGTTCCCCTATCATCCTTTGAAGAAGTTTCATCAAAGACCCATGTTCAGAGACTTGCCCTCGAAAGTGGAACCTGAGGCTCTCTTGTCCGTGGTGAAGAAGCAAAATAATGTGCCCGATTTTGACAACCTTGTATTCTACGGAGCTGGTACCGGTATTGCTCCAATAATCCAGTGCTTGTTCTCGAGAAATCCATATAGAGGCTTTGTTGACATTCACTTCTCAGCCCAAAAACCTTCTGAGCTTGAGCCATTCAAAAGATACTTATTTTTCCTCGAGAAGCTAGACAGAGCTAAGTTGCATACTCACTATGATTCCCAGTTCATGTCCAAGCTTGGTAAGAAGGACATACAGAGCCCACTGAAACCCAACTTCCAGAGTTCTATGAGGGTTGAGCAAGAGGTAGGAGAAAAGGAAGAGCTTTTGGAGGATGATAAGTTGAAGCTCAGAATGGCTATCATGCGTGATACTAAGGAGGAGCAAACATCCAAAGACCTCATTCCAGCGAGCGAAACACAGAGGGCTCCAAGATACGAGAATGCTTTACAACAAGCGCAGGTTACTGCCACTGAGCCTAAAGAAACACCTGCTCTTGCAGTTGTATGCGGCCCAGATGGATATGTAAGCTATGTGGCTGGACAGAAGCTTTTGGAGACCAATGAGCAAGGGGAGGTCAAGGGTCTTCTTGGCAGTAAAGGCTGGGATAGTTCCAACGTGTATAAATTATAGCATCAACATGTACATAGACTCGGTTGCAGAATCGAAAAGTCCGAATGCGTTCGCACCACCAACTTGCACAGAGACGTACTAATTCACAACGATTCCTTCTCATACCTCGAGAGATGGAAGATCAGCGACGGGTCTCTCTGGAGCTCTTTCTGATCATAAAGCCGACTTGTGTGGAGCTATCTAAATTATCTACCCTTCCACCTGAGGCACTCGAAAAAGAGACTCGATTACTTACCCAATGCCTCCAGACATTATGCAACCAACTAGATCATCACGAGAAAGAGTACGCTGGAAAACACTATTCATTGTCGACTAAATTTGCAGACTATGCCTTCTTCCCTATCTCAAATTTGCTCAAACAGCCCTCGCTACTGCCTTCTCCGACGAAACATGTTCTTCACATCATTGGCTTCCTTCTAGCCCACTCTTGGCTGCACGAGATCAACGAGACCCTAATAGACCAATTGTCTCCTATCATAGTATATCTATGTGGAGGCCAGAATAAGAGCATACTTGTCTCAGAGGACGACCTCGGGTTTTACCATCAAGTGGTCTACTGCATCAACAAGCTTGTTCGCTGCTTCCCTCGTGATTACTATAACAAACAAGACGAGAAACGTTTGAGTGTTCTAGGTGACATCACAAGTCTCCTTCTAGATTTGCTTGGAACTATTCCGCAACCTCTCGATCAAGAGCGTAACGAATTATCCATCAAGGTGTTGGAGTGTCTCACTTGGCTCTACTCGGTGCGAGTCAATGCCGAGCAGTCCTCCTTCGTGTTTCCTGGAATAATCTCCAAGGTAGCGAAGTTCGTCATAATCTCAAAAAATTTGCATACAAAGACCATCATTGCGGTCTTTGAACTCTTAAAGGCCTTGATTGTGAAGATCTTCTCCGACTTGAGTCTTGATGCAAAGGTAGTAGATACCTCGTTTCTAAGCACGGATCTAAGCTCACTCAAGGCATTGTATGACGATCCCGACGAGGCAAAACCTAGCTCTAAAGAGTTAGTGAAGACGGAAGTCAATACCCCAAAATCCAGTCATAGATCACAAGCATGGCTTTCTGCTACTTCTAAGCAGCTAAAAATTGCATTGATCACTATCTTCAGGCATCTTCTCATAAAGAAAAGTGTACGCGACAAGATAGCTACGAATCTCTCACTTCGGGAGTCCCTATTTGCATTCTTGAAAGAAGTCACCAGTCAATGTTTCCGATCGCTCTTCTCAGACATAATTCTCACATTTACCGACATCACGTCGCTACTTATTTTCAGTGCCCTTGAACTGAGCCCTGGAGATTCCGAAGAGCTTTACGAAATGGGCACAAGCATCTTCCTCGCCCATCATCGCGATAACCTCGACATTTTACACAAAGCATTAGATCAAAAGGCTGATGATCTTGTCTCAAATCAATTGCCACGAATCTTCATCTCTACCGATGACGAAAAAGTGCACCTCACCCTTGTCGCGATTAGATTTCACCTTCATTTAATGGACAAGATTGTTGCCGAACTGGCGTCGAACAACTCAATGGAGTTAAAGCAGCTCGCTGTTCTGCAAATTTGCGCTGGCGTGATTAATCGTGTTCTACACTCGAACGGGAAAAAACATAAGAAAGACTCAAAGGTGGAATATAATTTTGAGTCAGTTGAAGCAGAAAACTCAATGGATTCGGTTGTCCTACCGCTGCACATTAACGCCAAGAGCATCACAAAAATCAGAAATGATACGACCAAGGCTTCGAGGCCCACTAAAGCAAGTTTGACTCAGCTTACTAGAGCATTCGATTGCTCAGGTCATAGTGACGTGAGAGATTTGGAATCTCTGTTTTTTCCATCCTCATTCACTTCCACAATTGAAAAAGCTTTACTGTTATTCATCCAGTATGTTGGTGAGTCTGCAGTCAGTATCACTCCTATAATTGATCATTTGTTAATGGAGCTGGGCAGATCAAGTGACGCTCTTTTACGCAAGGGAGTCTTTTTGTGGGCGAGTAACACATTAGTGCTGTCATTTGGAAGGAAACATGAGCAGGCCAGTATGAGCGAATTGGTGACATTCTACGATGACGAACCCCAGGATGACTCTGTAGAAGAGTCTCTTTACTTGGTGCTTGAAACTGCAAAAGCTGTATTCGATGATACTGAAGAGTTCAAGCAACAAGAAGACACCAATAATTTGGTACCTAATGAAGCCACTTTTTCAATAGCCATCAAGTCCTTGGGTATCTTGTCAACCTCTTTCTCGAAACAAGATTTTGAGACAGATGTATTGATGGACTACCTATACTTATTGCTCGAGGCGATGACACACAGGTCAGACAGTTTGGTCAATCAGATGGCTAGAAGTGTGTTGAACTCAATTGCTAGAGAGCACTATGAGGGAAGTCTACAGATGCTTGTTGAGGCTAATGCTGATTATTTGATCGACACATTGAGTTTGAAGTTAACTATGAATAGCGGCTTGACGCCATCCCTCCCTGGTATCTTGCTTGTTGTACTCAAGATTTCGGGTGTCGAATTAGTGAAATCCAACCAACTCAGAGACATATTGAGTGAGATATTCATAGTCATAGATCTGTTTCATGGCTATTCAGTCCTTGTTGAAAACTTCTTCATGGTATTTGAAGAGGTAGTTGCATTAATTAAGAGCATATATTTGCGTGAATTACTTGATTCGAACAAATTGAAGTCAACAGAAGTTCCTTCGCCGTTCAAACCGTGGGGAATCGCAAATCGTGACCAATTGATCGATCTCCTAGATGAAAAGAATAGACAAGGAGATCCTTTTTCAGACTATGATCCGGAGAAGGAGTATTTTGAAAGAAAACCTGGGGTTCCTTTTGGAGATCAAGACTCTGATGATGACAGCGATAATGAAGAAGAACCGCCAGAAGCGCCTCTGCCCTGGCCCTCGCCTATTCCAGAAGATACTTACAATCTCGTCCTTCAAGTTTTCAAGTACGGCTTGCAACTACTCACTCATCCGTCTATAAAGCTTAGATTGACAATATTTAAGACATTGGAAAATGCTTATCTCATAGTGGCATCCAATTATGAGAGACTCATGCCCGTATTGGCGGAGAGTTGGCCTGTCTTAATGTCTCTTGCCTCCGGAACGAAAACTGTCTCGGATTGGGAAAGTGCAAATTTTGAACATTCGCAACTTACGGGTCCAGCAATTCACTTTGCGACAACGATTTTCGCAGAGGATGCGAAGCATCAAGCATTTATGAGCCGAAGGTTTCTTGATCTTTGGGAATTTCTCAGAAAACATAATCTGATGTTCATACTAGACCTGAAAGTAAAAGAGTCTAATGCCGTTGTGTCAGGGCCTGTGGCGCCCTCTGTGAGAAAGGCTTACGTGGAATTATTTGTCACGGCGCTCAATAATTATGAGAGACAGATCCCTCACCAGACAGCACTAGATATTGCCCGCGTGTGCACAAGATTGGGGTTGGATGAAACGCAGTTTCATCTCAGCAGGGACCTTAGAAGCGCATTGTGGGTCGTTAAACATTATTCATAGCATTAACCATCATTTCCAGCCGCATCATCGGTACTCATCAAATCGTGTATAACAGCCTTTTTTATCGTAGGTTTCTTAGCTGGTTTGAATGATAACGTTTGTTGGCCCTTGGGCAAGACATGTACAGGGTTCTTCACAGGTTCTTCGACAACCTGCTGAGGACTCTGCGGGTTCTCAGGATTTGCAGCATCTCCGTATTTCTTTTGATCTTCATCCAGCAAGTTAATCTTTCTTTCCTTTATTGCCTGGCCGACAGGTTGGGTCTTAGGCACTGTATCACTCAAAAAGTGCAATGCGTCTTGCGTGGAAACGACAGCACTCAAATCTTTGTATTGTATCTTCTTCCTCTTCTCCATTCTTGCGATCATGGCAGCGTGTTCCATGAAATATTGAACAAAGAGCTCAGTAGCTGCTCCAGTAGCAAAAACAGCACCCTGCGAGGCCGAATAATAATCAGGGTCCATTTTGAAAATTTTCTTTATTTTTGAAAGAGGCAATGACATGACAGCGTCATCAACTGCCATGGCATCGTCATCGTTATCCTCTGCTTCCTGATCCTGATTTTCATGGGTAGATTCAGACATTGTGACATCTTCAGTAGCTAACGGAGCACGAGAAGCATCTGGTGCAGGAGATGACTCCAGAGGAAATGGCGAAGTTGCAGGAGTCTCTGACATTGCTTTCTGTGAACTAGTCAATGAGGAAGACATGGTAAATCCTAGAGGTGTTGGAGCGCGTCTATACTGGTATATGTGGTGTACGGGTGTAATACACCAGATGTACCTGAATCCCATGATTTATGCTATTTGACCCCCAATAGAGGCCTCTATGATCTACATTCCAGCTTCTTCATGGCACTGGGCCCTTTCATTATTCGTGACATGGCGCTATATACAGATTTTAATGCATCTTCTATGATTTGAAGGTGAATGCTTTAGTCCTTCACGATGACAGAGTTCTTCTCTGCCTCCACTTGGGCCTGCTGCGGGTTCACAAACTCTTCCAAGTAGTTGCTCTTCTCCAAGTCCACGTCGTTGTAATTCTCGCCATATTCTATGAAGTCTTTGATGTTGTTCCATGCAAGCTCGGGGCTTTTGAAGCTATCGCTGTAACCAGGCGTTTTTTGCATGATCTGTGGAACGTCAACTGACACGAATGGTTTGAGGTCAGTGGTAGCCAAGTCACTGGGCACAACGTATGTTCTGACCTTGTCCCAGTTGACCATGTATTTTCCGTGCTTGGTCAAGCTACCAATACCGGAAGAACGAGTACCTTTGTAGAAGTTCTTGTTACCCAGCTTGGTGTAAAGAGGGTGACGCTTGGAGCCCGACTTGGTGTAACCGTACCATATCTGACCATCTCTGTAAGTCTGGGTGGGTCTTCTCAAAGAGGCAACCGTGGACTGTTGAAACCTGAGGACAGTAGAAGCCTTCATTTTAAAGCTTTATATATGTTACGATGAGGAGCAGGGGCGGCCGTTTGAGGTTAGATTCGTGCTGTCTTGGTTAAGCAAAATTTTGTCAGTAAAAGAGTATCTTGGTGCACGGATGTATCAGATTGATGGTGCGAAGCTGTTTGTGAGACCCTAAGATTCTCGTAAAAAATGCGAATCTTCCTGAGACTTGTGGAACTACAAGAGCGAGCTTAAGGCGAGGGAAATTCAAAATATAAATCATTGAAAAAATTCAAAAAAGCGAGATGCTGTTTGTTAACTCCTTTGGCTTTGAAGGCTAATTTCCTCGGGGTCACTTGATCCTCGGTGCTTGGTAGAAGGGTCTGCTCTACGTTTTCGCAGCCATTTTGGAAGGTCCAGAAAGCAGAATCATCACGCTGAAGCGTGGCACAAAAGCGGAAGGTATTGTAACAGTCACGTACTCTTAATTTTAAAGGGTAAGTCCAGTGAATTTCAAGCTCTTTGATGACCTCGAGGTCATTCATTGTCTTCACAGGAGTAGCACAAGCCCAGCTCTGAACATAAATAGAGGTGGTTCCCGTCACTTTTTGTTTTCTTCTTCATCTACTTGACAACCACAGTTCTGAACCACCGTTTGGAACATTTAGGTTAATTAGTCTTCAACACCACCACAAAGACAAGCAACAACAAGCGCACCACAATGTGTTTCGAAAAGTGTAAGAGCGTCTGCAGGGTTCTTTTCCCAAAAGACGTCAGAGATGCTTATTTTGAAGAAGATACTGGGTTCGTTCGGACTAATCACGAGTACTCAGTGATTGAGTTTACCTGGCAAGAGGGTGAGCTCGAATACTTCACCTTCCTCAGAAACCAGTCCTTCACTGCTTTTGCTGCTTATCAACAAGCCCAGGCTTTTTATGAGCACAAAATTATGCAATTCGAGCGCCGTCACTTGAATGGGCATTGGATTCGCAACCACCAGAGAATGGCTCAGCAGGACAGCCGTTTGATGGAAATCTACCGTCAGAAGAGAGAGAAGAGAAAGCAGGCTTCTGAGCCACAAGTTCTGAAGCCTGAAGCTCCTAGAGTTTCTGAGAATAAACATGTTCCTGAAGCCGCCGTGGCTTCCACCAATGTGGGCAATTTGAAGGTTTCGACCACCGTTGAGTCCACTGTTTCCGAATGCCCACCACAAACCACTTCCCCCAAGGCTGTACCAGCCGACGACAAGCCCTCTGTAACTTCTCCCACAGAGCAGCTTTCCCCAATCATTTCCCAAATTGCCCCCACCGAGACTCTGGAGGCAATCTCAGTTTCCACAAACACAAAGGTGGAAGCTGAAACCAAGGAAGCCCGCGGCCCTCAAACTTCCCAGGCTCAGGTTTCCAAGGACAAGAAGATGAAGCGTTCCAAGGCTGCAAAGCAAGCGGAAAGGGCTGCAAAGCAAGCAGAAAAGGCAGCCAAGAAGAAGCTGAGATCATCCAAGTCCGGCTTGCCTCCAACACCAAAGCAGTTTAGACGTCGTTATTGGAACGTCAAGCAGCTCGAGATCCCTGGCCACTACTTGCCAAACTACAGCGACAAGTTGTCCACGGTGCTTATTCAAGTTGAGGACGATGAGCCGGACCACTTGAAGCAGGATGTTGGAGAGGATAATTTCGAGTTTCTGGAGAGCGTCGGGGTTTTGGAGCCCGCTTGTAAGGTCCCAGAGCCTATGCACGATGCCCCCGAGCCGGAGCCTATTCCAGAGCAGGAGCATGTACCAGAAACTGAGCTTGTTCCAGAGCCTGAACAGGCAGAACAACCTGAAGAGGTGGTTTTGGAGCCTGAAACTGAGGCGCCAGAACCTGAAACCATGGTTCTCGACTCTAAGTTGCCTGCGCCTGAAACCGAGGCGCTGAAGCCCAAGCATATCAGCGACTACTGCCTTGGTGACTTCCCCTTCTTCATGCTGACGTTGGCCCAAAAGCAGTATGTCACATACCTTCCTAGAGACTTCTACAAGGCTCGGGAGGCATTTTACCCAAAGGAGACTGACTTCTTTTTGCCAGGCGACTTTGCCGGCTTCAAGGCCCTCACTTACCCCAAGATTCAGTCGGAGTTCTTCCCCTCCGACTTTCTCGCCTTGGGGATGAGCCCCGTCCACAGAGGACAAGGCTTGTCAGAAATTCGAGGCCTGTCTGGGGTTACACCATCACCCATACCAAGAGACCTTCTTATGGTTTTGAGTTGGTGCTTCCTATGCCAATGAAGCGTGCGATTGCTCCATTGTGCTGATTCGTCCCTTCGCTGATGAATCCATATTACTATTCAGATCAAAAACAAAAAAAAAAAAAAAAAAAAAAAAAAAGCTAGAAAAATAGAAAAAAATAAAAATAAGTTAAAAAGAGCGTTGTAGACTCTAAAACGGATAATAATACTCAGAGCTCATTATTATCTGCCGATATCTCTCAGTTTTTCTAACTGGAGGGATGTCCATCAAGAGTACCCCAGGCTTCGTGTGCGGTACTCCAGGCTGCTCGCTTGTAGTATGAGACTTTTTATAAACTTCGATGCACAAATGGATAGAAATTCTGAACCCCATGAATTCTTTCAATTGTTCTTCTACATTTCAGTGATGTGTTGGGCCTTTGAACTTTGCAGTCTTTAATCTCGTCCCCTCACATCGACATCACAGAACGCTTGGACCTCAAACACTGACCGCGGCTAATGAGGATATCGAATTTTTCAAAGGCAATTTAGTCAAAGGTAAATTAAAAGCACAATGGTTGAAGTTTTTTCTTTCATATGACTACTCCGTAGGCATGCACTGCGCGGTCCATGTTCTCAAAGCCTCATCATCAACGGACTACATTCCTTAACACAAACGATAATTACTTTGAGAGTGAAGAAGAATCTAATAAAATCAAAAGTTTGCACTCCTGTCACACAGACTAGGCCTGCAATCGAAATGACACATTTGAGCCTCAGGGCGGCCTGCGGCGGAGGTACAGAACATCCATTGTGCAATACATTGTGAAAGCAAGCTCTAACGGCAACACAGAAGATTACAAAATACTTCATCAATTGACAAAATTCAGAAAGAGGCGGTATCGATTGTGCAACCCAAACCCCAATGTGCATCCTTGTCGAAACCTAAAAGCGCTAAAGGGCCTAACATGCAGCAGCCGTACGATCATATAACCAAGCCTTCTCTCTAAGATTCACATCAATTCCTCGACAAAGCCGAGCACCTTACTGCCACGCCGTTGAGGCTGCAAATATCTGTCACATGTAATGCGAGGAACCATCCAAAAAAGACCAACATTAGCAATTAAGCGCTATCTATCGAGCAAACGTCCTGCTGCCCTGTACACAAACGCACGGGCCTGTCAAGAGTAGCAACCAGCCTCAGACTTATATAAGAGCTTTGCAGACTAACTGGCTGAAGCTTCCAAAGTACCTCCTCCAATGGCTGGCAACATCCCTGAACAACCCTCCAACCCGGGGCCATTCGACATTCAACATGGTTACAATGACATTGAGATCCACACGGAAAAGTACGATGACGAACCTACTCCCTTAGCTGGAAGACAGGGCAAGGCCAAGGAGTTCGTCAACACCCACACTGACAAGGAACACCAAAAGAAATACGCCAAGGAAGGTGCTAAGAGGGGCTTTCACTTGCTCACCCGTTTCATCTGCAACTAAGGTGATATTCTCCAACGCTCGTTTGCACCCATTGTTGTACTATATACTTAATATGAAATAACCAAATCAGAGTTTTGGCTGGGTTGGTGCAGCCAATTCAACCACCTTCTTGGCAAAGCCGTAGCTTCCTTGGAATCCTCCGCCGCCAGCGCCGTAATTGTGAATGAGCCATGGTCGTCTGGTATCTCTCTCAATCCGCATGCCACCGTCTCTGAAAGGTCTGAGTCCAACATTAACTTGAACAACGTCCAAAAAGCTCGGATTCGAGAGCTTAGCATCCACAATCTCTGGGGCGTATGCAACGGCTCGCTGAGAGAGCTTGACGGAAAGCGCCTTATTCTCCTGGGGGTCCCAGTTCTCTTGGACAAAAGTACCTCCAATGATGGTTCCGCCTTCTTTGCGTGGGAACATGTAGAGGAGCTCATTGGGGTCGTCAAAGCCCTCGACGCAAATGCATTTGCTGATATTGTTCCTGACAAAAAGCACCTGGCCCTTGACTGGGTAATTCCGTCTCGCATCGTTGACTCCGTCGATTCTGTAGGCCATAAGCCCAGCGGAATTGATGACCCAATTGGCCTCTTTTCCAGAAGAGTGAAGCAAACGGGCATCATCAATGCTTGTGATGAAGCTGACACGCTTGATTGTCACACCTAGTTTGATGCAATGTTGCAAAAGGTAATTGAGGTAGATAGGCACGGAAATCACCACCGTATCAAACTCGGTTCCGTATACTGTTCCTGGAAGAAGGTCTTCTTTTGGAATGACCTTTTCGTTGGCAAGCTCCTTGAACCAATGATTGAAACCAGAGGTATCGCCATTAGCTCTAGCTACAGCTGTAGGAGTATAGTAAGTGGCATTGGCTCGGCGCCAGACGCCGGACTGAGGGTCATCCGCAAGACGCTGAAATTCGTGATATCCCACTTCGTCCAATTCCTGAAGTTTTTTATCTCTTGGGCTGGCAAATGAGTGCCAGTTCGCTCCAGCATATGGAGAGGCATATCCCAAGCTGAAGTCACCTGGTATGTGTGCCGCCACAACGGTGATATCGTAATCTGGATACGCTCTTTTGAGCTGAAGGGCAGCAGTAAGTCCCACGACGCCAGCGCCTACAACAACCACTTTGGAGGAAGACATGGTAGTTGGTCCAACTTGAGCTTATCGCAGTGCGCAATTTGACTGGTAGTGGGAATGCGTCCACAGCGATGGACGACTGTTAGGAATCAAATCCCAAAATATTTCAAATATTCTGAAAACCCAGAATTGGACTAATTGAATATGGAGTTATCGTTTTCCCAGTTGGTGCTTGGTTGACGTGGATCCACCTGCACATGGCAGCAGGCATAACGCCAGATGCTCACATTGATTCAACAGTAACTCATGTTCTCATTTGCAAGGAGGCTAGTCGACCGGCTTGACGGCTCGAATCTTCTGCAGCACCAATCAGACAACTCATACTTTAAGGAAACTCAGAAAATCAACAACAATGGCTACGGTCTTCGGGTGCTTAAGGTGATTCCTCATTCTGGTGCTCACCGGCTCGGTCTAGAGGCCTGGTTCGACTTCATCATCAGAATCAACAACAACGAATTGCCCATGAAGAATCCTCCTTCTCTGGCCTACAGTGTCAATGACGAAGGCGCCGTCAATTACGGACAGCAGGGCGCTGAAGCCGGCATGATAGACTGGGACGCTTTGGCTCAGGAACTTGAAAACATAGCTCACCACAATGGGCCTAGACAGGTTGAGTTTGAGGTCTGGAGCGCCAAGGGTGGTGTGGTGCGTCAGGTCCGTGTTCCTCTTGACGAGTTTCGTAAAGAGCTTCCCGCTGACACTGGTGCTGACGAAAAGGCATACCTCAACAACTTCCAGCAGATTGGCCTCACTGTACAATCAGAGCACTTGAATAATGCTACATACGTGTGGCGTGTTCTCAATACGCATCCAGGCTCTCCAGCTTTTGACGCTAAACTTGTCCCTCACTCAGACTATGTTATTGGATGCGACTCGTGCTTTGACGCGGACGACCACGGAAAGGGCCTTTTGTCCAATGGCGGAGAGAGATTGCTTTCACAAACGATATTAAGCTACTACAACCACCACAGTGCTGTGCAACAAAAGGACACCATTCCCATCATGTTGTATGTGTACAACCACGACCATGATGTCTTACGTCCTGTGACTGTGAACCTATCACGAGGTTGGTCCACTGGAGGAGCCAAGGGTATTCTAGGCTGTGATGTGGGTTACGGGTGGCTTCATCGTATACCAGAGGTAGTTGGCAAATTCGACAACATGGAGACCATCGACGATCTTCTTTACGAGAACAAAACTGATTTGAGCTATAATTTGAACGAGAAAGCGCCAGAGCCCGAAATTAGTGCACCACCGCAAAGCGCTCCTCCAAGAACAGCTTCATTTTCTGGAACCGCTATCGTTGCGCAGGCAGCACCAATCGCTCCACCATCCATACCGCCATCGGCCAAATTAGCCAAGAAGAAAAGACATCATGGATCAGCAAATGTCGATCTTACCAATTTCATGAATGAAGAGCTAGATAAGTCCAAGGCCTCGGACGTGAAGTACGGCGAGCAGCCTGAGGACACACCGCCGCCTCCACCCCCAACAAAAGCTGCTAAGGAATAAGCATGTACTATAATATAGGAACTGAGCATGAAGCCAACAGAATTTTGTGTTCAGACAAAAACTTGTTGTAGAATCCAAAGACGTCAAAACAAAAAAAAACGTGCCCACTGTCGGATTCGAACCGACGATCGCCTCATTACGAGTGAGGCGCCTTACCACTTGGCCAAGCGGGCGCGATTAGATGCGAATGCCAACAGTTAAAATAAGAAGGCCAGAATTAAACGCGATCCGCTGTACATGCAGTACTAAAAGCTAATGCAAGAAGTGCTCTGGGATGCAGCAAGAATTGGTAGTGAAAGTTAAGAAGAGCGAATTAAAGGAATAGTGGAGCATTTCTGGATTCTTCTCATTTTTTAAGACCTGGCCCCTCACTGGCACCACCACTGGATAAAATCCAGTTTTGAGTCAATCAGGTGCCGCAAACAACTCCTACTGACTGACCTTCGCCTCAAATCGTGCAATCAATTGCCTCTTTGGTCAGAGCAAGCCCAACATCCAAATCAACAGCACTCTTCAGAATCTTGCGCACTGAATCTTCAGTCGCTGCCATGTCTACTCAAGACCCCATTCTCACGACTTTGGGACTCTTCATCATCGACGATAATATCTATCCTGAATCATGGCAACGAGAGTCTGAACATGACATCATTGGTGGTGGGGCGCTGTACGCCATTGTGGGAGGAAGAATAGCTTGCGGACCAGAACTAGGTCCTAGGATCTGCGGCATCATAGATAAGGGAACAGACTTTCCACCACAGGTTGAGAGTGAAATCAAGAGCTGGGGTGCTGGCCCTGCATTCCGTAAAAATCCACATCGCTTGACGACAAGGGGTGCAAACGTGTACCAGGAAAATGGGATTCGTTCGTTTGTTTACAGATCGCCAAAAAAGAGGATCGAGGACTTTGATATCCTTGAAACAGGCAATTTGATCAAGCTGAAGACGTTTCATACGTGCTGTGCCATTGACCGTTGTGGCACTATAGTTGAACGGTTTATCGACGAGCTAAAGGCAAATGGAGGTGGCCCACCGCTACACATATTTGAGCCGTTTCCCGATGTGTGCGTTCCTGAGAACTACAAGGACCTTACGAAACTACTACCCAAGCTACATGTGTTCAGTCCCAACATCGAAGAAGCCGCTGGCTTCTTAGGTGAAGCAGTGCCAAGCACCGAGGAGGGAATTGCCCGGCTAGCAGAACAGTTCGTCAAATATTCACCCAATGACGGAGGAGTCGTCATTAGATGCGGAGCTCGAGGTTGCTACATCAAAACTCACAACGAGGCGTTTATGCTTAAGGCATACCACGATGATCAAGCTAAGGTGAAGGATGTTACAGGTGGTGGGAACACATTCTGTGGAGCCTTCATGACGGCACTTTACTTATCCAACCAAAATTGGCTCATAGCAGGAGTAATAGGCAATGTAGCAAGTGGCTGTATTGTCGAAAAGCTTGGAATGCCTACAAGGGAGCCTAACTCGGAAATTTGGAACGGGACATCCATAACGGAACGTCTCCAGACTTATATTAAGAAGCAATCGCTTACGATAGAATTGAAGGAAATAGACTGGTTATAAATGGAACAATTTTTTTTAATGCGATTTTTGCAGCTGTTGGTTGGACTTGACGTACTCGGCAGTGGAGTCAGGCGAAGATGAATCGAGAGCTTCTGCCTCATCTTGTTTCTCGTCATGCGTTTCATGCTTTGGTGGGGGATGGGCGTAAAGAACCTTCAACAACTCCTTGTCGTCGGTCCAGGCCCTGAAGACCTTGCCGTACATATATACTCCAATACCACAAAGACTGAGGAACATCTGCACAACACCGTAAATGACGAAAGTGTTTTTACCGCCTCTAGCAAAGTAGACATCGGTATTGAACAATGAAAAGATGAAGCCCAAGAAGTTCTTGGCAAAGTTGAAGGAAACTAATGCCTCAGCTGCGAACATCTTGTAGCAGTCAACTGTGTATGTGATGGCCGTTGTGGATGCCATAGATGAGCCAAAACTCAAGCATCCAAAGAACACAACCGGTGCAATCCAAGGCTTGGCGTCTGCGGCGGACCAGCCGTACCCCATAAGCCCAAAGCACTCAAGAATTGTCGCCGGTATTAACATGAATAGTCTGAATTCAGGCTCGTAGATGCCGTGGTTCTTGGCGGCAAGATATCTCACAAGACGATCACCAACAAAACCTGTGGTGAGCGAGCCAAGCACACCGCCAATGAAAGGACCCAAGTAAAAGAGACCCACAGTTTGTTGCGAGTAGCCGTAGTCTTCGCCCTTGAAGATGTCGGAAACGGTTTCGGAGATGACAATCAACCAGACGACGGCCATGGAATAGATCAAACTGCCGTAGAGAACCGGTGGGTACAAGTAAAGAAAGAACGGCCTCAATGCAACCTGCCACCATTTGTCAGGCGTGTGTCTTCCCGAGAGCAATGCCAATCTATTTTTGAAGCTCTTTGGGGTCGACGAGATCGAAGGATCGCCTTCATGGTGGATGTCAGTGATGCCAACGGGATCCCCATGGTTATCATGAATGGTGCTCTCAAAACGAGAGGATGACAAACTGTCCGTGTCCACCACGTTTGCCGAGGATGGAAGAGCATATGCGTGGGGTCTCTGCTCGGGAGGAATGTAATTACGGGCACGACGGGCGGCCTCTGTCTCTTGAATAGACCGTTTGCTCGGTGTAGGAGATCTTTCCCAGAAAGTCTCGGGCACGAAAAGGAAGGTAAGGATAAGGTTCAAGCCCAAAAACATGGCCAAAATCCAGTACATCCAGTGGCGGCCCAAGTGCTCGAACATCAAGGACGAGAGCAACGGGATGATGTTCTTTCCGCCGAGTAACAAAAGAGTGTAAAGGCCTGTTCTGTAGGCACGCTCGTGCTGGAAATACAACTCACTCAAGCTGGCAGAGGTCAAACTCTCTGTTGGCGAGGCACCAAAACCTGTCAAGATACGGCCGGCCATGAGGGCACCGTAATTCTCCGAAGATGCGGCGATGATGGCACCAATCAAGAAGATCAAGATGCCTAGCAAGTAGACCAAACGTTTTCCGTAGAGAACGGCCGTGGGACTGGCGAAAACGGAACCAACACCAAGCGCCAACATGAAGCCACCCACCAAATAGGAGATCACGGAAAGCGGCTCATTGAACTCATCCGCAAGCGATGAGAAGGCAGCGGCCAAGATCGGCGTTTGACCACCTCCAATAAACGTCTGGAACCCGATGATCAAAAAGCAAATATCTTTACGGATGGTGGGCCAGTTGAGCGGGTCGTTTGGGTTGTCATGGGGTTGTGGATGCAAAATGATGCCGGTATCGGTACGCTTCAAGGAAGCGGTTTCGGCCTCCAGCGGAGCGGCCAGATCGTCGTCCATCATGGCGATGGTGCCTGTGACATTGCGGTTGCAGGGAATTATCCCTAGGCGAGGCATATGTGGATGTTTACTGTGGACGAAGCAGAAAAAAAGACAGATGTACAGCTTATGTAGTGGGGAGACTTGGCATTATGTGAGTGACAGCATGGTACAGTTCATGTATACGCGAAAATTCTTGGTGGGCACAACACAGAGAGGGGAGACGGGGAAAAATGGCGTTTATGTTTTATTCTATAATTGGGGCGGGGGAGCCGTGTGTTTACAGCTTCCTTCCTTTTCTGATGCTTTTCGATTTGATGCGAAAACATCCTCTTTTTCGGTGGACCATGGCCAAAACATTCGATGACAGCGAGTCAAGGCGACAAAGCTAGGGCGGCTTCGGAGGGGAGTTGGCGGCATTAAATTTACAAAACAAATGGGTATATATACGGGGTCTGGAGGAAAGTGAAGTGCCCGATGGGTCCGGGTGATTCGTGTTTCGCAGCCACCGGTGGGGCTTATGCACGGCAGTCAACACTCGCTATTGTGGTTTTGAACATAGGCGAGGTGGTTTCAGAAGGACCAGGGAACGCTCGACATAGCTAACCACCAGGGTTTCTATTTTTTGTACTTTTTTTTTTCTTATTTCAAAAAAAGAACAGTTATTCGGAAGCCTTTTACTGGAGCATCTTCGTCCGATGAGCTTCGCCTGGCTTCTCCACATTCCGTGCCGATGATGTCACTGAAGGCCCTCCCAATTCTGCCGCAGGATGCAGCGAAACCGGACCCTGGTTTCCATACGAGATCGGCGGTTTCACCACAGTAGCTCTGTTCCACTGAAACAAGTTGAACGTTCCGATTTTGATTCTGCTCCAGAACGGAACGTGGTCAGGTGGGCGGGGACGGGGACCTTTCCAGAGCATGGTAAGCGTGAACACCACATTGGGCTTGACCGTATTCTTCTTGAGCTGAATCCATAACATGACTGGCTGGGGAGTGTGGCTGGGATCGACGGAGGAATTTAAAGCTGGGAAGGGTGTCATCGGTGGCACCTGCCAAGGCAGTCCGAGGTCACTTTTCACCGAGTCCAACTGGGACTTCAGCGCAGGAACAGCACTGGAGCCGGTCACACCGGAGGAGTTGCTGGCGATGTGGCGAAAAGGAAAGTGAACAGAGAAAGAAGTCTAAAATAGATTTCGAGGAGATGGGGGCTTCTTCTCGAGGTGGGGACTCGGCGTTTGGCTTGGTTCTGAGCCTGCCTGCGTGATAAACTCACACTGGACATATTCAGCACGATGGGGATTCTCCAGAATGCCAAATTCACTGTACTCTTGGAAGGTCGGCAATCAAAAATCCGATCCCGATTTGGCCACGGGCTCGATCTGCATCGCAGCAAGGAAAGTCTAATTGAAAATTTTGGCACAATGCTCAATGTTGCAACACGGAACCCTCAGTGAGCTGGATTTGCGGAAACTGGTGCCGATCAACGAGGCCGAATAAAGTACTGGAAGGTACGCCTGGTCACTGACTCTGACTTACCTGTCATCCATTGGTTGAAGGAGGCTCTTCGCTACTCCTCGGGCATTTTGCAGCCACTCCCCGCGGGCTTCTCTGCGTCACCTTACAACTGCCTGACACCCCCTCACAGGCTTAACAAACCGTAAACTACGCCAAACAGGCACGGCGCTATTGTCTGCTTTGAATGCTACGTCGATCTGGGTGGCAGGATGGAGGAAGCTTTTTCTGGTTTTCTGGGACATTGAGGTATTCGATTGGCTGCGAATCTCCGGACTCAGTGCAACAAAGCAGCGCAAAGTGCAAGATAATCAGAACTTGCAGGAGGGGAGATTCCTAATTTTTTAGAATCCTCACCAAAAGCCCCATTTCCCAGATCATCTCGATGAGGGTGCTCGAGAAACTCAGCCCTTGGCATCTTGGCGGGACGGTTGCAAAAAAAGGGCAAGCAAAAGCCAGCCTCCGCGAACAATCAGGGAAGAAGAGGAGGAAAGAAGAAATAAAGACCAAGCCCACCGCATGAGTCGGAAACATTCCGCCTGAGCCCCTTAGTTCAAAAAATCTAACTTATAAAAGAAGCTTACTTTTTAGCCCGGATCGACTTTGTTCCCCATTTCCTCTCTCAGAAAGAGCTATCTAACGCGTTCACCTCGAGCGAGGCCAACCAGCACACCCGTGCACCACGCAGGCCAGATAACGCGTTTAATTAACACCGGTTTTGTAAATTGTTCGCATCAGGTCCTTTTTCCTTCTTGGTTCAGCATTTCCTGCTTTCTCCCTCCCTCGAAGGCCCATCATGTCTTACGAACATCCTTCCGTGTACATAGCCACGTACTCGAACGTATGTCCATTTCAAATTCTCCTCAAAGTTTCCCCAATCCCCTTAACTAACCCGTCAGATAGAGGTCTATGAGTGCTTGGTCAATGACATGCCCATCATGAGACGCTGCAAGGATGACTGGGTCAATGCCACCCAGATCCTTAAGTTGTGCAATTTCCCCAAAGCCAAGCGGACTAAGATCCTCGAAAAGGGCGTGCAGCAGGGCCAGCATGAAAAAGTTCAGGGTGGATACGGCAGATTTCAGGGAACTTGGATTCCTTTGCCGGACGCTCGGAACCTCGCCAATGAGTATGCAATCTCTTCCGAAATGGTGCCTGTCTTATATGTTGACCCTTCAGATACCTCGGTAGTGATTCCGAAGAAATCCAAACCCCCTGTGTCTTCGTCGTCGGGTGTTAACAAGGACGGAACGCCTGTCAAGCGCAAATACGTCAAGAAGAACAAGAAAGAGGAGACTCCTAAGAAGATGCGCCTTGACAACAATCTCCCGCCACAAGCCTTGTTCACTCAAGACGGCTACCAACATTCGCTTCCCAGAGACAATATGCCAATGAGCCAGTCGCCAATGGCATCTCAACACAGCTATAACAGCCAGATGCAGCTTCCAGTGCAATCAATGCCTCCCACGTTTCAATCACAGGAATTTGTTGGCAACGGCAACTTTGCTAACTCTCAGAGAGCCAACATGAACGGTTTCAACTCCCAGCAAGCTTCCTTCGGCAACTTCCCCAACCAGCTACTGGGCTACTCACAGTATCCGGTTCGTCAGATGAGCGCTTACCAGGAAGAGGGTCTTCCGCAACCTCAGAGCCAGCAGCAGATGCTCTATCAGCAGCATCAGAAAGGAACACTGTCGCAATCAACGAACGATGCCAATTGGTCACAGGAAGAGCACCACAGGGACTCGGACACATCTATCTCCTCCCTGGACGGCAACCATCAAAAGGTTGCCGAGGAAGACACTTTTGCTGCGCAGCTATTGCGTTTCTTCAGCGACGACAATTCCCCTATTCCTCAATTTCTCTATAACCCTCCTCCTGAATTCAATATGAATGAGGCGATTGATGATGAGGGCCACACCGCTTTGCATTGGGCTGCTTCCATTGGTAATGCTAGCCTCGTCCACCTTCTTCTTTCCAAAGGTGCTAACGCGTTGGTGGTGAATAATCACGGCCTCAACCCTTTGTCCAAGTGCATTTCGTTCAACAACTGTCATGAACTCAGAAACTTTCCGCAGATCTTGGATGCACTTGAGGTCTGCCTCATTCACACTGATATCAACGGACGTACACCATTGCACTACTTGTGTCAATTTTCTAAGATGACTTCGAAACTCGCGTCTCTTACACATTACCTTGAACATATTTTTTCGAAACTCACGATAATGACAACGAAGAATGGCTCCTCTGGCGTCAACTTGTTGAAGAATGTCATTGATCACCAAGATGTGAATGGCGACACATGTCTTCACCTTGCTGCTTGGGCAAGCTGCTCGCAATTCGTCAAGTTTTTGTTGAGTAACGGTGCCAGAGATGATTTGGTGAATGTCAACAATGAAGCTGCCAAAGGAATTATTATGCAGCTGGGACTTGTCATCTACAACGTAGGCGTCCATCAGGATCAAACAGGTATACAACAATTCTTTTCATCCACTGGATTGGATGTCAATGACAAGAGAGGCAACCAACAACCAGGGCTTGGTACCCCTATTCAATCGTTTAACAACAGACGCATGGAGACTCCAGACACTCAAAGAACTACTATTCAAGATGACGAAGAAGACGAACTCAATGATCGTGTGAGCAAAGAACAGTTGAGAATGCTCATGGAGGGACAGGCTGGTACTGTCGACGACAACAAAGAGAACGTTTTTACTGATGACCCAACGAAAGTCAACTATGAGGCGGTGTCCACACCTAAACAGACCGGGATTAGCCCTAACTCAGCTGGTAAACAGAACGTTTTGGGTGTGATTTCGGAAGCTACTGTTGAGAATTCTCCTCTCGCGAGGGGTACTCCTGGCAAATCGTTTGTGCCACGCTCTGCAATGTTTGATGGCAAGACTGAGCAAAACGCTAACGAGGAAGCTGACCTTGATGTTAAGCTACCCGTTAGTGATGCGTCCACAATGATGCATGGCATGGTGACGCTTCTCACAGATTCATATCGTAAGGAGCTAAGCGGGTTAAGCAAAAACGAACAGGACATCGAGGAACAGCTTATCGCAAAGAAAGAAGCCGATTCTGCCGGCCTCAAGAAAGTTAAGGCCGTATTGTCGAGAAATGGGTTCGACGATATTACGGACTATGATGAAGCTAAGCAACTTGTCGACCATGAAGTTGATGGTTTCAAAACGGAGCTTCTGAATAAAGAGCAGCAACTTTTGTGTCTGTTCGAGAAAGTACAGGCCTATGAATTGGCAAATACCGTGGAGGAGAAAGAGAAGGAAATGAACACACCAACGTCAGACAATGATGCTTCTAGCGATCGTTGGCAACTTGCATTGGAACTCACTCAAGAACAGCTCAGGCGTAATGACTTGGTGAATCAGGTTGCCCAGGGAGTGAAGGAGTGGGCTATCAACTCGAAGATGAACAAGTACAGAAAGCTTATCAGCCTCAGCTGTGGTCTTCGTGTGGAAGATATCGACGGTCTCATCGATGGTATCGAGAAATCGTTGATGGAGGGAACAATGTAATGAGATTATACGGACACTTACACGTAAATTGTAGTGGCTGCAAAATAGCCAGAGAAACATGGTGAGAATTGTGCATATAGGAGACTGAGAATAACTACTCTTTTTCAAAACAGCGCTACTATATACTCAATCCGTAATGGTCAAAAGAACTGCACCAAAGGCGACCATGAGCGCGCAAAATCCTGCTCTATCGGTGATCAAACCTCCAAGATATAAGGAACCAAATGAAAAGGTGGCTCCTTTGGGCTTTGCTTCATCTGTCATAAATGGCAATACGGTCGAGGGAGGACTTCGTTCGTTGACATACAAATCCATCTTTGCCCTGCAACTTGTGGATAACTACTCCACGATGAAAGGCTGCATAGTTGGTGAGGATGGAACGCTTCTGCGTATATCAGAGAAGGACTGGATCAATGATGAGACGATAAACAGACTTCGCAAAGAGGTCGACGAATTGAAGAGCCAAAAGGGTACCAGAAACGAAGACAATGATGAGAAGATCTCGCTGTTCAACCTCAGGCTAGATGATGAACTTAATCAGAAGAAGGAGGTGACGTCGCAATACAGCGAAGAATTAAAGCAATACTACACAGTTTTGTTCCCAGACACAAACATCAGCTTCAACAACGAGATGTACAGAATTTCTAGAAGTGTCAAATTGCCCGTGGACGTGAAGAAAATGCAGGATGTAAAAGGCTTTGATAGCTCCATCTACGCCGTTAAGGCAGAGGAAAGAAAAAGAGAGGAGGAGGAACAGCGTCGTAAAGAAGAAGAGCAGCGCCTGTTGGAGGAGAGTGCGAATGAGGCTGCTATGGAAGTTGACGCAGAAGAGCCTCTTGATGACTTCTCGGAAGCATACGTGGATGACCTTCCCCCAGATCTTTCTACTTCTCTTGGAGGAGAACTACCCGCAGATGTCGCCATGGATATCCCTTTGGGTAACGATGGATTCGGCAATGTTTCTCTCAACATGAGTGCGGCCAGTGGCAGCCCCGGCTTCAACGACCAGACCTACAGCCAGAGCCCAGGCTACAACGGTACACCTGGTTACAGCGATTCAATGGGTCCCCAGTACTAGCTTCGGCCAGTGCTTAGATGTATAGTAAAAGAAGGCAAAATGTATCAACATGCGAGAGCTCTGCATTTTTTAAGGTCTATGCATAAATGTATCTAAATACCTCCGACAACCATCGACTTCACGATGGTGTAATCCTCAATACCGTACTTGGAGCCTTCTCTGCCGAAACCAGACTCCTTAATACCGCCGAAAGGAAGAGCAGCTTCTGAAATGGCACCAGTGTTGACACCGATCATGCCAACCTCCAAACCCTCGCCGATTCTGAACACACGGCTCACGTCGTTGGTGTAGAAGTATCCAGACAAACCTACCTCAGTGTCGTTAGCCAATTCGAGCACCTCCTCGTCGGTCTTGAACTTAATTAAGGGACAAACAGGACCGAAGGTCTCGTCGTTGAAAATCTCCATTTCCTTGGTGACATCGCCCAAAACTGTGAGCTCGTGGTAGTAGTCACCGAGGTCAGGTCTGACTTCACCACCGTGTAAAAGCTTAGCACCATGGTCGGTGGCGTTCTTGATGTGCTCCTGTACCTTTTCCAAGGACTTAGGATTGATGACAGGACCGTGGGTGACGCCCTTGTCCAAACCGTAGCCCAAGGTGACCACCTCCTTCAACTTGGCAACAAGACGCTTGGCAAACTCGTCGTAGATATTCTCGTGAACAAAGACACGGTTGGCGCAGATACACGTCTGACCGGAGCTTCTGAACTTAGAGGCAAGAACACCCTGGATGGCCTTGTCGAGATCGACATCGTCAAATACAATGAATGGTGCGTTTCCACCCAACTCGAATGAGCACTTCTTCAAAGTGGAAGCTGCCTGCTGCATCAACACCTTACCGACACCAGTAGAGCCCGTGAACGTAACCTTCTTCACCAAGGGGTGCTCGCAAATGGCCTTTCCAGCAGCAGAAGAGCTCTTGGAGGTGAGCACATTGACCACACCTTTAGGGAAGCCAGCTTCCTCCAGCAAGTGGGCCAACGCCAAAGCAGTCAATGGTGTTTCAGAGGCAGGCTTGATCACAGTAGTACAGCCTACGCAAGCGGCAGCAGCCAATTTTCTGGCGATCATGGCGGCAGGGAAGTTCCATGGAGTGATGATGCCGCACACACCGATAGGCTGACGGATAGACAAGATTCTGTTGAAGGCGTTGGCCAGTGGGATGATGTCGCCCGTGACGTGAGCAGCCTCTTCACTGAACCATTGGAAGAAAGAAGCAGCGTAAGCAACCTCGCCAAAGGCGTCAGCGTATGGCTTGCCGTTTTCCACCACGATAAGCTTCGCCAAGTCGTCCTGGTTGTCCATCATCAACTTGTGCATTTTCGCAAGCAAGCCAGCCCTCTCCCTGCCGCTGGTCTTTCTGAAAGACTTGAACGACTCATGGGCGGCCTCAATGGCTTTTTCGTAGTCGCTGGTTGCAAAAGAGCTCACCTGTGCGATCTTGGCCTCAGGCTTAGGAACCAAACCCGGGTCGTAGACGTCAATTGTCGAGTCCAGCAGTACCCACTGGCCATTGATGTAGCCCTGGGTGCGGAACAAGTTTTTGTTTTTCAAAGTGTTCTGGATCATGGAGGAAAAGCGTCTGATCAGAGCCATGGCTAAAGAATGGGCTTCTTGTGGTTAAGTAGCAAAGGAGTGCACCCCGCCTGCAATGCCTGCGTAGCCGAGCCTTTTCGGTATTTCGAGCCTAGCGGGTGCTAGCGCACTCTCCACAAAACGGGTATAGCCACCTCGGACGGAGATAGACAGCCATTGTTGGATCTTGGTTTGTGAAAAATGGGTTACATCAGCAAATGAGGGATGGAGCTGCTAGCGCTGTTAAGATTATGCAGTGTTTTGATGTAAGTTGTGTTGGATGAAACAGAAATGGAGGGTAGAGGTGGGAACTTGGATTTTTCAGTGCGGTTGTATATTCCGGGGGAGGGTCAAGTGCGAGTTCACTGCTTTCAGTACGACCTGACAGGCATGTACGAAACACAGCATGGGCGCAAAATCAAGAATGGGTGAGCGTGTAAGGGGGGATGTGACTCTGAAAACAAATCAGGGACTACTTGAAGACTGTTGGTTATTCCATAATCAGTGGGTTCATGCGACCGTACTTCTATTGGTTATACGGTGTAGGTTGGTGCAGTGGACTGTGCGTACCCACTTGTGCCTACTGTCCGATTAACCACGTAGTGAGCCACGACATGGCACTAAAATCAGAGAAGAAACGGCAAACGGCAAAAACGACGAGATTCCATGAACTATACCTGGAGCATTCTGGGAATTAGCGCTACCGGGTGCGACTGTGTCTTTTCGCAGCCATTCGTTAGCGGTAGTTTAGCAGCTGGTGAGGTAGCCTAGTGGAACGGATGAAACTGGTCAAGAAAGTCACATAATGGCCTTTGAAATGCGTTTGTCACTCAAAAGACGTTACCGTTCCCTTCTTTTTGCAAACTTCGGACCCAAAGACGAGAGCACCGCCCTCGCTAGAATGGATAGGCTGACACGGACCAGCAGGCCAGAAGTATTGTCGATGTAGTTCACACAGGCACGAGTCTCCAGCGGCAGTATTCAAATTTCTTCCAGAAGCCACCAAAGGTCGTTACATGCGTTTATACGCAATCAAAACATGTCAGACTTTCACATCTGGGGTATCATCTGGGGTATCACCTGGGATCCATGCAAAAGTGACTATCTTCAGAATCTATAATCTGCTGATTCCGTAATATTTCAAACTCATCACCTATAGGCCAGAAAGATAGCTGTGACCCAGTGGGTGTCCCCTTCGTCCAGACTCCTTAATCAACGGCCCATTTACTCTTTAGCAAACCAGTCGTTAAATGAACGTCCAGCTCTTACAGCCCCTCCAAATCACCAATACTCTTTTCAGCGTTATCCACTGAGCACTCCCTGTCAGTTACCCTTCAAACACTACAACTCTTCATGCGTATGATTGCTATAAAGTGCAAATTCTATGTGGAACCAGTCCTATGCATACCGTAGGTCACGGCGGGCGCCTCAGTCGTCGTCGTCCGACAAGCTGCCGACATCGCTCAACTCGTCGTCTTCGTTCTCCTCCTCGGAGTTCTCCCCCTCCTTGGTCAGAAGATCCTCCAGGGCATACTGCTGCACGTACTTTTTCACCATGTCTGTGTAACGGGACTCATCCTTGTTCATCAAGTTCGAAGCCTCCAGGTTGAGCGGATCGCTGGGGTTGGCGTACCGCAACAAGTGGGGCAAGAAGTTCTCAAAGATGTTCAAGAGCCCGAACATCGGCGACCATGTCTGGTTTATCACGTCAAGACACACCGAACCGGAACATTCATCGATGTTAGGATGGTAGATACGGTTGACAAAGCCGATGGAAGGCAGTTTCAACGGATACTGGTCAGGCAACTCCACCCTGACCTTCCATGTCCCACCAGCGTATGGGGTATCCTTGGGGCCCTTGAATATGACAAAAAACTGCTGCATCAGGTCCTCAATAAGGTTAACTTCGTGGTCGGACATCATGAGGTCCATCACGTCTTTTTCCATGCGTCTTCTAGAACTCATTCTTGGGGGGTGTGGTAGTGAGATAAGGTGAGACGAAGTGGGAGTCGCAGACTGATGGTGGCGCACAAGAGTAACGTGACCACCTGGAGAAGGTGAAATGACTGGTTTAAATAAGTCGGGGAGATCAAGGTGGCAATAAGTGAGTCACTTTTAGGGTGGTTTTTGGCTTTCGGTGGCGTTAGCAATGGGGTGTAGGTTCCTAGTGGACGGTGGTTGCGAAAACCGGGGTACCAGGAGCGGGTTTTAACGCAGAACAAAGAGTATAAAGAGGAGGGATTTTGCCTGCAAGAGAAAAAAAGGTCTTTTTTTTTTGCCATGCAAAAATCATAAATACTACATTTAAAGCAATTTTGTGCTGCTTGAAAGTGTGGGTTCAGATACCCGGGGGCTTTTGTCGGCTGCGAATTGACGTGCTCCAGGGTCTAGCTGCCACATGCGCATCCGATCCAGAATGACACATCATTTTGGTATGAGTCAGTGGTATTGAATCACATTGGGATCTTCGAAATTCAAATGTTACTGAGATGCTCGAAGCATTTGATTTTCGCCGTTTTACTGGAGAATGTCCTCACGCTCATATGAAGTTCGGAGTGTACCTCCGAACATAGCCTTGGCACTGTGAAAGTCTTCTACGTCAGTTCCAATATTGCTCTCGTTCTATATCATTATGCTACTCTCTCCGCTCCACTCAACTTGACAGCAGCGCCGTACTTCTGCAACTTCGTCAACAAGCCGTCGCCCTGCTTGATCAACTGGTGGTACTGGCTGTTCTTGTTGTCGGGTCTGTTCGTTTCGATGATGCCGTTCACTTTGTCAATGTAACAGTTCAACTTGTTGTTGGGGATGAATTTGCACAAGTCGGCGTCCAAAAACTCCTCGCTCACGCTGAAGTTGCGTGCCATGGACTTCAACGATAACGACTTGTACGACTCCAATAGCTGTGCGTACGCCTTGCAGCGCATTTCTCTCATGAAGTAGTTGGCGTGAGTCTTGAGGTACTTGTTGGTCAACAACAACTCGTCGTAGGTTTCCAAGAGATATTGGAAGAAGCAGTTGTACTGGCAGGTGTACAAGGAGTTGGTCAAGCTCACGAGAGGCTCCAAGTGCTTGGCGCTGGAGTAGATCGACAAGATCTCAGGCGAGTCGACAATCTTGGACTTCAAGTCCACTCTGTCCAAAGAGAAGACACCGGCAATGATGGCGTACTGAGCGATCTGGTCGTACGAGCACAACTCAGTGGAGGTGAAGGTTGCTAAGGAGTCGATCAACAACTTTGCGGCCTCGGAAAAGTTCCTTGTGGCCAAATGGTAAATACCTCTGTATGTTTTCGTTCTGTTTCTGCGCTCCCAGTCACCGCCCTTCTCAATCCAGGTCTCGACTTCGTTCAACGTCTTGGACACAGCGACAAAGTCGTTGAAGAAGAAGTCCAAACGTGCCAACGTCAACAAAATGTCAATCTTGGAGCCAGTGCTTTGCGTGAAGCCAAGCAATTTGTTGTATGTCGTGGTGGCGTTTTGTCTGTCGATGATTTCTGTGTAATACTCGGCGAGCTTGGTGTAGCTGCCCACAAGGTCGATTTCCGTCTCTTCCTCGCTTTCAGCTTCCTGAACGTCTTTCTTGAGCGCCAGGATCTTCTCCTCATTTACGGATTCCATAGAAGCAAGGAGCAGCTTGTCCAATTTGAAATGCTGTGGCAACTCTGTCGTCAAGTACTTGTAGTATGGAGCCATGCTGTTTTCCTTGACAGCGGCGAGGATCTCGTCCACAAGTGTGGACGCGTTACTAGCACCATTGGAGATTAGGAATTGCTTTTCCAGAAGCGTATAGTCTGGGATTTTGGGGACGTCAGATTCGAATTCAGCCATGATGGTGGTGTAGTAGACAGTGGCCAAAGTTGAGAAAGACTGTTGTTGCGTGTGCAGGTCAGACCCAGGATTGCAAGAGGACCTGGAAGATGAAATCAGTGAGATGACATTCTTTGATAAATTCTTTTGTATTATTTTATTTCTGATATGAGTTTTCCGGAAACCTTTGGTGCCTCGCTCGTTCAAATTAGAACTTTGGGGTGACCCAAGTTTGCTCACAGTACTGAAAACAAGGTCACGATGTAAGGACAGCCACGATATAGGGACAACATTAGAATGAATTGACCTGGTAAGAAATCAAATCGATAGAGGGAATAGGAATCTCTGCTAAAATGAGATTCGTCATCAGGGGGTTGCACGAACCTTATGCAAAACAGCATCAGATCGTATGGTTGCAAAACGCGGAGGTACAGTGGATGCATCATGATTTAAAAAATTTCAAGAATTCAACTGACAGCTTTCAAAAGCAAGTCGAGGCTCTGCCGTGAAAGAGCTCATGGAGAAAGTATGTGCCATACTTGACATCTTCCCACAACATCGCAGTTCCACAACTTGCGGTTTTGGTGCTCAAACGAATTAGGCATTCTGAAGCAAACTCTACTCCATTACGTACAAGGAGGATTTAAGCCTGGATTTAATGAACTCGGTCCTTTTCAGAGGACTAAAAGCATCAGCAGCTACGGGCACCCTCACGAGCATTATAAGCGATACCACTGCAAAATCTCAAAATGCAACCATACTGCCCAAATCTGAATACATGCTCCAACTATTTAAGTTCATAGTTTCAAAAATTCGTATTTAATTCCTGCCATTACCTCCTCGGTTATCTTCCCGCCAATTTTCCGGGAAAGCTCCCGAGATCGTCCCCGCCAAACCTAGATTCAACATGTAAGTTCTCGGATTACCCGTTTCACAGACGACATCCACCGAAATTGGTCTCCAATCGAGCCATTTCTATTTACTACATGCAAGCCCCCGCCGTTATCTCCAGAGTAATCCCCGGACTCTCGCTGTGCCTGCATCTCCATAACGGTGGGGTAGTACTTATAGGTCGGGATCTCCAGATTTCAGAAACCATCCTATTTTTCAATGTCCATCAAAGAAGATATCCCCGCCATCTTTCTCGCTCAATTGAGCCCTCGCGGCTTGGAAGCCATTCAGAAAACCAAGGACTTTGTCAACGACTACTGCATTCCCGCAGACAAGATCTACTATGAACAGCTTTCCGAGGATCCTGCTAAGAGATGGGCTCTGACTCCCGAGATTACGGAGAAGTTGAAGAGAAAGGCAAAGGAGCTCGGACTTTGGAACATGTTCCTTTCGAAACACTACGCCGAGGGCGGTGGCTACACGAACTTGGAGTATGGCTTGATGGCTATGTACTTGGGTAGGGCTCATGTTGCTCCAGAGGCCACCAACACCAATGCCCCTGACACCGGAAACATGGAGATTTTGGCCAGATACGGCACGCCTTACCAGAAGGAAAAGTGGTTGAAGCCTTTGCTCAACGGTGACATCAGATCGGCTTTCTTGATGACAGAAAAGGGCACCTCTTCTTCTAACGCATTGAACATTGCCACATCTGCAAAGAAGAATGACAGAGGGAATCTCGTTTTGAACGGCTTCAAGTGGTTTGCCTCCGGCGCCGGTGACCCCAGATGTGCCGTGTGGCTTGTGATGTGCAAAACCTCTGAAGACAGGAAGACGCCATACAACAACCATTCTGTTTTGGTCATTGACGCAAAAAAGGCAATTGCCAGTGGAAAAGCGAAGGTCTTGAGGCCATTGAATGTGTTTGGTTACGATGACGCCCCACACGGCCATTGTGAGGTGTTCTTCGACAACTACGAGGTTCAGGCTGAGGACATGCAAAATATCTATCTTGCAAAGGACGGCATGGGTTTCGAAATTATCCAATCGAGACTTGGACCCGGCAGAATCCACCACTGTATGAGAAGCATTGGTGTTGGAGAATTTGCCCTTGGAAGAGTCGCTCAGCGTGCTAGTAACAGACTCATCTTTGGCAAGCCTATGAAGGATCGTGAGTCGTTCCAAGTGGCTTTCGCTGAGTGGAAGATTGCCATTGAAAGATGCAGATTGATGGTTCTCAATGCTGCTCACAAAATTGACCTTGGAAACGCTAAGCTGGCTCAGCGGGAGATCGCCATGGCCAAGATCGACACACCCAGAACAGTTCTCCAGATCTTGGACTGGTGTATCCAAATGTACGGTGCTGAGGGTGTCTCCCAGGACACTGAGTTGGCTCGTATGTATGCCATGAGCAGAACTCTCAGAATTGCCGATGGTCCCGATGAGGCCCACTTGGGTCAATTGGGCAGAGCTGAGGTCAAGAAGTTCCCTGCTCTCGAGAAGCTCTACCAGAGCTTTGAGACTAACGTTGCCAGGGTGGCCAAGTTGTAGGCTACAAAAACACGTAATGAAATGTTCGTGATTGAGGATATTCGTCGTCAAATACATAAGCAGAAATGAAACCGTTCATGCTTCTTTTTGGTGTCCAATTGGGACCTAGTACAAGTCTGTTTTCTGGAAATCGTGGATGAGACCCCTGCTCAAGTAGTTCTTGGCCTTCTTGGCCTCCTCCTTCACCCTAGCGGTGTTTCTCAGCTTCATCTCAGCTTCAGCAGCTTCAAAAGGAATTTGCTGCATCTGCATCAAGTGCTCGTCCTCTCTATCAATATCTAGTTCTCCAAGCATGACCACATTCTCACCTCTCACCATGAAAACACCTCTTGGGACCTCTCCGAATCTAGCTGGAGCGTGTTCGTTTTCTTGGGGCAAGTAGATTCTTTCGAGGGTGTCCTGCAAAACCAAGTTAGCAAACTGATCAAACGTTCTCAAAATGCCAAATACGTTTCTGCCGTCTCTCAACAAAACAAAGATCTTTCTGTCCACAGAGCCCACAATGGCAGCTGCTGTCGTGAATGCATAAGACTCAAGGTACAAGCCTTCTTCGCTGGAGGGCTGCGTTTCCTGCGATTGCGCCAGATGCTGCAGCAGGGGAACCGAAGCCATGACAATATTAATTTTTTCTTGGTCTATGAGTCTGGGTTAGGACGCTGTAGGTTGTTGGTTTGGGCTCGGTTTTTTCGACCTTTGATGTTGGGTCGCACACGACCGTCCATAGGAATTGTGGATTTACCGGATCTTAGTGTTTTGTGAGTTGAGTAGTTGAATCAATGGGTTGATTGGGATCCAGCTATTGAGTTATGACTATGGTTGTTCTGGTTTTGGTTGTTGTTATGCTGGGCCAGTCATGGTGACTATCGCATTGAGATTTTGCAACCATTCTGAGAAAACGCATCAGCAACAGCATGCTGAACCTCTTTTAAGCAGCCAAATGTGGAATTTCTGAAAGAAGCCTATTAGATAGCTTACCTTTAAGTTCGCCATTGAATGGAAATTTGGACGTTCACATTTCACTCTGGACGTCCCATATCCTCATACCTGACCTATAATGGTGTTGACATATACGCCCAAACCACTTTCACTTAAGATTTCTCTTAAGCTGATGGCTTTATTCAAATACTATGATGTCCATCCAAAGCGGTTAATCCCGTAGGCAGCGATTTTAGCCTCATCTTTCGCAACCATTTACCACGTCAGAGTCACAGCATAAAGAGCTCGATTCAGAGCTATTCCTTTCCACGTACAGAAAACTCAATTAAACAAATCAAATCTCAACATTCTCTCGCCCCACATATAGTGCCAGGTTGCACCCATCGGGCTCCATTGACCTCCACATCTACCTGTGCAGTCTGCGATGAGAATTTCTTGCAACCGACCATGTCTTTCTACGAATGCAAAGACATAATCGAAGAGGGGGACCTCGTGCTTGCCTTCGTCAGCCGAGGCCTCATCAAGCCCTTCTACGTAACCAAGGGCGAGTACCTCAATACCCGTTTTGGCAACTTTGAGCATGACAAGATGGTGGGCATGAAGTATGGATCACAGATGGCAGGAGCCAACGATAAAGGGTTTGTGCATCTTCTCCAGCCCAGCCCCGAGCTTTGGACGATATCCTTACCGCACAGAACCCAGATTGTTTACACGCCGGATTCGTCGTATATTATTCAGAGACTTGGCATCACCAGTGGATCTAGGGTGATTGAAGCGGGCACTGGATCGGCATCTTTTACCCATTCTTTTGCCAGAACAGTGGCCGAAGATGGGCGTCTTTTCACATACGAGTTCCACGAGCCCCGATTTCTAGAAGCACAAAAAGAATTGAACGAGCATGGCCTACTCCAGGTGAACACTATAGCTACTCATCGCGATGTGTGCAATGGGGGATTCGAGATCTCCGACCTTCCAGAGAAGTTTGCTCTCAATGGGAGCATCAGCGCTGACTCGGTGTTTCTCGATTTACCGTCTCCCTGGACTGCCATTCCGCATCTTCCCAAGGTTGTATCGCAGACATCCAGGGTGGGTATCTGCTGCTTCAGTCCGTGTATAGAACAAGTGGACAAGACGATAGAAGCGCTTGAAGCAAACGGATGGACTAGCATTGAGATGGTGGAGATCCAGGGCCGTCGTTACGAGGCCAGAAAAGAGATGGTCAAGGATCTCCAGGACGTTGTGAAGAGACTCAAAGACATCCAGGGCAGAAAGACCCTGGGCATCGAGAGCAGGAGACTTGCGCGGGTGGGAGACAAAAAGAAGGAAAACCAAGGCATTAAGAGAGACATCAGCGAGGTTGAAAGTGAAGATGCTGCCCTGCCTGAGCCCAAGCCGAAGAGCTTCAACCCATTCGGAAAGGGTATCAGAATCAAGGAAGGAGACGAGCAGTTCAAGTGGAAACAGGTGACCAAGATCGAACCTGAAATCAAAACCCATACCTCCTACCTCACATTCGCTTTTCTCGTGCCCCAAAATTCATCCACATAGTGCTCTTCTCGATGGCTGCAAACTATGTCCGAGAACGCTTTGGCCAAGGCGACCTGCACACACTGCCGGCACTATCACCAGAAATTGCGGACACTACACCATTTAGACCCACAACATGGAAGGCACCCCAATTGGTATGTACAACAATAATATAACCATCCTAGGCTTCTACTAATATTAGTCCTTGACCAAGGTACCGGTTTCGTCAAGATCGGCCGGGCCGGAACGAACTTCCCAGATCACACATTCCCTTCGCTTGTGGGAAGGCCCATTTTGAGAGCAGAAGAAAGAAATGCCTTGGTGCCCGACAACATCGAAATAAAAGATATAATGTGTGGCTCGGAGGCCAGTGAGGTCCGTTCGCTATTGCAGATCAGCTACCCCATGGAGAATGGTATCATCAAGAATTGGGAGGATATGGAGCACTTGTGGGATTACGCATTCTACGAAAAGATGAGGACGCCCACGGAAGGTAAGAAGATTCTTTTGACGGAGCCTCCTATGAACCCTTTGAAGAACAGAGAAACCATGTGTGATGTCATGTTCGAGAAGTATCAGTTTGGCGGTGTCTATGTCGCTATTCAGGCCGTGTTGGCCTTGTACGCCCAGGGTTTGAGTTCTGGTGTCGTGGTTGACTCAGGTGATGGTGTAACACATATTGTTCCAGTCTATGAGTCTGTTGTATTGAACCACTTGACGAGAAGATTGGATGTTGCAGGTAGAGATGTGACCAGAAACCTCATCAACTTGTTGTTGCGTAGAGGTTACGCTTTCAACAGAACAGCCGACTTCGAGACTGTGCGTCAGATAAAAGAAAAGTTATGTTATGTGTCTTGTGATTTGGCTTTGGACACCAAGTTGGCCACCGAGACCACTACGTTGGTCGAGACCTACGAATTGCCTGATGGCCGTGTCATCAAGGTGGGTTCCGAGAGATTCGAGGCTCCAGAGTGTTTGTTCCAGCCCAGCTTGGTTGATGTCGAGCAGCCCGGTGTGGGTGAAACATTATTCAACACCATCCAGGCCGCTGATGTCGATATCCGATCCTCTCTTTTCAAGGCTATCGTCTTGTCTGGTGGTTCTTCTATGTACCCTGGTTTGCCATCCAGATTAGAGAGAGAGTTGAAGCAGTTGTGGTTGACGAGAGTGTTGAAGGGCGATCCTTCTAGATTTGACAAGTTCAAGATCAGAGTGGAGGATCCTCCAAGAAGAAGACACATGGTGTTCATTGGCGGTGCCGTTTTGGCCAACATCATGTCCGACAAGGACCACATGTGGATCTCGAAACAGGAATGGGAGGAGCAGGGCCCCAGGGTGTTGGAGAAATTGGGACCACGTTAACAAACTCTAGAGCAGCCGCCACAAAATCACGACTCAATGGTTTTAAATACAATAAAACGTCTTTCATGCGATGTATTATGCTAATGCTGTATGTAATTAAGTCGTGTTTTCACGATAGTCTTTAGGCGTAATTGAGAGATTCTATCTGGCCAATGATGCTGTCAACGAGCTTATTGAGTTTCTCGTCAGACATGTCTCCCTGTTGACGCTTGTGGTACCCATAATTCACCGCGGATTTGACGACATCCTTGACAAAATCATTGCTAACAGCTTTGGGTCTCAAAAAGTCCGAGGTGAGACATTCCAGCACAGTCCACCGTTCGTGGGGGTTTCTCACGAGGCACATTTGCATCAATTCAATTGCGCTTCGGGGTACTGGCACTTCTCCGAGGCCATGAGATGGAAAGTGGACTTTCACTTGTGGGTTCATGATGGCCATAATTCTCTGTTGGCCCGCGTATGATGCATAGGGTGGGCGACCGTAAATCATTTGGTAGATGATGCAGCCACAGGACCAAATATCAGATGGCTTACCAACTTTCCACGTATTGGCTTTAGCACCCTTGGTTAAGTTGAGTGTATGGTTCACCTCAACAAGAGCCTCCGGTGCCATGTAGTTGGGAGTGCCGATCTGAGATTCTCTGTAAATGTTTGCAGTGTGATCTGGCACGGCATTCGCTATACCAAAATCAATGATCTTCATGATGCCGCGGACGAACAAAAAGTTTGCAGGTTTCAAGTCACTGTGAACAATGCCAGCTCTGTGAACGGCCTCCACACACCTGAGAACCTCCATAGCATGAAAGCGAACGAAACTCAAATCAAGAGCACTGCCAATGGCTTGCCTTTGCTGCAAGACATGAGCAAGGTCTAGCTCACCGCACTCCATTGTCAAGAATATATTGCCGTCATTGATGGCGTAATCATGTAGTTGCACCACCCTCGGTTCGTTTCTGAGTTTGGAAAGCAAGTCGATTTCACCCTTAAACCCTTTGACGCATGCATCATCGAATTGATCAAAGGTAACTTTTTTGATTGCGTAAGTTTTTTTGCTTGAAAGCGATCTGACCTTATAGACTTTAGAGGTCCCGCCTCTGCCTATAAGTTCGAGCTTCTCATATTGGGCATTGTTGACAAAAATGATCTTCTTCCGCTTTCCATCTTCCATGATGCCACCAGAGCCATTATTAGTTCGTACATCATCATGCATTGGCTCTGGGGGGTTTGGATGTGGGAACGATGCTGGAGTTGGCTGTGGTGGTGTAGCAAATGATGACTTTGATGGAGGAGGAGGCTGCGAAGGAACAGAAAGCTTTGGTAACTTTGGTTTTCTAAAAACGTCAGCATCTGGCTCTGCATTTATTTTACCGGGTGAAATGCTCATGAGGGGAGGACGGCTCCATGGCCTGTGCGATGGCCCACCAGAAGATGGTCTAGGAGGATGCTTGTCAACGTAGACCAGAAACCGTGAGGGCCTTTGTTGGGGTATATTATGGCTCTTGCCTGGATCGCTAATGAGGGGCGGACTAAGACGGCTGTTTTCGTTGCTATGACTGCGAAGCTTCTCGAGGGATTTAAAGAAAGTAGACTCGTTGGAGATGACCCTTCTCGGAGAGCTTCGTCCGTTCAGGTTTTGATTTTGTAGCAGGGGTGGCGTTTTGAATGCATTGAGTAGCTCGCTCGAAGGTTGCGGCTTTAGTAGGTCCGGTTTATCGTCACGATCAGGCGTTAGGGAATCTTCTGGTACGTCTGATGCACGTTTAGGGGGACCTAGCCTAGCAAATCGGCGAGAAAACCGCGACCTTTTGGTAAAGCCAATTGAATTCAGCCTGCTCAAGCTGCCTGTGGCCTGTGATCCTCCAGGAGTCGTGGCATGTGTATGCAGCAGCTTAGCACTAGGGTCATTGGAAGCATCCATGAGGTCTTCGTTCTCTTCAGTGTGCATGTTGGAGCTGAAAGAGTGACTACTTATGTTCCCGCTCATATTGGTACTCATGTTGTGACCGCTGAGATTGTTGTGGCTCATGTTTGTGCTGATATTGGTCCCACTGACGTCGTAGTTCAGGCTCTTATTTTGGGTATCGCTTTCACGTGGCGCCTCTTTGAAATGCACCAGCAAGTTGTTTTTCAAGTTTGCTCGTAGAGCTGGGTTTTCCTCGATCTGCATTGAGCTCAAGCTTCTCTTTTCGGAGCCCTCATTGAGCAGTGCAAGACCGTATGCGCTTAGAGGGGGCGGGAGGAAGGTGTCGTCGTCTTGCATTCGCCGCTTAACCGATAAAGGTGCATAGTTTAGCGACATTTTATTGCTCAGACCGACGACGGCGAGTATGCTGTTGTTGTTATGGATAAAGCTGCACTAGTGTTTGTTGTTGTAGGCGCGCTGTTTGTGTAGTTGTTGAGGTGTACGGGTGTGTCATCGGCCCCAGGTTTTAGACCGATCTCCTACCAAGCATTCTTTGACCAATGTGATAGTGTTAGTATCAAGAGCATCAAGAGTCTTGCTCGAAGAAATCTAATGAGTATGTATTCATCTAACTATAATGGGTACCCGTAATGGAGGCTCACAATACGGCATGAACAAAAACGAAGCACCAAAGAAGACAATTACTTGTTGAAGTTGGTGATTTGGGCAAGCGAGCCTTAAGGTCATCGCTTCTTGGACACTTCCAAGCAATGAGATTGGATGTAATTCTGGTTCAGCTCGTACCGCGTTTTGCAACCATTTTGATTACGCTGTGCACCACATCACATCCAGGTGGCAAGCCAAGTTTGTCCAAAATCGATGATCACAAAAATTGCTCTATCGTAAATCTTGTTTCCACAACATTGCAGTACTATCTCACTGAGATTATATACATAAAAAATTTTGGAAACCCACCCTTCGATTGTTAACCACCACAGTGCGAAGTGAAAAACAGCCATCAGCGAAGATCTCAGCACCAATATCCGGTCTTTTTCCCACCTAGCACGCAGAATGAGCTCCCAGTTTGCTCTCCAGACAAGCTTCGATGTGGAGTATGCGCCTGCCAGCATCAAGAAATGGCGTTCTCGCAGAACAGGCTTGCTGCTTACATATGTGAACCAGCCGACGCCGATGGTGAACGGTTATTTCGCTGTGGCGACGGAAATCCCTGATGACTCGGGTTGTCCGCATACTTTAGAGCATCTTGTTTTTATGGGATCCAAGAAGTATCCTTACAAGGGTTTGCTCGACAGTTTGGGACAAAGGTTCTTCTCATACACCAATGCCTGGACAGCCATAGATAGAACGGTGTACACGCTTACGACCGCTGGCTGGGAGGGTTTCCAGAAACTTTTGCCTATTTATTTGGACCATGTGTTTAATCCTATCATTCACGACGAGGCATGCCTTACCGAAGTGTATCACATTGACGGTAAGGGTAAAGAGAAGGGCGTGGTCTTCAGTGAGATGCAAGGCATCGAAAGTCAGTCGTGGTTTGTGCTTTACCTTGAATACTACAGATCTTTGTACTCTAGAGACTCAGGCTACTCGTCTGAAACAGGCGGACTTATGTCCGAATTGCGTCACTTGACGTGGGACCAGATCAGAGACTTCCACAAGGCCATGTATCGTCCGGACAACGTGGGTGTGATTATCACAGGATCCGTTGACGAGAAAGAGCTTCTCGAAACTATGGAAGCGTTCGATGCTGGTCTTCCATCTTTGCCAGAGACGCCGCACAAGAGACCATGGCTCGATTCCAAGGTCGACCTTCCACTCACCAAGGAGGTGATCAAAGAGGTGCTGTTTCCAGACGACGATGAGTCTATGGGTGAGCTCCTCATTGGCTGGATTGGTCCTAATGCAGAGGATACTTTGGCTGTTTTGGCTCTCGATATGGTCGGATGCTACTTGGCAGAACTGCCTATTTCTTTGTTGAACAAGCACTTGGTCGAAGTTGAAAACCCTTCAGCTACGGACATTGATATTATTACCGATGACTTCCTCCGTATTGGCGTGAACTTCTATGTCGGTGGTGTCCCTGTCGGGGAATTATATAACGTGGACAAGAAGATCAAGGAGCTTTTGGAGAGCATCACACATGAGGAGAACTTTGACCTTACGTATATGAGACAGCTTGTTGCTCAGCAGAAGATCAAGTTCATTTCCAAGACTGAGGGATCCCCTCTCACCTTGTCCAATTTGGCTATACTGGAAGTGATTTACGGTAACCACGACGGATCTGATTTGAGTAAATGGTCCAAGAGTTTGAAGGAGCAGGACGAGTTGGCTAGCTGGAGTGCCAAAGAATGGTGTGATTTTATCAAAACCAACTTTATTGAAAGCAAGCCCGTTACGATTATCGGTAAGCCCTCTTCTCAAGCTATCAAAGACAATAAGGCTGAGAACAGGAAGCGTAACAAAACAATAAGAGAAGAATATGGCGAGGAGGGCCTCACAAAGTTGCAGAAAACACTCGACGAGGCTCAAGCAAAGAATGATGCATCAATTCCTGACGATGTCCTCACCAAGTTTGGCAAACCGGATGCTTCTAAAATTGACTTCATTGAGACCGACTCATATCAGGCAGGTCAGAACGACTCCAAGCTTACATTTTACAAAAAAGATGGTCCATTGCACGAGCGCATTCAAAAGGATACACCCAAAGACTTCCCGTTGTATGTTCACTTGGAAGACTACAAATCTCAGTTTGTCACCGCCCAGTTAGTCTTCTCGTCTGCTGTTGTTCCTCCTGAGCTTTTGAGATACTTCTCGCTCGTTGAGGATATCTTTTCTGTTTCCATCAAAAAGCCTGATGGCACATATTTGCCGTATGAAGAGGTCATCACTGAGCTCAACAACGACTTGCTCGATTTTGACTTGGACAATGGATTTGACAGCCAGTTCGTCGAGCTTATTACGGTGACTATCAAATTCGAAGTTGGAAAGTATGAGAAGGCTATCGACTGGTTGATAAACGTCCTCAAGTACTCAGTCTTTGAGGAATCAAGAGTGAAGGTGATTATCGAGAAGCTCATAAACTCCCTTCCCGACAAAAGAGAAACGACGAGTTGATGATGTACTCGTCGCAATATAGAACAATTTACAAGGAAACATCCTTGAGAAAAGCCCAGGATTCCATCCACACCGAGGGGTTCTACAGAGAGTTAATGCAAAAAATCGAGGATGGTAAGTTTGGTGAGATTGTTGCTGACATCGATGCCATCAAGGAGAAACTTTTCAACGTCAACAATATGAAGCTTTTCTTGACTGGTGGTTGCTCCAGCCTTGAAAACCCCATCTCATCGTGGTCCAAGTTCGTGAAGGAGTTCAATGGTGCCAAGTCTGAGGCTAATTTGGATCTCGAAAAGGTGCCCAGATCGTTCCAGTTTAAATCTGAGATTGGCCAGCGCTGTTCAGGCCAGGCTTTTTTGGTTACCACCCCAGCAAGTGAAACAACTCACTTGATTGCCATGACACCAATTCCCACAGATTATTCTGACATCGATATTGCCAGAATAGCCTTGGCCAGTGAAATCTTGACTGCCATGGAGGGTCCTTTGTGGAGAGGAGTCAGAGGCTCAGGTCTTGCTTATGATGCAGCCATCAGACGAATGGTGGAGTCAGGTTTCCTTACGTTTGTCATTTATAGAGGTGCTGATGCTCAACAGGCATGGGAAACAACCAAGAAGATAGTGCACGAACATGCCTCTGGTGAAGCTGAGATTGACCAAATTGCTATTGACAATGCTGTGGCTGGTATTGTGAATTCACTTGTGAAAGCTGAATCCAACAATCATGATGCCGCCGTGAACAAGGTGTTGGACAACATCTTCAAGAAAAGAGGTCCGAATTACGCCAAAGATTTCTTAAAGAGTCTTGGTTCGGTCACGAAAGAGGATTTGTTGGAGGTTTTGAGAAAATACTTTGTTCCGCTCTTTGAGCCAAAGCATTCGCTTTTATTCTCCTGTCTTCCAACCACAACAGCACCAGGTTTCCAGGACTTCTTGCAAAAGCAAGGATATGAAGTCTCATTAGAAGAGATCAATGCTACTACTGACGAAGCTGTACACAATTCAGGCGAAGAGTCTGAGGGATCCGAAGATTCTGATGGCTCCCTGGGTTCTGAATCGGATGAGGAATAGACCACAGGCATAACAGATATAGTTATTTATAGGCGTAAGAGCCATGCTAAAATATGCAACCAATTGATCTAGAAATCAATCTCAATATGCTCGAATTTGTGTGCCTTGGGATCCTTGGAGTCTTTCTCCAAGAACTTCACGTAATCGGACACTTTTTGACAAACCTCAGTCTGGTCACGGTCAACCGATTTCCACCAACCAGGACTTCCAAGACCCTTACAAGCGGCCCAGCGAGAAATCAAATTGAAACGGAGTTCCCAATCTGTAGCTCCGTAGTGATCACTGTAGACACCCGGCTTGCCCAAATTTCTCTGCTCAAAACAATTGAAATAACCCTTTGGGTCGGTCTCCAAAATAGGGTTGATCTTTGGCCTGTGGACATGGAGGAACATCACCTCAGGCAAAGCGGGCATGGATTCCCCTAGTTCTTTCTGGAATTGCTTAAGAAGGTTCTTTGTGTGATCATTGTTCTGATCAAACGCAAGCCTGGTATCGAGTCCACGGCCGGCCAAAAATCTCTTCCATTGGCGGACAAAGCCGGCAGATGTGGTGGGGTCGTATTGGACGATAGTTGTTTCCTGGAAACGACCGCTTTTTTCATGGAAGCCGGCCAACCAAGTCGCTCTCTCTACAACATGGTAGGGTTCGTCAAAGACATGGAGGGCAGGAACAAATGTGTCTCTGTCACCATCGCCAGGGCTCCCCCTGGTAGAACATTCTCCAGTAGTGAGTCGAGCCGTAGACGTTATAGTAAAGAGATAAGTAGAGAGATCTGAAATGCTCCCGCTTGTTGAAGACCATCTGGCCCGTTTCGGTGGAGATGGCATTGGGAATGCCTTCACGATCGTGGAGATGCACAATGGTAGGATCTCTAGCAAAGTAGTCCCTGGCATCCTCGCTGTTTGGAATACCATGTCTCCTGACCGGCATGCCAGGCTCTAGTCTGGCAATGTCGTAGTATGTTGATGAGACAGTACGCTGCCAGAGGTCAGGCCAAAGAAGGAATTTCGTTCTGAGGTATTCTGGCGACAGGATCAATTTGTCTGGGTTCATCAAAGGCATGTTGTCTGCGTCCAAAGCAATGACGTTCTCAAAAGAAGTGACCAAAAGACCAAGAATCTTGAGCTGGAATTTGGAGAGATTGAGCTTAGCCAACAAGTCCTTTCCAATCTCCTTCTCTATAATTACACAGCGTGCGTTGAAGGTGGACTGCAAGGTGTTGCAAAGATTCTCATCGTACTCGTCCTCGGTGTTGATCATCACCTCTATCGGAAGCTTGGATCCTGTTTCTCTGATTTGGGCAATAGCGACCATGGCACCAGCAAAGTAGGCACCACCGGCACTGAGAACAATACCATCGCCGCTGAAGATCTGGTGGGGCGGTGTATTCATCAAGCGGAGCTGCAGCACAATATTGTCGTGGTTCTTCTGGAAGTCCAGGAAACGCTCTTTGCTGAACTGGACTCTGTCCAACTTCTTTTCGTCGTAGATGACAGGATTGACGACAAAAGCACAGCCCTTTAAATCGCTGCCTCTTTCCTCTCTCGTCAAAGGTGCCATGGAGGGCCCGTTTTGCACAATCAAGTCCTCCAAAACAAACCGAAAGTAGTCTTTTCGAGACATGGTCTTGTCCAACTGCTCACGGACCTTCTCTTTGAGAGTAGGAGAAGCATCAGAGGCAAGTACCTGGTCAACAGCCGAGAAGATCTCGAAGTTTTTTAGATTCTCCTTGTTCTCCTCGTAGAACTCTCTCTCCATGCCCTGAAGAAGGCCGTAGTCCTTTTCTTTCAATGTGTAAAACGAGTTTGTGAACTGGTCGTTGAGCTTTCTCTGGAGCTCCTCGATGAAATTTTCTTCATACTGGCCCTTGACTTCCTTACGCAAGTCAGCAATGAACTGCTCCCGATGTGCTCTGTACAAGTCCTGCTTGATCAGATCTAGCACCATCTCCTTGTTGGCTTCTAGCAAGCCCTTCCGAAGCAGCTCGGTGTATTCTGTGGACGTCAAGGCGTCCAAGCTTTTCTCGAGTCCGCCATCAGAGGCGTTGGTGTAGTAGTCAGGTTCGGATCTGCTGAAGATGGCGACATTTATTAGAAGCACCACAGCAAGAATTGTGACGATGCCGGCTCTCAGACCGGCAAATTTGCTAAACAGCATGGAAAAGCGAAGGTTTTGGGATGGAGCGTGGGAAGAAAGTTAAGGCTTTTTGAAAGCGCGAGACGGCTGGGTGATATACAGCGGATGGATGAAAAAAAAAGTTCGAGATAAGATAGCGAATGGAGGGCTGGCAAGCAGCTTCGAGTTCTTCCGAAGATAAGAAAAGAAGGATCAGGATGGAAGAAGAAAAGGAAGAAAAACAGAACAATTTGATCAACAAAGCCAGCCGCCGGTGTCGCACACGCACAGTAGCAAAAATAATCTTTTTGTTATTGTCCAGACGTGGACCTTTTCGCAGAATTCCTGGGTGCTTTTGCAGAAACGGTGTGGATTTTGCACCCAGAAACCGCACACCCTTGACGTGCTGCACCGTCACATAAGCCTCAAAACGTGGCAGCCTTCGGCGTATGGTGGATGTAGCTGAATAGGATTTTGAACTTGTGAGGCCCGGTTTTCTGGGGTTGGGGAGGTTTGTGGCAAAACACCAGTGCACCCTTGTAAACTTTGTACCTGAGAAGCATAGAAGGTTATTTGCGTTTCTGCTGTTGCTAGGTTGGCTGTGGGAGTATATGCCGCGCTAATTAGCCATCGCGGGCACGTAACCACGCATACTTCGCCTCGTGGGTGTCACGTGACGAGCATCAGATGAGGGCTTCTGCCAGCATTTCCAGAAACCACACCAGAGGGGGTTTCAGGGTCCCTGAAAAATGCATTTGAGGCATTTTCAGGCTTGTTATCTACGTTCGCGGTGTGTGTGCCGCGGTGATTTTCCAGAGGTGCAGATCTCGTATGGCTGCGGCTTGAAAAGCATAAACGTAACGCCTTGAAGGTTATTGACCAAAGTGCCTCAGGAGAGAATCCCTACAAATGTAGCATGCACGGCGTTGGCGTTTTGACGCTGAGATGCCACTGGTTCAAACTGCGTATTATCTTTGGCCAATGCGTGCCACGGAACGGTGCATCAAGGAAACGGGAAAACCCAATTTGTAGAAGATGAATGTGTAAGAAGGCTGCTGTGGTTTGCTTGTGCTCCGCCACTTATCGCTTTGGTTGGCTTAGGGAAATCCCGTAGCTGTGCAATCACGCCGTGCCATTGTGCATCTTTCAGGGGAACCATCCCAAAAGATTAAGAAAAAGTGCGTCCGAATGGTAGCAATTTGGTTTTGTGCCGCTGAGCCAGAAGTCTGGTGGACCAGAATGGAAAGTCTGTTTCTGCAAAGGGGTTGGCGGTGTCACGGGGAGGGAGAGAGGCGTAGGAGCTAAGTCGGATTTTCAGCGAGAATTCGACGTCGAAACAAAGGCTTTGTTTTGAGAAGCAAGGATAATTGATCGTGTGACACAAGCGGACGAAGGCTATGATGGGTGAATTTAGGAAGCGGTGCGTTATGGCTGCGAATAAGAGTCCGACATGCCGTGAATGTGAATAGGGGGTTTGGATGGAGGAAGAGGTTTCTGCATTTTGGATTTTTCCGGAGTTGTTTTGGAAAGGAAGTGGGGTTCGGTGGTGATAGTGGTGGAGGTGTTCCGTGTGTCATAATGATCCGGTTTTATGGGTCTATGAGCTGTGGATGTACTTTTGAGACAAAATTGATGCAACCCTTCAATGAATGATAAACTTGACTCCATCATGAATTTGGAAGCTTTTTTTAGTTTTATCTAAAGTTCCCTTCACTGGTTTGGCGCTCTAAATGTGTGTATGGCAGGCTCAATATGGTGAGAACTGAGATCTCAACTGTACCACACCACCAAGCTAATATCCATAAACATCGGAGAATTCGGTTCAATCGAAAAGCCGAAATGTTTCCCTTTTGCTGAAATCAACCACAGAATAATTCTTTCTTGTTTGTTATGGTGTCACGTGCCGCTGGTCTCGAGTACTTGCCATCATTTGCAACTATATCTGCTCACTGCTTACAAACCACAAATGTCCGTCCAGCTCTCGGTCCAGCTTCTGGAAAGTCTTCCGAAAAATTCGGATAAATGCCTATTTCCACCATCCCTTCTACAGTCCACCATAGATAACGTCACTGATCTACCGCACCCTTTGGTCTTCAATCTATCTGATGGTGTATCGATCACAGCTGTGGGAGTGAAAGAATTCACCGCAGAGGAAGGCACGATCGAAGTTCCACAATACATATTCGATAGTATCAAAAATGAGGTAGTTACCATCGAATTAGCCGAACTACCGAAGGCTACGTTTCTCCAGCTAAAGCCTGCTCAGTTCTACCCCCACATCACCAACTGGAAGTACTATCTAGAGTCCCAGCTCAGCCAGAACTACACAACCCTTACCAAGGGAAAGCCTTTTTTATAGACGATAGAGTGGCAAAGACCTTGGTGGAGGTGAATGTCGAGGATGCCAATGCACCTACTGTCATCGTTGTGGATACAGATACCATATTGGATGTGCTTCCGTTGAACGACATAATGGCTGCCCAACAACTCAGCCAAAATGATGCGACTTCAGCTTTGGAGAACATTCCAGAGCTTTCAAACTCCGAGGTGCTCGAGCTTGTTCCGTTCAATCAAAGCTCTGTGCCAAAGATCTTCAAGATTGACCTACGGAAAGCTCAGAGTAGCTTTTCGTTGGTCCTCAGGTCCGAAAACGAGGACGAAGCCTTCAACGTGGACCTACTTGTGGCCCTCGACAAGTTCGTCAAGTTGGATAACTTTGCTTTTGAAACCATGTCCCAAGATTCGGTTGTGGCCACTACCGATAAGGCTGTGGAGATAGACGTCAGGAGCGATATGATTGTCAATCACTTGGAGAAATATAAGGAGGAAGACTCGTGCTACTTGTACGCTGTGGTGTTTGCCTGGGATCACAATGCCAAAGTCAGGCTTGAGAAGAATCCCACCATGCACAAGTCTGAAAACGTCAAGAACACAGCTACAGAGGCTCCATGCAGCCACTGTGGCAAGAGAATCGATAAGGCAAAGTTGCCTCTTCACGAGGCATTCTGCATCAGAAACAACGTCAAGTGCTCTTGTGGCCTGGTATTCAACAAAGAAGTCCCAGCCAACCACTGGCATTGCGATGTTTGTGTGCCGCCAGTAGCTGGAAATAGTACCTTGTTCAAATTCAAGCATGACCGTCTTCAGCACAGTGGACCATACAAATGTGAAGAGTGTGACAGTTCACCAGAGTACCCCGACTTTGTGCTGTTGGTGAGAGACCATAAGCTGACGAGCTGCCCCGCCAAACTTCACGAATGTATGTTCTGTCATTTGATCCTACCCCAAGAAGAGGAGTCATACGAGGATAGATTCACGAACCTTACTCACCATGAGAACCAGTGTGGAAACAAAACAACGGAATGCTTCGAGTGCCACCGTGTTTTCAAGCGTAAGGATCTCAAGAGCCACATGCGGATGCACTACATGGATAAGGTGGAGCTCAACCAGGAATCTGTTGGCTTGTGTGCAAATGTTAATTGTGTGAACATTATTGACGACGCTACCAACGAGCTCGGACTCTGTGATATCTGCTACGGACCTTTGTTCGCTACAGTCCTTGATCCAACGCACATTAAGTTGCAGAATAGGATCGAACGTCGCTACATGCTACAGCTTACCAAAGGATGCGGAAACAGCTGGTGTCAAAACTCGCATTGTGCTACAGCTTCCAAGCCACTACCCATCAAAGACCTGCTCAATCTTATTCAGCAAGAGCTTTTGCCTCTCATAGTCAAGCCTGAGCTTCCTATTACGAAGAAATATGGCGCAAAGAGCTCTCATAACGAGTTGTACTTCTGCATCTCCGAAAGTGTACATAACAAGAAGGCACTCGTGGAGCACTTAGCTCAGGACGGCCACTACTCCAGGAACATGGCACTCAAGGCGGTTCACAAACTGCGTAACGAGGACACTGCCAGGGAATGGCTTGCACGAAACGCAATCTCAGTCAGCTAGAGTTGCAGCCATTAGCATATAGACCAATAGCATTCGAGCCAGGCGGCTCCTTAAGCATGAAAGCTTATTTCGTCTTCCTGTAGTGGCTCACCTTGTTGTGCCGAATGTAGCACGCCAGGACCAAATTCAGCAATAGCAAGAATATCCTCGGGTGTGTCTCAAAGATAGCCGACAAGTGTGGTCCTGTAGCACATGCATTTCGTGCAATGGGGTTGGTTCGAATAGAGCGGTTAGTCAAGCGGTAAACATAAAGCAAGACACGGGAGTTGTTGAAGAAAATATGTCTCCTCGAACTGTAGCCATGAATGTGATTTTGGTGCCAAGTCCGAAGCAAATGTAAGGGAGAAACCACAAGGTTGTAGAAATACAAAAAACACAAAATCTACCAGAAACTCCCAGATACTTCGACCACCCACCTCCATAGTGGCTGCCGCTGAATGCCTCCATTCATAGCAACAGTATCAGAGAACCACTATAGCAGCAGGAATGGTACTCTTATCAGCAACTCCGAGATCCATTCGCCCGAGATACGGTCACTACCGTACTAGCGAAGGAATTCCCCAAAACCGTCTCCAACCGCTGGGGTGCAAAATTAGTAAAGTTGCCACTCATGATGCCTTTCCACGACCTGACCAACTTTCACATTCTGCCATTGTGCGGTGCGGGATAGTGTGGATGTCCTCCGGGGCCGACCGTTATTTCACCAGCCCAGTCGATCAAAAGAGACATTTCAAAATGAAAAAAAGGATCCCAACCATGAAGAAAGTAGCAAAATCAAGAAGATTTCTCGTTTCTTTGGCCCTCGGACCTGACCGGTCTGAGTCATGAGTGGCTGCGAAAGCCTCAGCTCCACAGTCCACAGCAACTGATCACGATTAACAATACAAGAACCGTTACCAAACCGAATCTTTTCAGGATTCAAGGCACTCAATGTGGCTCTAAATTATATCAGAAAAGCAGCTTCACCTCTTTCTCCCTACCACCTCTTATCACTAGTCCGCATCTCGGAAGGCTTATCAGCACGCGAGCAACCGCAGTAGGCCCGCCACAGCCACCACATGTACCAGAATCTTCAAAATCAAAGGTAACCAAAATGTTTCCAACTTCCTCAACTCGTCAAAAATACACTTGATCTTGACAATTGCACTTTCCTGAAGCCCTGGACCGCCCGGATTAGCTGTGCACCCGTACCTCCCGTGGTGGCTGGCCCCCTTTCCTACACACACCGCTCTCTCGCTATAAAAGCCGACCCTCTTATCGCCACTGCTACTCTCTCTTCTTATCTGATTCCAGAAAAAGAACCCAAACTACACACAATCTCCACTTTTTAGCCATGTTGTTCTCCCGCTCCGTGGCCCTTTCAATCCTTGCCACCTTGGGCGTTAACGGTCTCGTTATCCCCCACATTGGCGACGTTATCGACGTCTTCAAGTCATCCGACTTGGCTACCTTAAAGGAAGACCTCACCCACAAGGCTGGTGACCTCGTTGCTGACTTGAAACACGGCAAGCACCCTGAGTTGGTTGCTCCTTCTGAGGCTGCTCCTTTGTTGACCAAAGAGGGTCTCCGTGACGTGATTCCCCACAAGTACATTGTGGTGTTCAAGGAGGGCGTGTCGAAGGACTACGCTAGCTTCCACTCGCAGTGGGTTGCTGAGGCTCACGCCCAGGCTGTTGGCTCTGCCGACAAGGCCGACCCATACTTTGCCGCTGTCGAGGCTTCTCAGACCGAGGGCGGTATCACCGACGAGTTCGATGTGGCCAGTCTCCTTACTGGTTACACCGGCTACTTCATGGACTCCATGGTTGAGTTGATTCGCCGCGACCCAGCTGTCGCCCATGTTGAGAAGGACTCAATGGTGTACGCCAACGAGTTTGACGTGCAGAAGGGTGCTCCATGGGGTTTGGCTAGAATCTCCCACAGAGCTCCTCTCTCCTTGAGCTCTTTCAACCAGTACCTCCACGACACTGAGGGTGGCCATGGTGTCACCTCCTACGTCGTCGACACTGGTGTTTTCGTTGACCACTCCCAGTTTGAGGGTAGAGCCAAGTGGGGTAAGACCATCCCTACTGGTGACACCGACAACGACGCCAACGGTCACGGCACCCACTGTGCCGGTACAATTGCCTCTAAGGACTTTGGTGTTGCCAAGCACGCCAATATTGTTGCCGTCAAGGTTTTGGGCTCCAACGGTTCTGGTTCCATGTCTGACGTTCTCAAGGGTGTCGAGTTCGCTGCCAAGTCTCACCAGGAGCAGGCCAAGGAGGGCAAGAAGGGCTTCAAGGGCTCCACCGCCAACATGTCCTTGGGTGGCGGCAAGTCCCCAGCTTTGGACTTGGCTGTCAATGCCGCTGTCAAGGCTGGCCTTCACTTTGCCGTGGCTGCTGGTAACGAGAACCAGGACGCCTCTAACACCTCGCCAGCTTCCGCTGAGTTGGCCGTCACTGTCGGCGCCTCGACCATTTCCGACGCCAGAGCATACTTCTCTAACTACGGTGACGTCGTTGACATCTTTGCCCCAGGTCTCAACATTTTGAGTACCTACATTGGCTCCGAGACCGCCACCGCCACTTTGAGTGGTACTTCTATGGCCTCTCCTCACATTGCCGGTTTGTTGGCCTACTTTGTGTCCTTGCAGCCTGGTGCTGACTCGGAGTTCTTTGTCTCTGAGAAGGGTGTTTCCCCAGGTCAGTTGAAGAAGAACTTGGTTAACTACGCCACCAAGAACAAGTTGTCCGACATTCCAAATGATGGTACTCCAAACCTCTTGGCTTTCAACGGTGCTGGACACAACTTGACTAGCTTCTGGGGTGGTGAGGCCACCGAGGAGTCTGAGGCCGTCGATGTGAAGCAGGCCACTTTGGGCACCAAGATTGACGAGTTGCTCGCCAAGGTGGAGAAGGACTCGTCCCACATCATCGACGACGTCAAGGCCTTGGTCAACGACATCTACCAGAAGCAGTAAGGGTTCTATAGAGTAGAGCTTTCGTTAGTTATTGATATACGATATTATTAAACAAAGTGTAGGCGCGGTTTACTGCGAGGGAAGTCTGGAGAAGGTATAGCGGTGGTAGTGGCGCGGTGTACGGGTGTGCTTGAGGTCTACCGTGATTAGAAACGCCATACTCAATGACAATTTTCACTAACTTACCACTTTTTTTATAGAATGTCAACTCCCGCAAAAAGAAGGCTCATGCGTGATTTTAAGAGAATGCAGCTGGACGCCCCGTCGGGTGTTTCTGCTTCTCCTCTCCCTGATAACGTCATGTCCTGGAATGCCGTAATCATAGGCCCAGCTGATACACCTTTCGAAGACGGAACCTTCAAGCTTGTGCTACAGTTTGATGAACAATACCCCAACAAACCTCCTTCCGTTAAATTCATGAGTGAGATGTTTCATCCCAACGTTTACGCCAGTGGCGAGTTGTGTCTAGATATTTTGCAGAACAGGTGGTCTCCTACCTACGACGTTTCGAGCATTTTGACGTCGATCCAATCATTACTCAACGACCCCAACATTCTGTCGCCGGCCAACGTGGAAGCAGCTAATTTATATAAGGACCACAGGTCGCAGTACATCAAGAGAGTGAGAGAAACTGTGGAAACAAGCTGGAACGAAGACGATGATGACGACGACGACGAGGATGACGAGGATGATGATGAATAGTGGCTTCTTTAGACTATGTATATACAGGGCGGATTCAGGTGCCTATGGGGCCGTCGTAGTGCTACTTGAGCCAAAGGTAGTACCACTTCTTGCTAGGCTTTGGAGGTTCAGGCTCTGGCTCGGGCTCCTTCTTCTGAAATGAGTCCTCGATGACCACTTCCTTGGGCTTACCCTCTTCGCCAATCTTCTTGTCACGAGCAATGGCCAACATCACAACGAAGATGGTGATATAGATGAACGTTTTGGTCACAGGGTCCATTTTTTTGATGTCAAACTGCTCCCTTCTGACCGGCGTCTCTGCAAGTATAACAGGCTCCAATTTATTAATCTTGTCATTGTTTTTTGGTTGTGTAGTTCGTATTTTGGAAGGAATAGTGAACGGGAGATCGAGAGGAGGTTCCATTGACTTCCAGTTGGAAAACTTCTCTCTGACGCCCCAGTCACCGTATGCAATGTAGTAGCCGAGTTTCTTGTCGGTCTCGGTGAGCTTGTGCCACTTTTTGTCGTACTTCTCTTGAAGCTCTTGAAGAACCTGGCCTTGATGCAAAAGACTCAATGTGCCGAAAATCTGGGGGTTCTTGAAGATTGGAGCAGTGTCTATAGGCTGCGTTCCATCGTCGCTGCCAGACGAAAAGAGTGATCCCATGTCCTTGAGAGTTTGAACGTGGACTCTGGCAGCCTCGGCTTTGGCTTCCTCCGGTGAAAGTTTCCGTGCTGGTTGACTGCTGGTGTTTGAGTTTTGCTCTGGCTCTGGGGCGGTCAGAAGAAGACGGAGGAAGCTTCTTGCCGTATTTGGCAACCCACAGCGGGTCAATGGGGCCACGGTTTTCAAGCGAAGCATGTTGGTGAAGAGAAAAATGCGACCGATTTGCACCCACTATATGGAGCGCATTATCACCAAAGTGGGTATAGGGAGTTTCTCTATTCTTCTGTAATTGAATTAATCCTTCAGGGAAACTTAAAGCTTTATCTAAATCTGGAATCTTCACAAAGTACATTGAACCGCATTGTTTGAAGTATGACTTTCATAGTAGCATATATCATCGAATTCACTCTCGCACATACTTATAATAGCTATAACCTACAATTTGGTAACACTCTTGCTCTCAATTCCATTTCTATATACCCATACCCAAATGCCTAGACGATACGATTCATGAACTTTCCAATGGCGATCATCGGCGCACAGATGGCCTTGACAGCCATGCAAAGTGCATCAATGAGTAGCGAAAGCTCATAGAGAATCCACATGAAGATCACCAACTCAATAAGAATCACCACCGTCTGAAGCGATGGAAAGTGCACGGCAATTATGTCTATCGGTGCAAAAATGATTTTCATGATTTTGATGCTCTTGATCAACAGGTTGATGTTTGAGACAATCTTGACAGGACCCCCCTCATGGAGTTTGCTAAACCTGCTCTCTCTTGTCATCATGGCCTGCGCCAGTGTGGGTGGGTACTGGTACAGATCAACCTCGTTACCCAATGCTATTTCGTCACTCAAGTTCCCGTCGTCACTGAGCTCGATTTCTTCTGGAAATTCGGATTCCGTGTAAATGGTAGATGCCTGGTCGAATTTCTGAATAGCACGAGTCTCGGGAACGGCCTTGTTGCCGAAGTAAGCCAGGGCAGGCTCATTCCACCGCTTCATCTTGGTCTTGTAGTCCTTAAGCTTGTTTCGTTTCTTCTTAGAAGGTGTCATGGACTCTCCTCTATCGATCTCGACTATTTTACCCACAGGGGCGGCGGGAGTCGTAGAAGCCTGTGTGGTGGCAGAATTGTAAACCAACCAGGAAAGCATGTAGTTCCAGAGTGGATGGAAGTTGTCGTTGGGGCCTGTGCTGCCCAGTCTAACTTCAGCTTCTCTTTCAGGCTCTTCGATGCTCTTTTCCTTCTGGTTCAAACGGGCCTCCTTCTCTCTGTTGTAATTATCGAAGTAGTCGTCACCCAAGGCCTTCTTGGCACTCTTCCACTTTCTCTTCCATGCTTTCTTGATATTCTCGTTCTGTGGATCGTTCTCGTATCCCTCCATTTCCTCATCGTCAGAGTTGTCACTGACATGCTGAACGAAAAGCTCCTGATCCTTCTCCTGCTTCTTTTTCTTCCATGCAAGTTTAAACTTCCTCTCCAGCTTCTGTTTGGCCTTCTCCCTTTCCTTCTGAGCCCTCTTCTCATCGAGCTCATTCTGAGTGTAGTAGTCGTAAGATTTATAGTCGTTGATGCCCACCTTCTTTTGAACCGACTTCATCGCTCTTGAAAGCTTTTGCTTCTTCTCCTGTTCTCTGGTTTTCTCGGGATCGTCAAAGACAACGTCTATAGGGTTGAACCGCTCGTCCTGGTCTCTGTCAAACACGTCCATAAACGTTTTATGCGTGAACATTCTTGGCTTGACTTCCTCGGCATCCTCGTAGCGCTTTTTTTGGTCAATGTAGTAACCTTCGTATCCAGCTGGTATCAGCCTGGGCTGGTCTTGAACCAGGTCAAGGTCCTGGGTGTGAAACGACGAAGAATCGTCCATTTTACGTTTGGGCTTGTAATAGTCCAGATAGTCGACAGTTCTCTGCTTTTTGTAGAGATAGTTCAAGTGAGCGGGTGTAATTGCTTCGTCTAGTTCATCTGGATTCTCTCGTCTAGGAGTTGACGGCGTAGACACCGGTGACATCAGTCTGGACGGAAGCGTCGACAGACTCTGGTTTCTTCGCTTGTCTAGGTAATCCGAGGTGAAGTAGCCAGTTCGAGAAACGTTCATGAAGAAAGTGGTGAAGAAGTGTGAAGGCTAAAGCTACGATCTGAAGAGCACTGATCTGGGTGGCTGGCTGATCTGGGGAAGGTAAACAGTCCTGCAGGATCCACCACCTGTTGATCTACAGCCAAAGGAATGCCCGCCGTTTTTTAAAAGTTGCTCTTGGAAAGATGGAGTCTATTTTCTTTGGGGTCCAGAATTTGGTAGGTTTGTGGTTGTGGTGTGGGTTGCTAGTTGTGATAATTTCGCAGCCATTTTGGCAGCATTCTTGATAAGCACCACGAAAGGCAAGCAATAACATAAAGTCCGAAATGGTGACCGGAGACAACTATGTGATTTTGGGATAATGCTCTGGCATGTTGCAATTTATGTTTTTCTATTGATCTGATCGAGACCGAAACATATCGATCGGATGACAATGTGGAAGCATCTGCTACACCATTGGGTGTACTACAACGTAGAGAAAGAGTTTTTCCCATTGTAGAATACATCGCTATTGGAGATGTCTTCGATATTGTTGTTTTTCGGTTTTTACCCACCTCACGTTTTCCACTTTCTCCTCAACTTTTCACCATAACTCCAGTTTGGCTGCGAATTAGTCACCAATGGAAAACCAAGAAAGTTCCACAAAGAACAAAGTCCGATCCCGAAAGCTTTTAATTTAATCAATTCCACAGAGCAAATACTCACTCAACCCTAAACCTCTATGACCTTTTCATCCCTGTTTCTTCACTCTACCCCAGATGCTCACTCTTATCTCACACTCAAGATCATCTGCAACACCTCCCCCATGTTCCGGCTATATTCCAAAAACCGCCTGCCCTCTATACTTAGACTAAGCAGAACATACTCAAAGCCACAAGGGGCAGCTGCATCATCTCCAATTTCATCCCACTCCTACATCGATGACGATATTCTTTCCTTGGTGAGCAAGCAGAAGATCGCTAACCACTTGGAAGATCTCGGGCCCTATCCGCTGTACTCGCTGATCTTGACTCCCCAGCACTTTTTCCAGAATGAAGTGTTGATGAAGTACTCCCAGAAACTGCCCCATCCGGTGTCGTTGAGACAATTGGCAGGGTACGGCAAGGCCTTGACCAAGCAGAAGATCCTAGCGTCTGCCAACTTCGTCAGACTAGAATTGCCAATAAGACTCGCCATGAGGATCCGTGATCTCCAGACTCTTCCCTTTGGAGTTGTCAACAACTTCCATCTTGCCCAGATCTACGAAAGTTACTACCATCTGTTCAATGCATTCCGGAAGATCCCCAATATCACCACGGCATCCGAAAACGAACGTTTTTGCGAGGATATCAGCAACCTCTTGGACCAGCACGTTTTCAACTTGTCCCATCTCATGATGGGTGCGTTGGAGGTGTCCATTTTGGAGAGTCTTCCACAGGATGCTCTAGACAGCTTTATGAGCTCGATGCTTCGGTCCAGAATCAGTAGAAGAGTCATTGTAGAGGAGCATTTGTCGCTTACAGAGATCTACAAGAAACATCCATACCAGAGACAGTCGCCAGATTACATTGGAGAGATTTTCCATCGGTGCAATGCTGCAGAGCACTTCAAGATGGTTCACGAGTTAGTGAAGGATTCCTCATTGGAGGCATTCCCCAACAAAGACCTCATGCCTGATTTAGAGATTGACGGTGATACTTCATTGAGCTTCCCCTTTATGGTCCCACATTTGCACTACTTGTTTGGTGAGATCTTGAGAAACTCCATGGAAGCCACCATCACAACCCACGGAGGTAGCGGCAAGAAACTTCCACCAATTAAGGTCACGTTGATTGATTCGAAAAAACTGGTAACTTTTCGCATATCTGACCAGGGCGGCGGTATGAGCCACAAAAAGCTCAAGTCTATCTGGTCCTTCGGGAAACTGCCCGACCATGCCAGACAGAGTCTTGCCAATTTCCACTCCATCCCAGACTTGCAAATGTACTCCAACCTCAAGGTCACCCCAGCAGGATCTTCCATCATTCAGCTGCAAGACCAGCTTCTGGGAACTTCAATGGCAGAAACACTGCCGGAAACGAAAAAGTCTACTCTAGACAGGTTGATCAACAGACACTACAAGTTCAAGTTGGGGCTTGGGTTGCCCATGTGCAAGGTGTATGCCGACTACTGGAACGGAAACCTCAGCATGAATTCAATTGAAGGCTACGGCAGCGATACCTGCCTAGAATTGAGCAAGCTCGGATTCCACTCCAATGTGATCCAGTTGGACAGAGCATAGTCTACACACAATGCGCACCTCATATACATCCAACATCTACATCCTCACCAACTCTTCAAACATACCAACACGTCCATCCAGGGCATTTCATCAATAGATCAAGCAGATGAGCCAAAGAAACGTGCCCATATCGCTGCTTCTAGGCGGTGGCGAGGAAAATGCCAAACAGGAATATCAGTATGCCAACCAGAGTCAGACCCCAGCTCCACACATGGGGTCCCAAAGTCCACAGCCCCTCAACTCGGCTTCGCCGTACAGACCGAACCCAATCCTGAGTCTTGTTTCTGACTTCCAGGCACAGGGCGAGCTAAGGCCCAATCTGGCGCAGAAACCCATAGTGATAGATGACGAGCGTTCTTCACCGCCAGAGATTGTTGTGGTGGACGACAACGACAGAGCACTGCGACTGCCCGTACCGTTAGCACCATCGTATCGCAGGCCGTCGCCGTTAGCATTTAAGGTTAACACGACGGGCGATAATCCTGGTGCAGTGCTGGACTATATCAAGAACTTCCAAAGCAACTTCAAAGTTGGCTCCACGGAGCCAATCGACAGCTCTACCATTCAGTGGAGGGCAGGCGGCCCAAGCAAAACCAGCATAAATTCCATCATCAACTCCGAGGAAAGCAACGCTCTGCTGGCGCCAGCTCCCGAGAAGAAGAAGAGAGCTTCGTCCACAAAGACGGACTCTGCTGCTAAAAAGGCTAAGACAGACAAAAAGACAGCAAAAGGTGATGTCAAGGCCGAGCCCAAGAAACCAGGCCCCAAAAGCAAAAAGAAGACTCCTGAAATAGCCATTGCACCCGCTGATAAACCATCTATACATCCTACGGCGACAGCCGATAAGGCCAAGACGAAAAGTCAGCCAGTCAAGCTAGAAAAGCCTGCTGTCTTGTCACTCAAGAAGGAGGACCAGCTGGATGACTCGAAGAGCTCGCCGCACGAAGACAAGAAGGACAAACTGGCGGCTCCTCCACCTATCATTGCATTAAATATTCCTCTTCTTGACCCTAAAGCGCCCATGCCCGGCCAGGCCGAGGTTGTTGTCAATGTGCTCAAACTTGCGGAAGAGAAGTACGGCTGGAACACGATACATCCCAATGCAAAGTCGGCAATTGACCTTATGGATGAAATGCTTGACGACGAAGACGAGGGTGCCGACGAGGATGACGATGATGAGCTACAGGTTGTGGAAAAGGGCAACACGCTAGCGCAGAACGAAAAGAATAATGCTCAAAATGAGAAGAGCAATGCTCAAAGCAAGAAGAAGAACAATGACGAGTTAACAGAGGAGCAGAGAGCCAGACAACATGAAACTCGTATGAACAGAAAAGTGGGTAAGTACGATTATGAGGATCCTTTCATTGATGATGAGGAGCTTCAATGGGAAGAAGAAATCACAACAACCAAGGAAGGATTTTTCGTTTACTGGGGACCCTTAGTGGAGGACAGAGCTGCTACATCGACCACCAAGAAGGGCACTGCGAAGGGCAAGAAGTGAATTGTCTATGTAACTAGCTAGAGAGGCGCTCAAGAGAAATGTTCAAAATACCGGCCATGTTAGTAGTTGTAGGATCCTCACTCTTAGCTTGCTCCAACTTCTGAAGCTTGGTTTTCAAGGAAGACACAGCCTCGCTGCTTTCATCCTTGATGAGACCAGACTTTTGAAGCACATGCTGGAGACTCAAAAGCGCCACCAAAGTTCCACAGGTATCCCTGTCGATCGTGGTGGAGCCATCTTCAGTGACAAACGTGCGATCAACAGTACTTTGTAACACTCCCTGTAGCTCCTTGACTCTGCTATCTGTCAAAGTGATAAACCTCGTGCTGCGTGAGCTGTTTCTCTTTGGAAGTGGAGGTGGACGTGAGCTGTCGGGCTTGGACTCCGAGATGCTGGTATCTTGTAGGGCATCTGTCAACTCGCAAAGATCGCTTTTCTCTTTGGTAACTAACTCCTTGAAGACACCCACCAAAGCAGTCTTGAGATTCTCATAGGGGCAGTCGTTCAATGAGTCAATTAAGAATGCATAACTTGTGTCCTCAGGGGCATGAGCGAGAACCTTTGTCAAGAGTGTAAGCACGACATATCTCAAGTTGGGATACTCACGGTTGGAGATCAACATGAAAAGCAACGCTTGGAGGTATGCCAGGAGAAGAAGGGATGGAGTTTTGGAAAGCTCCAACGAGAGGTTACGCTTCTCGAGGTTGGCTTGGTGTATGGCGTACCATGACCAGAACACGGCTATGTCTGTGAAACCCCTGTTGAAAAACGTGCTATGAATCATGCCTGGAACCACCAATCGGAGTGTGAGTGAAACAGCGTCATTGATGGTCACTGTGACTTTTTTCATGTCCTTGTTGGGGCCCACAGAGTTTGTGAAGAGAACCAACATACCAGCTGCAGAGTCATGAACAGCCTTGGCCTCACTGCTTATCAAGGAACTGACGATAGTCTTCTGGTAGCTCACCACCAACTTTTCGAACAAGTGCCCATGTTTTTCGTCCTCATCCTCACCCTCTAGCTCTTGCGTGTCAACCAAATCATTGCTTTCTTCGATGAAGTCTTTGAAGTTGCCTGTCAAGTCCACATCAAAAGAGAGTGCGAGCTCCACGAGACGGTCGAGGACCGGTAGGTAGACGTTGTGTTCACTTCCCTTATTCTTTGCCACGCACTGGAGGTAATTGAGGAAGTCTGTGGCAAAACCTACCACGGTGCGCTTGGTGACCAAGTTGACAGCTTCAGTCACGAACCCTGTCAACAACTTCCGCTGCAAGTAATCCTCGTCGCTGTTGATCTTCTCGAGCTCAGCGGCCGAAACCTCAATCTTCTCTGGAAGCGGTGGTCTCTGGTAGTTTCTGGCAAAGCTGTAGACTCTCTTCCAGCGGAAATCGGCTTCGCTTAGATCGACCACGGGGTTGCCATGGAGCGAATTGATGAAGCTAGCCACCGTCATGGCAAGAAAACGCGAGGGATAAAGCGTGTGGATGCGTCTCAAGCAGCTGTCGATCAATTCAAAGATACAGTAGAGCTTGACGTCGTAGAACTTGTGTCTGAATAAGGTATTCTCCGTCACAGCGTCGTTTTCCAGCAAGGAGCTCAAAAGCTCAGTGCTTTTCAAAAACAACTCCTTGGAGTTTCCATGGTGAGCTAAAAGCTCAAAGATCTTGCACACGTTGAAGACACATGGAGCATTGCGGAGTGCTCCATCGAAGGCGTAGTCTGACTCCACAAAAGGAAGCACGAGGGCAGGCAAATCCCAGCCAATCTCATACACCAAGTCGTGGTCCAGGTCCAAAATTCTCAAAAGATGGCTCAAGATCTGGTCTCTCTCATCCACACGATATCTCTCTGGCTCGCTCAAGTACATATCCAAGATGGTGGAGTAGGACAAAAAATCACCCAGCTCTTTGGCCTCGGCGGCCGCTTGGGTGAAAACTTCAAAAAGCTTCTCCAATTCCTGAGTCTCAATGGTGGCATCCAGCCCCAGCTCGTGTTCGGTATCAGACATAGTTGTTCCTTTGAGTCTCTTTCTCGTTTCTAGCCGCGCTACTAGACAAGGTACGGGTCTCTCCATCGTCGATATAGTTGTACACGGCTGAACGGGAGGGAAAACTATTGGAAGATCGATTTCAGAAGGCTTTTTAAGAGACATAGGAGCTTGTTAACCTCACGGCCATTGACTGTGAAGCTGGATTGTTGATAAGTCCTTGATACCAGCAATCGGGGGTCTGATCTGATAAAGGTAACGGGATAACCACCTGCAATTGCCTACCTCAAGATAAGAAGTCAGTGGGTTCTTTTATTAGTGTTCATTTCTTTGACTCCTACCTCGTTATTGCTGTCGTGGCTACACTATTGGTCGAGGTTCTAAGCACAACCCTGACTACACAGCCTACTTGATAACCTCGAGGCGATAAGCAAATCAAGATCCGTCAGTTGCGCGATTCGTTCACAGCCCGTGTCGTTTCATCCATTTATTTTTGAGTATCTCCAGCATTTGGAGGCGGTGAACGCTTGCTGCCTTTCGAGCATTCTCACCACAGCCTCAATCGACATACCACGCAGATAGTGCATCAAGAGCTGTCAAAACCTAGGGTCAGACTCAGATTTTAGTTTTTTTCGAGAAGCAAGAACATCATTTATTCACTTTTGAGATTCCTCACTTCAATTTAGTACTCCTTCAAACACATCGTCAAGTTCACCAAAATGAACCTGGATGCGCTGGATGTGCTGGACCTGGTGCTGCTGGCAGAATTCGAGGCTGAGACAGCAGACCAGAAAGTGCCATTGTCCACGCTGATGGTGCTACCGAAAAGGGAAGAGGATCCACTCAAGGAGCTTTTGGAAACCAGCAGTGAAAAAGTCACATTGCGTTTTCATCCAATTGGCTCAGCACCAGCCATAAATCCAAGCATATTCAAGATTTCAGGGTCTCAGACGGTCGCTACAGTTCTGAATTACCTAGTAAAGAGGCTTCGACTAAAGCATATTCATTTGTATGTGCTGAGCACATTCCAACCAACGCCGGACGAGAAGTTGGGTGATTTGCATAAGCTTTTTCTGAGTAAAGGGGAATTGGTGCTCGGGTACTGTGAAACCATTGCATTCGGCTAGTCTTACAAGTCAAGTAGGTGAAAACTCATTTACAATCTAACAAATTCGAGCCTGTAGACTCAGGTATACAAGAACAATACTATGGCGAGCGAAATTCAAACTTTTGACACATCCTCGACACTAGCGAAGGGTATCGAAATGCAAACTGCTTAGTAGAAGACAAACTCGGCGTCACCTTCGCTGACAGTGAGCGTACAACCGTCAGAGCCGTGGCCGCCCTTGTAGTTGCCGTCCTCGTAAGAACAAGAACCGACAGTGCTGGCACCGTTGGCACCCTGGATCTTGATGTTGTAGTTAGGAGCATCCTTGTTGTTAGGATTAGGGATCAAAGACAAGTAAGTCTTACCGCCAGTGTTACCAGCACCCAAGACAACAGGAGCCCAGTTACCAACACCAGAGCCGGCGGTACCCCAGATACAGCCCTTCTCAACAGAAACACCAGCATTGTTGACGTAGTACTGGGTAGAGGATCTGCCGCCCTTCCACATGTAATATTTGTCGGAGTTGACAACAGAAACAGGAGCAGACTTACCAGCCTCCAACAAGGTTGGGATGTTCATGTTCTCGGAACCAGGGTAATCAGTTCTGCAAATGGCGACGTCCTTCTTAATCTTGGAGACGAAGTTGGTGCCCTTGTAACCCCATTCACACAAGTAGTCCTTGTCCTTGTTGGATCTGTACAACTTGCCGTTCTTACAGTACAAACCACCGACAGAGATACCGTTAGATGGCTGCTCAGAAGGCCACTGGGTCTTGGACATACCAGCCTGACAAGCGTAAGAGCAGTAGTAGCCGTCCTTACAGGTGGAGGAGGTGTCACCGTTCAGGTTCATGATGGTGGTGAAACCGCCGTTGAGCTCAGAGAGCCAGTCAACCTCAATGACACCCTGACCGGTTGGCAAGGAGTCACAGTCGTGGACACCGTCCTCGAACTTCTCAGTTGGGTCGGAGAAGAGGGAAAGGTCACCGTTGATACCACCAGAGCCACCGGACGATGGGCTCGAGGAAGCGGTGGAGCTGGTCTTCGAGGAGGACGAGGCAGAAGAAGCACTTGAGGAGGATGGGGAAGACGAGGAGGACGAGGAGGAGGAAGTGGTGGTGGTGGAAGCGGAGGTGGTGACGGAGTCAGAAGAGGCCGAGGAGGTCTCGAGAGCACCCTTCACCTCACCGTTACCACCAACAGTGACGGTTCTGAAAGTAGTCACGACGGCTCTAGCCTCGTTCTGGTGGTGGTGGTGCTTGTGGAAGCCGGATGGAGCGGCCATGGCGGAGGCCAAAAGAGTGGACACGATGAAAGTTCTCATTCTGACTTGGATCTAAGGAAAGACGGTAGTTGGATCTGGATCACAAAGAGTGGATGTCCAGAATTGACAGGAAAGAAAGAATGTAGTTGGAAGTTAAAAAACTCAAAAGGAGTGCTGAGCCTTTTACGTCAAGAATGTTTGGGACCGTGGATCTAAACAAAAAAAAAGGGAGAAGGCTTAAGGTGCGAGGATGGCGTGTAAATATATAGGCTCAGCGGGCAGCGAGAAGGCACAGGTGAGTGTTTTTCTTTTTTGCTGCCTTTTTTTGTTCGCCCTGTGTGCAGTCTATGACAACAACGGAGCCAAGGCGCATAAGGCCAGGGGTCTAGACTTTGACGGGCTAATTAACGCCCAACTAGGCTTAATTGTCGCGGGACATGACAGTGTGCAGGACCTACGCATCGGCGTTTTCACGACAAGTTTCGCAGCCATCAACGCTAGGCTTAAGTGTCCAAGGTAAGATATTACGAGATCTTTGGTGGGGCGGTCAAAGATTGTCAAGAGCTTGAGTATTTGAAAGTGAGAGAATGTAGAAACTAGGAGATCGAGGACGGAGACGGAAGACTTGGCTCGGCGGTTAAACGTCGTCTCCAGCAGAGAGCCACTCGGAGGCCATCCTTTACCTGCTGGAAAAGCCGTTTGATCTCGGGCTGAGTGGCGATGCAACGCTCCGCCAACGTCGGTAGAAGCAACTTTTGGGCCGGTTTACAATAGGGGTTCAAGGGGTATCAGAAGAGATTCAGGAGATGGGGATCCCGACATGACGATCCATGAATGGAGATCTGTGAATTGGAAGATTGCAGAAAGAAGAGAATGGCACGGCTTGGCTTCAACAAACCTCAACGTACCCTGCCACCTTCGGAGTCCCTTTCCTTTTGCCTGGTTCGCCTCACGACTGTGGTATTGTGCTACCACCAAGGCGCCTATCTACTGTGTCGATCCAAGTCTAGACGACAGCGTCAAGATCGTCCGTGTGGCGAGAAACGTGCTTTTGCTGGAAACTGCAAACTCCTTTGCTTGGCCTTTTTTTCAAATTTTGTTCATTCGGCTCTCCCTGTAACTTCTCCAGACCATGATGCTTCCTTCTGTGGGTCGCTTATGCAACTTTTGTTTCTTTTGCAAGAATCTTGGTGGTCCTTCGCTATAGGCTGCGTTTCTTCAGACTTGGATGCGTTTTCCTGGCCTTGGTCTGGGCCCGAATTGCAAACTTTAAAAAGTACAAAAAAAAAAAAAAATACAATATGTATCAGATCGCCATAGGATGCCTGGGTTCTCACAGAATGCCTCACAGAATGCCGCTCAACAATACCCATAAATCCGAAGATGCCACAAATCCACCAAAGAAAACTCAAAATCAACTCTACAAAATCCATCCCTTCCACTTCACCCCTTCAACTTTAAACTGTAAAAATGGGTAAAAAAGTGATCCCTCGACTTTCACCTAAGCCTGATTCACGGTGTCGATTCGCGAGTGTGTAAATCAAACACTCGCAAAGCCACCTCAAACTCAAAAAACTCTCCTTACCGTCCTTACTAAACGTTACGTCTTTGTCATGAATGGCAGCTTTTTTCTTCAATAACCAATCACAATAAACGTCGTATAAGCCTGAATCTGCAGGAAGTCCTGAAACCATTCCGTTGCCACCTCCAGCACATACATTCCTGGTTGCCCGGCAGGCGGTGAGTTCACAGGTGCTTTAGTCAAAATAGGGACATTTTTTTTTTTTTTTTTTTGTTCGCAGATACCTCTTTGGTTTGAATGTTTTTTGCTATTTCGCACTGTTTTTTGCTACGCAAAGCCACTTACTCACCGCACTGTTTACTTATTCCCAAATAATCGCCCTGGAGCAACAGATCCCTTTTTTCAGAAAAGGAAGAGGTTCCCCTATTTTCAAGATTCCACCCAATCACAGCGTCCTGATGATTATCGGCAGCCGCGCCGCAGACGGCTCGTTTGAGAAGTCATATTATCCACATGCGTCTACATGAGCCGGACGTCGAGAAATTTTCTTGCCCTTCGATGCCCGACCTTCTTTACTTTTGTGTTCCGTTTCACATCATTGGCCAAACGGCCTATTCCTTAAAACAATTTCCATATGGTTGATGTGTCGTCTCAAATGGTATCCCGTAAATTTTTTTCATACGATCACCACCAACAACCCATGCTAACCCTAACATTATCTCTGAAATTCGCACACAGGTTTCATCGCCTGCCTGCGGCCATCGGAAGCCCTGTCCCTAGATGGCCTGTCTAGAACTAAATGGTACCCTCATCCTCAATTCCCAAGTTGAACCACGGATGTTCAAGCGCCTCGAGCGCTGTGATTCGCTCGTTCGGGTCAATCACAAAGATCTTGCGCAACAAGTCAATGAAAAACCACCAGAACGTAAAATTGCCAAAGTTGATCAAGTGCCAGTTGCTCTGGTAATTCTCACTCAACGACTGGTCAAAATTGATGTTCAACCCTATTCTTTCACTGATGAACAAATCAATGCGCAGAAGCTGCTTGACATTTTTGATAAACTTTTCTGGAGTGCTTGGCGTGGGGAAAATCAACAGTAGCGAATTGTCTTCCGTGGACTCGTCATCGATTATCACATCGTCGTCGTCGTCGTCATCGCTAAAATGCTCGCCGTACAGACGACGGTAGTCGTTGGTGAAGTACTTTAAACCACACTCATTCTCTTTCTGCTTCAGGTACCTCACCATCTCTTTGCTGATTTTCGTACCGCATATCTTTTCTATCATAGCCAAGTGCTCAAGGTTATCGTGGGTTCTGAACACTGGCTCACCAATCACCAACTCCACTAGAATACATCCCATTGACCACACATCACACGGAAAGGACCACCCAACGCCCAAAACGATTTCTGGTGCTCTATAGTGTCGCGTGGAAACAATCGAAGAATGGTACTCATCATCAAAGATGGCAGAACCAAAATCAATGATTTGGATAAGTGGGTTGTTCAAGATTCTCAGAAACTTCGGTGGCTTGTCAAGCCGGCGTTTTTCGCTGCTTGAATTAAGATTGAAGTAACTAGAAATGATGGTGGAGCTCTTGAGTTGCTTGCGCAGATAACTGTCGTCATGCAACAAGATATTCTCAGGTTTGAGGTCAGTGTGAATTAGGTTGAGGTCGTGGAAGAAGGTTACCGACCTGATGAGCTGCTTGGATATCGCTTGTATGTGCGAGCCAGGGTATGGTTTAAACTTGTTGTTTTCCAAGAAATCGTAAAGCGATATCTTAAGCAAATCTGTCACAATGCAAATGTGGCCTCTATAGTCAAAGCACTCCCGTAGATGGATACAGTGGTTTTTGTTGTCATTGTCAAACTTTTTCAACGTTGTGAGAATTCGTAGCTCAATCTTGGCAGCATCTCTGTACTTTGGAATATTACGGATGATCTTGATGGCCACAGTATCACGATTGACTTTATCATAGCAAGCCACAACTTTGCCAAAAGTTCCTTGGCCAACAAGCTTTTGAATGACGAAACGGTTAGCAAAGATATCGTTCTCTCTCACAATGTAGTGACCATCCTCGTCATCGCATGGGGGTAGGTTCATTTTATGGGGGATGATATGCGTCTTGACGTTTCCAACCTTGGGATGCTGAAGGATGTAGTTGCTTGGCAATTTCTGATAGAAACACTTCGCTTGGGGTAGTTGAGGCAACGAGTTTGTTCTTTGCTTCTTGACGCCCGGGTTGGCATGGAGGGGTATCTCAAACTGCTTGTTGTCCATAGGGGTATCATTCACGTTCATGTTGTTCACGTTGAACATGTTGTAAGCATCTCGAACATCCTGATCCAAAAGAAGCATGGAATCAGAGTTGTTTCTATGTTGACGACGTTGGGCAAAGGATGGCTGGATTTTGCGTTCTTCAAGGAACACAACTTCGTCATTCAAGTCAAAGGCATCATCATCTTCGCCGTACAAGTCATCCTCGTCCTCTTCCTCCAATACTTCGCCATTATGATGCTTATCAAAACTGTGGTTGTCTGTGGTCTCAGAGTTGTTCAACGTAATATTGAGATTCAAATTAGGCGACTCGTTGAACGTTGACACAGACAGGGGAGACATGTTGTCAAAGACTTTTGTTTGCTGAGCCGTAGAAGCATTAGGTACTCCATCGGAAGCAGCAGCCTTTCGTGACGAATCAAACGTCTCACTGAACCCTCTGGGTCTCTTTCTGTTGGATATCAACGACATCGCACACACTCCAGCTATATTTGGTCTCTCTGGGCTAATAAGAGACCCTTGCTTGGGAAAAACTGTGGTCTCTTTTGGTTATTAACACAAGTCCGAGGCCGAACCTGGACTTTCAAGTCTGCAGCGGCTGAAATAGACTGTAAATTCAGATACTCGCTCCAGCAATTAGAACGTCTGCAAATTCAATAGCTATTTTGATCTCCACTATTCACTCAGCTCTCTGGAAAGCAAGAATACTGCTATGAGCACAAATTGATGAGGAATAAATCGCCGATTGCGCAAGATGACGGGATCGGTCAGCGAATCTGAAGAAAAAGCAGCGGTCTGGGGAAATTCCGGGGAACAAATTTAAGCAGTCGTGGGCAGATGGAGTGAACAGTCGTTGATTATGGCAAGAACGGTTGTCGACGTTGTCGAAACATCGGAAGTCAGGGGTTCCTCAACATGGTCGTGCAGAGGCAAAAAAGAGATAGCCGCCCGTTTTTCGAAAATTGAAGCAGCTAGCCATATAGTTGAGGGCATTAAGAGGCTACATGTGTTTTTTGAGGTCGTCTGACGAAAAGCGTGGCCAGTTATGGTGGATCTTCTATACTGCTCACTAAGCGATAATGCTAGATAGCGATAGTTGCTGTAGTGACGCCGCGAATGACCGATAAGAGTTGGAGAACAGACGGCCACGAGTTGGACGAATATAAGAAAGTCAAAAAGTACAATTTTTTGAGAATTGGGTGATTTTTTGACTACCAGGGTCGCCAAACGTTAGACCCGTCTGGCGGTATTGTTTTGGTGGTGTTTATTGGTGGGAGCATCACGTGGGAGTGCTGTGGCGTGTGCAGGACGTTTACTTCAATACGAATCGACTCCGAGGCGGAGCCCACCTTGGCTTCTGGAGTTGTGAAAAAGGTGTCATAATTTCGTTGGCGAAAGTGGATCTAGGTATCTTCGATCCGAAAAAAACTCCTCCTTATTTCTTTCCCTGATTGGTTGGAATTGTCCCAACGTGCGGCGGGACTCAGGCCGGTCTAGATCAGATAACCGAAACCGGGTGATCTTGGAAAGTGGCGCAACCAGTGATAGTACGGTAGGTTAATTTTTGGTTCTTCTTGGTTGAAAGGCGTGAAGCTCTGATGGTTTCTATGGCATTTTTGAGGTGTAGATTTAGCGGGCCATTGTTTATAGCGTTGGTGGAATGTGTCAAAATGGCTGCGAAAAGCTTAACCGTTGGTGTTATGCAAACGATGCGAATTTCAGTGCAATGTGATAAGAATGCAATTTGCGACAGACATGAGGCAAACTCGATAACCATGTTCTTTTTAGAAATTGTTACTTTACGATGAATCATGACAAGTTGGATAAGAAAAGCTAGGCGATGATTCCACCGATCTTGTTTGAAAATCTGTAGTTTTAATACTCAGCGTTGGACAAAACAGTGGTGCGAGGAAAAAGTACACGAACAGCATCCCGATACCTCCAACATATTTATCTGTGAAGTAGACCGCTGAACTGATACGAGAATGAATCACGTTGTTCCTTCTAGGAATAGCTGCAGCCACATCACCAGGGCACGAAGTATCTTGACTAGGTTTTTTTTTCGCTGTCTAAATTGAGTGGATTTGACAAACAGAGTGAATGCAGCACTGGGATAAGCGTCAGCTCATTATCACATCAGGTCCGGAGGAAGCAGCAAAACAAGATCGGGATTGCATGGGAGAGGGCATAGAGTAAGGCAACATTCACTTCGCATATCTATGGCCCCTTTATCCTTTGGCATGGATGTGAAAAAAGGGTTCGGTCTAGAGGAAACCTTAATACACAGAAGCCAATGAATGCAGGGGAGAACATATAGCACTGCAACTTTCAAGTAACGTTTTCAAGATTTGTTTTTAAATTGTCTTCCTGGAAGTTCGTCGTCTCTGAACTGAGGCTCTACAGCGATGACCTCGTGTAGTGTGCCAAATAGCGTGAGTAGGCACGGCAGGGGCAGTTTACAGCAATAATTGGAGTACCCAGAACATACGTGATCCTGACACTAAAAGAAAGGAATGGGGTATCGGGGTTCCGTGTATCGGTTGTAACTCAGCCTTAGGTACTTCCAGTTAAATTACCCATGAAAAAAGAAGACAGAACGGTAGAGATCTTCCCTCGAGAGAAAGCGACCAATTGAAATGTCCCAGGTTCCCTCGCCATCATTAAAGATCGGGAAATCGTAGCTTTCTCCGACCACAAAGGTGTAAAACACATGAAAACATACTACTCTCTGATTGGTCCAGAAAATCACGGAAGCCCGCCCAGACGCAAGAACGTCTTTCAGGCCAAAAGTATCGCCACTACCGGCATCTAAATTCGAAGGGTCGCCAAATGCGCAGAGCTGCTTATAGAGGAAGATGTCTCAGATGGGATTTCGAGCACACCATGGGGGGTAAGGAAGCAAAAATTGGAAGCCAAACGAAAGAAAGATCGGGGCTTCAGCCGTTGCAAATTTATTTGAAGAGTCCTCCTTGTGTGTTTTGTTCTTCCAAGGCTCATCTCTGTCGCAAATAACAGACATACATCTGAGACACCTGACGGAGGTCCACTAGGTCACTTTTGCATACAAGGGTCCTCGAGCAATATAGGACCAAATCCCGCATCAAGAAGGCCGGGTATAAAAGGCTGCGGGGCCCTCAGCATGTCTCATCTTTAGAAAATTCAACGATACCCAATTTTGAAGTTAGTGGAGGAGGAAGGTATGTGGTACAGATAAACCACAACGAGGCAGGCTGCAAATAGCGTATTCTGATGAATCCACAAATTGTCTACAATTATTTGAAACCTTCCAACGACCTTATCGGCCATCTTATCAGACGACAAATCAAAAGCCTTCGACAGGTTTCTTTTGGACCAGGTCAACATGCAGCATCCCTGCAAGCGGAGTTGAGCGAAAGTATAAATTGAGGCCGATCGCCAGGTGAGACATCAGTCCTGAATTTTTTTGAGACACACATTTCGCAGCCAGGGCCCCATCGGAACTCCATTGCATTCCTTTGCGATCCCGCTAGGCGTTCGGAGTTCCGAAGTCCGGTGGCAACCGCGAAGTCGATGATGCTTGTGCCCGTGGGGTGAGCTTTCGGGACCCCGACTGTGAATTGGGTTAAGCGAACAACCTTCGATTGTCGGCAATGATGCGGTTTATGTGGAGAGGCATGTTGCTGTTGCAAGCCACGAGGGGAGGTACCGGTAGACGAGGCAAGCACGGTGGTGGAGTTGCAAGACGAGGAAAATTCGATGAGAAGCTTTAAAAGGACTCTAGGGAAAAAAAGGCGGTTCTGATTTTTTTCCATTTTTCAGAGGGGTGCGGCGCCGGCGCGGACCAATTGGGCATTGGTCTCATGGTAGGGCAGGCCCCACACCGGCAAGGCAGCAATACCACAACCGAAGAAGACTCACGAAGTCCGATAACACACCACCAAATCCGGCGACGCAGCAGGAGATAAATCCACGGGGGCAGCGCAGCAAAGACGGGATTCATAAAAGGCGCTGTGCCGGCCAGTGCGAATCGAAGGAAATCCGAAAGGCCGAAAGGCCTAGCTACTTTGTGTCACAGGGGTGCAATGGAGCTGGGAAAAAAAGTCCCTCCAAATGTGCACCCGCAAAATTGCGTGGTGGTATTAGTTTTTTAATCCAACCTCTATGTCGCCACCTGTGGCAAAGCTGGACCAATTACTTTAGCCGCGAGACCGTTGCACCTGCAGAGATCCGGCAGCGCACTAGAGCCGGTGAGGTCCTGTCTCAAACTGAAGCATGGTCCGCACCGTGTGGCGACAAATAGCCGGGGGGCATCCGGCCCATTCCAGGCCTGGTAAGAAAAAAAAAAAACTGTCTATTCTTCAGGCGGGGGCGAACAGGCGGTGGCAATTACCTAATGGCAAAGTTGTGGAAACCTCTGGAAACTTCCAGAAACCAAATACGCCCACTATTCGCTTCCATCTCGCTAGCTCTGCGGGACCAAATTAACAAAGAGGTTCTTGCGCAAAGTGGCAGCCCGGGACTGCGAAGGGGATGGCCAAGCCGTTGCTCTGTTTGTCAAGCTACCGCGCTGTTGTGTGCAATCGCACCCGCATTGGGCTGGTGTTTTTAGCTGGTCCAGTGGACACTTCTCTGGCGCCACAACCAAAAGGCGCTTTTCCAAATTGATTTTTATTTCATAGGGTACCCCCTTTCGGGAGCAAATTTCAAAGTGGTGCCACAGGTGGCGGTGAAAGTGGCCGATACCGTGGTTGCTGCTGAAAGCGTCGGATTTCCGCGTATGCACACTGGCCAGCGACAGCGGCTGAGCAAAACAGCAAAAAGTTTAGGCCCTGTGCGTCTGTGCAGTACGGCGCTAGTTTGGTCCTCCAATGCTGACGTCCCGATGCACAGTTGGCTAAGTGGTCCCGCTTTTCTTTTGGTCCTGTAGCCACTTTGGTCCGCACTTTATATATCCCTCCTGGTCCGGACCACTTGCTCACTTGCGAACCTCATTGTTTTTGGCCTAGGTCGACTCTGTTGTATCAGCACGAATTTTACAAGCAACACAAATCGTACAAGCAACGCTAATTCACTGAAATTAGAAAACACTCCCGACCACACAACTCCCGTCTCCTGCCCCCCTTACGTGAAATACTCCCACGCCACTCCTCCACTATCTCGTCCTTCAATGCTACATCCTTCAGCATGCCTCCGCTTTCTTCTAGACTAAATATCCGAAATCTAGAAAACTCCGACCCGGAACAGGGCACCCAGGCAACCAAACCGGGTTCTCTGGGCTCCAGTGATACTGAGGTGAAGAACCTGTCCATACCTATCCACAAGAGCAAAGAGCCTGGCGACAGAGAGCTGTCCAACGACGCCAGCAACGAGACTTCTGACTCCGACAAGCTGCTTTCTCATCTGGCGCCCTCTGCCACCGACCTGACTGAAAATGGTATGGTGGACGGAGAAGGCTACGATGAGGAGGACGAAGATGAGCACGAGAACGAGTCCTCCAAGCCTGGCATCAAGAAGAAGGACATGCTTAAGCAGAAAAAGTTCTTTTGCAAGATCTGCAACCAAGGCTTCACCCGCAAACACAACATGGTTTCTCACGAACTCATCCACCTGAGCTCCAAGCCACATGTGTGCACTGTGTGCGATTTATCGTTTCGCAGAATCCACGATCTCAAGCGTCATGAAAAGCTACATCTGGGCGAGAAGCCATTCCATTGCGAAAAATGTCTTCGCCGTTTCGCTAGAACCGACGCGCTTACTCGTCACTTGAACTCGCCAAACGCTTGTCCAGGAAAACCTCAGCCGAGCCGGGCTCTGCTGAAGAACGATATTTTTGCTGGATCCAAGTCTGAAACGAAGCCGCCGATGCAGCCCATCTCTTCCTCATCGTCATCGTCATCGGTGGCACCAGACGTTTCATCGCTCAAAGCAGCTACGTCAAGTGCTACCACACCTACAGAAGGCAAGTCGGGATCAGACAACTCCGGCAGCATGAAGACGCAAGCCTACGCTGGTGCTCCCAGAAGCCTCAGTTCGGAGTCCCTGGGCAGCTTGTCCGACACCATCAAGAAGTCCAACTACGACCTCAACCGTTGGAGAGCATACCAGCACCAACAGGACTCTGCGACTCCAAACTCCCGCTTCCCTTACAACACGACAACTACGACGACTACGACTACAACCACCACGGAAGGGAAGCTGCACGATGGAGAGAAGTTGCCTGGCACCATGTACCACCGTGTTCGCCACCGCAAGTCTCACGACTCCGAGAGACCTCCAGCTGTTGAGAGTGCTTCATTTACTCCAAACCCGCCAGCACAGCCCCAGCATTATCACCATCATTATCATCACCACCACCACCACGACGAGGAACGGGCGTCCAAGGAACAGAACCAGCTTACACCTTCTTCAGGAAGCTGGAGCCTTGCTTCTGACCGTGAGTACCGTCCAGACGGCCACTTCAGAAAGCATGACGACTACTATCCCAAGGACATCCGTGCCCGCAAGGAACCCAAGGGCTCTCCGCCAGTACAGCACATGAACTATCCACACCCTGGCGGTGGGAACTCGCCTTATGGACCCGCGGTGCCTCCAACGCAGAATCCGCAGTCTCCTCACTTTTTGATGCAGCAAAGACCGCTGGAAAATCACTATAACCAGCAGTTCTACATTGTGTCATACCAAGACGGGCAGCAACTGCCTATGGGCATGAGAATCCCCTACATTGGCAGTCACAGTCAGCCAGAAATAGCACCTGCTCCTGGGTGGAGTCCGCAGAAGCTTGAGACGCCGGCATCCCACGAGAGTTCAAGTGCTGCATCGCAGCCTCCCGAAGCCACACAGAGTGATGGCCCCGTGAGGAAACATCCGCTTTCCAACGACAAGTTTGTGTCAATGAAGAGGTACAACGACTTGCTCACCTACACAAACCTGTTGCAGGACCTGCTTGCCAGTATGGACAGCAGAATTCGGATGCTTGAGAAGAGCGGTTCTTCGCCTACACAAGGTTACAAGAGAGAACCAGCGGACGATGATCGTCCAAGGAAGAGAAGCCGGGGCAACTAAGCTTCTCACACAAACACACACACACACACACACACACACACACACACACACACACACACACCACACACGCACTCCTTATTTGCATACGGGGGTAGCACGTTACGCTACAAAGTACATTGTAATATTAGATCAGGTATGGGAACTGAAGGCCCTTTAGTGACGATGTAGCAAGCATTAGAGAAAAGCCAGTGTGCGCTGACCATGGGCTTTACCGCTGTGCAGAGGTTAGGAGAGATCATTTATGATTGGTTGATTCAGTAAGAGAAACGAAGGGCACGGGCATGGTGAAATTTGCATTCTATGTAACGACAAAAATCGAAACCGTTAAAGCAACAAAAAGCTGAAAAAACACATTCAATGTTTACGGACCACTTGGCCAAGAACCGTTTGGGGCAGGCTGCGAGATGCATGGTCCAGGCAAATAGAATGTTATGTACAGCGGCTTAAATTGGAAGTTGCCGGAAGGTTTGGGGGTAGAAGTCCATGGGATTTCCAAACAAGAAGGTATTAGAAGCGAAGGCCTAAAAAGAAATCAAGTCGTGACTTTTGATTGGCAGAAGTTGACCTCCGCTGAGGAGACTGAACAAATTCTAATTCACGTCTTCAGCAGCTGCAAGGCGCTGCCTCAAGGCGAAAAAGTGAGGTCACCGCTGAAGAATATAATCCATGCTTCACCACTTACGAGGCGTAATTTTGTAGGTGAGGTACTCGGAACCGCTTGGATCTTGCCTTGCAATTGCTCATTGTTCTCTTTTTAAAATTGTTCTTTTATTATGACGGGACTGGGGGCTCCTAACAACCCCTGAAAACGCAGCCCAAAAGCCCAGCGGGACCGTGCATCATCGGCTGTGAACCGGAGAATGTGATATAGTGAACGAGGCATGCCGCTTGGAGAGCCGCCTTTGCTGTTCTGGGGGTTATTTTGATTTCAGGCTTGCGGACGATTTTCGTTATTATTTTGCTTTGACAAGTTTTGTCTTTTCGGCTTTGGCACAAGGTTGAAAAGTGTTTGAAAACCTGATAATGTGTGTTTGGGAGCATGTACAAAATTTCCTTGCCGTCTACATGCAACCACCAAAATACTGATTGGGCAGCCGCTTTTCAACTTTCATATTCTTCAACCCTTCGTTTCCAAGCTTTCAACCGTCAATGCAAAACGGCTCTTCGAGGTACAAGCGCTAGTGGGGCAGGCTGTAGAGCTGCCTATGAGGTTGCTAAACGTTGGTGGTCTCAGTAATTTGCGCTCGTTGAGAAATAGAGGAGAGCGTCTACATAATTTAGTGTTGTACTTTTCTGTCAATGGCTTTGCATAGCAATCTTATGGACTTTGGTGGGTGGAAAAGTTACTGTGGTGCAGTGTGCAGCCACCAGGGCGTTCAATTGCACGGTTTGAACGAGGACCCTTGATTTGATAGCGGGGCGATTGTATTTGATGGCAGGTTTTCACGAGATGGTGTAAATGTGCAATTGTGGAGCAGACGGAGAGGATAGTGGAAGATGATGAGGGGTCGAAAGACTCAAAGGTGATGAGCGTATCCACGAAGACATGACGCATGGTCTACTCTAGCGAATTGAGCGTGGTAAGGTGGATCTACGATGACGGCGCTTACACTGGATGTGAGTCTTATGTTTGGCTGATTTGAGGAACTTGTTCAAGTGAACTGAAAGTGTTGGATCTTTTGAGAGTAAGAAGTGTAGAGGTCTAGCGTTTCCCATTCCCATAATAAAAGTAAGAAAATTGCATATGTTCTCTCAGAACGCTGAAATTCTTTTTGTTCTGGACAAAGCATTACGAAATCGTCCTCTTCCTAGTATAGCAGTGGAGATGGTTTTTCATGAAGCCATGACAATCCAAGTAGCTTTTCCAGTTGCGAGGGAGTTGATTCTAGAAGAAAGTTGCACTCATTTCGAAAGTTGAAGCTGTCTTGGCGAACTTATGTCATTCTTGACTACTGCGTTCTTCAGCACCTCTCTATACCTCGAAAGACAGCCATTTGCAACAGCAAGCCGAACCAACGATTCTTCATGCATCATTTCAAGAGCTCTTTCGGTATTTGAATTTAGAATAGAAATCATACTCGTGCATGGTTCCATATTATGCGACGAAGAGGAGATTTGAGCGAACGGTAGAACACCAAGTATGGCCCAGATAATACTCAACCCAATTCTTTGAAAGCTGCGAAAAACAAGAAATGCTTAATTGAAGGGCAATTACAACCAACCAACTTCGCAACCTTTCGTTCTCTGAAGCCACCTCTGTGGGCTCGGTATCACGGAAGTTTCAAATTGCGCTTCAACACACCTACAAAGCAACCCGCCAGAGCACACAATAGCAGAAATCAGAAACAAGATTTCAACCCCAAATGCGTAAAATCTAAGCCTGTGACACATCCAATATTCCATGCTCCACCCAGCCGAAACCTCGCCGGAGTGACCCAGAGTACCCCATACATCAACATGCATAACCCGACTTCATCCGGCACTGGCCCTGCAATTCCCCAATCTTCAAATCCACTTGAATTTCAGCAACAGATTTCGTGACACAAATTAAAAAAGAAAAGCCAGGGGGCAAATCCTGAAACCCTAATACTGCCACAGTGCGGCGGGGAGAGACACGACAGCCACCAGGCACCCATTCTGAAACAAGGTATACAAAAATAAGGCTAAACAGGCAAAAGCGCTACAGAAGCGCGAAGCCCTGGGCTCTATACAAAACGTCTATGTCACATTCTTGTCCAATCACATCGACACATTTCGAATTGTGGTTTGCAGCCAGTGCGCCACCGATAAGACCCCAGTGGGACCATGTCGCAGGAGGCCACCCAAGTCGTAAATAACTAGAAAAGAAAAAAATTGTATATTTTTATGGAACGGCACACGCGCCCTTTTATACTTGCCACTCTCGCCACCCCTCTTCTCCATCGTGAGTATTATCTATTGTGTGCGTCCTGCTCCTGAGGTGCCCCTCGATAACCGCCCCTTATCTGTACTCCCTATCACTCTCCTACTACCACCATGAACATGTCCACATCTATAACTGCCGACGAGGACTGGCTGATTATTCTGTCTTCCTCGGATATTGACGATGAGCCTTTGCAACTGACTCCTGAAAAAAGTGACTCTGAAGAGGCGTCCCGCCCGGAAATCGCCCCTGCTGATTCGGTCAATACCTTGACTGGCCGGGAGAAGATTGATGACGAATCACAGAGATCGAAGGATTCGCCTGTTTCACAGGAGGAGAGCGTCGTGGAGATCAAGCACCGCGATGTGGATTCGGAGGCGTCGCCACTGCCTGATTCGGGATCACCTGTGGTTCTGGAGGGTCCTGAATCATCGGAGATAAAGAACGAGAAGGATGCTATGGAGGGGGGCTGGAGCACGTGGATGGCGCTCCAGAAAGCAATTTGGAGGGCGATTTGGTCCCGCCCGAGCCCAGAAGCGAACCTCAAGAGACCAATACGGCTTTTGTCAAGAAGGAGAACCAGCCCACCATTGATACCCCCAGTTTGGAGACACCAGCTGAGGCTCCGGGTGAATCGGAGCCCGTCACCAGACAGTGCTCTACTTGTTTCCTCCACAGAGCCTTTGTGCAGCTTGACCTGACCATCAGAAACGCCTCTCGCCTGATCTACAGAGCCCTTTTCGCTGATCTGTACTTGTCGCTTGACGCCAAGCGCAAGGAGCTTCTTTTCGACTTTACTCTTTTCCAGCACGCTCGCTACCTGGTGTTGTCGGCGTTCAATCGCCACCAGGACTTCTTGCTTTACTACGCCGTGGCGTTGGCGGTTTCTGTGGTTTCTGTGGCGGCGCTTCGCCCTGCCCCGCAGCCCAAGGAGCTCACTGTCAGCGAGAAGCTTGCCACATTATGGAACAATATCGCCTACGAGGAGTTACCCCAGGAGAAGAAGCTGTTCTTCTTTGCACAGGAGCAAGCTCCTCGCCAGTTGCGAATTGCCAAGGTGTGGGAACGTGCAGTCGAGCATTCCCCCAAGCTCTGGAATCAGGGTGCGGAGGCCTCGAAACGTTATTTCTCAAAGGGCGTTGCTTTTGGTCAGAAGCTGTGGTCAGAGTTCCAGGACCTTCCTGAGACACAGTATGTGAAGACATTATTCGCCGAGGCGTACAACCAAACCACTGTTTTTGGCAAGGAGGAGGTGCTTCCGTTCATGAGATCGAGCTGGGCTCAGAGCAAGAACGTGGCAGATGCATTTTCGGCAGAGTCCAAGGTCAAACTCCAGGGCTTCTTTGATCAGGCCAAGTCGACTTTGCAGAGCATCTCACACAATGCTGACGCCGGCTCTTCAGCAGTGGAGGCCCAAATCAAAGTATGGTGGGAGCAGGCTCGCCAGGAGGCACCAATCATGAAGTCGAGGCTCGATAAGACAAGCAGGGACTTGTACAAGAAATCGGTCCAGATCATGAGCCAATGGCTGGCCGAGCTTGAGAGATGCAGAGCTGAACTCAAGGAGGTTAAACAGCAACACGCCGCTGCTCGTTGTTGCTAGGCCATGCCTCAATTAATGCTTAGTGTTTATTAGATATTTCTTTGGTTGCGAAATCTGTAGACGCTGCCGGTCAGGTATAAAGCGTCTCCAGCAGCGTTGTTGAGGGTCGTGTGCGATTCAATACACCCAAGCAGTCTATATTTCAGCGTTGGCTCAGTAAAACCCCAAACCATAATGGGTATGTCCACGCTTACCACAAGGTGTGAAGTTTTATATTAACAAGCAGGAATTCCAAAGTTTTTTCGGTTTATCTCCGAGAGATGGCCTCTAATCTCCCAGTTGGTAGAGGGCGACAATGTCCCAGAGTTTGACAATTTGTATCTCGATATGAATTCCATTCTCCATACGTGTACCCATGCTAACCATCTGAGCTTGACGAGGATGACTGATGACCAGATATACGCGGCGATTTTCAATTATATTGATCATTTGTTCGATATCATCAAGCCCAAGGAGGTGTTCTACATGGCCATTGATGGCGTGGCGCCTAGAGCTAAAATGAATCAGCAACGTGCAAGAAGATTCCGTACGGCTTTTGAGGCAGAAGAGAATCTCAAAAAAGCGATTGCTCAGGGAGCAGAGATCCCAAAGGAGGATCCTTTCGACTCCAACGCCATTACCCCAGGTACGGAGTTCATGGCCAATTTGACCGACAACTTGAAATACTTTATTCATAAAAAGATGTCGGAGGACACCCGCTGGTCCAGCATCAAAGTGGTGCTCTCGGGCCACGAGGTTCCCGGTGAAGGTGAGCACAAGATCATGCAGTTTATCAGAACCATGAAATCACAGTCCAGCTATAACCCTAACTTGAGACACTGCATTTACGGATTGGACGCTGACTTGATCATGTTGGGTTTGGTGACGCATGACTCCCACTTCTCCTTGTTGCGTGAGGAGGTGACATTCGGGCCTAGCTCCCAGAATAAGAGTAACGATGTTCACGACCAAAAGTTTTTCTTATTGCATTTATCATTGCTAAGAGAGTACTTGGCCTTGGAGTTCAAGGACTTGGAAAACAATGTTTCATTCGAATATGACTTTGAGCGCGTGTTGGACGACTTCATCTTGATCATGTATGTCATTGGTAACGATTTCTTACCTAACTTACCCGACTTGCACATCAACAAGGGTGCTTTCCCACTCCTATTGGGAACATTTAAGCAGAGTATGCTTCATTCAGACGGTTACTTAAACGAAGGTGGTAAGATAAATTTCAAAAGATTTGGCACCTGGCTTGAGTACTTATCGGAGTTCGAGTTGGAGAACTTCGAGAAGCAAGATGTCGACGTCGACTGGTTCAACAAGAGATTGGAAGAGATCTCCATCACTGGTGAGAAAAAAGAGAAAGATCAGGTAAGTTGCTTGTGTTGAAGGACCAGAAGACCTTGGTTCACCTTATAAAACCCTGGATTTTGGAGGTTGGACACCGTCCTGTCAAGGAGCTTTTGGAGTTGGCTGACAGCCAAACTTTGCCCACGCTTTCTTTGCCTAAGGATGAAGTTGAACACCATCTTGAATTCTTCAAGCAGTTCGCTTTGGAGGCGGGCTTCCTCATTGTCCATTCCAGGTCGAAGGACACCTATGAGGCCATCTACGACGTTGACGGTATTTCACCTTACGAGAGTCCCGAGGACTTTAACGAAAGAGTTGCCGAATTGAAGAAGGTTATCAGAAAGTACCAAAACGCTAACATGTTTGCTACTGAAGAGTTGATGAAGGAGACGAAAGACTTGTACGACGCTAAGTTTGTTGACTGGAAAGACAAATACTACAGAGACAAGTTGCATTTTTCAATTCACGATAATGACAAGATGATTGATTTAACGAGACATTACTTGGAGGGTTTGCAATGGGTTTTGTACTACTACTACAAGGGTTGCCGCTCCTGGAGTTGGTACTTCAGGTTCCACTACGCACCCAGAATTTCTGATATCGCCATTGGTATCAAGGACATGTTGGAGAAGAACGAGTCAGAGGTTCAGTTTGAACAGTCCACTCCGTTTAAACCATTTGAGCAGCTTATGGCTGTGCTTCCTGCCAGATCCAGAAAGTTGATGCCTGATGTTTACAGACCATTGATGACTGATGAACATTCTCCTATCAAGGACTTTTACCCACATGAGGTTGATGTGGATCTTAATGGTAAAACCGCATCCTGGGAGGCTGTCGTTTTGTTAGACTTTGTTGATGAGAAGAGGCTTCTCGAGGTGTTGAAGCCTGTTGAATCAAAGCTCCTGCCTACGGAATCCAAGAGAAACAGCTATGGCAAGGACATAATCTTTATCTACAACCCACAGAATGACTCGGTCTATCCCACCCCACTTCCTGGATTCTTCCATGACATTGAGCATGACAGATGTTACGAGGAATACTTTGAGTTACCACCCTTGGATCCTGAATTCAAGTTTGCTTTGCCTGAGGGCGCCAAGTTGGGTAAGGAGCTTTTAGCAGGTTTCCCAACGCTCTACACCATTCCATTCACATCGGATTTGTACTTATCCGAGGTCAAGGTTTTTAATTTCCCATCGAGATCTGAGTCGATGAACCTTAAGATTGACAACATTTGGAGTGATATGTCGATACAGCAGTTCAGTCAAAAGTTTTTGGGTAAGATTGTTTACAGCAATTGGCCATTTTTGACTGAATCTAGGGTTACTGAAGTTTGGGATGGTCTGTTCAAGTACGAGAAGATCAAGGCAGGCACTGGTCGTAAATTCATTGTTAATGAGTTGACATCTGATGAGCATAGGGAATTCTCCCAAATCAAGTCAGGACTTCGTAATGAATACGCTAAGACCAAGGCCGTTCATCTCAAAAACATTGAAGCCATCGTGTTCGTTCAGCGCATCAAGGGTATGGTCAGAGCTCAATCCGGTGCTTACGTCAAGTCTTTTCATTACGACAAGGAACCAGTGCCAATCCAGATGATTGTTGAGGAAGTTGTTAATGAGGACGAAAGATATGCGGTCAAGCCACCTAAGCCAATTGATGAAGAATTCCCCGTTGGTTTACCAGTTGTCTTCTTGGGTGCTTTCGCCTATGGTGCTCCAGCTACTATCGCAGGATACACCGGTAACGACAAGATCAATGTCAGAGTTGACAAGATCCAATCCACCTTGGAACCAAACATCGGCAAGAAGCGTTTGCAAATCGAGGAGCGCGAAATTAGATATCTTAGTTCCTACGAAGCTGCAAAGGCTTTGAGATTGAATGGTCTTTTCTTGTCGAAGATCACGAGTGCTTTCATGCTCAGAGACAAGAAGGCTGGCCGTGTGAATGTTGGGTTGGATATCAAGAACGATGCCCGTCGTATGAAGGTTTTGGGGTACACAAGAAAGAGTGGCAGATTCTGGGAATACTCGCCATTGGCTATGAAGTTGATCAAGGACTACCAGGAGAAGTTCCCCAAGCTATTCAAGAACCTCATCAACCTCAAAGACCGTCGTGATATGCCACCCATTGATGAGGTCAGCAGCGAGGCAGAGGTGCAAGAGGTTCGCAGATGGTTGAAGGCTGCCAAGTCCGAAATGGTCCAAGTTTCCTTGGAATCTGAGTCTTTGACTAGATTCAGTATCGCTGCTATCGAGGACTTCATGAATGACTACATGACCAGACCACTCCCATTGTCCAACAAGGATATTAAGGGTGTCCCCAAGGAGGCCATCATCAACCCTAGCGCCTCTTACCAGTTGTTGGGCAACCAGAGATACGATCTCGGAGACCGTGTCATCTACGTTCAGGATTCCGGTAAGGTTCCCAAGTTGACCAAGGGTACCATTGTCAGCATCACCGCTGTGGGAACGAAAACATCTTTGGGTGTTGTTTTCGATGAACCACTTGTGAATGGTAATAACATGAGCGGCAAGTTGAAGACCAACAGAGGTATGATCATCGACTCCTCGCTTGTGTTGAACATCACCAACAGGCAATTAGTGTTCCACTCCAAGGCTTCTAAGGACAAGAAGCCATTGACAGAGCAAGAAAGAGCTGCTAGAGTTAGACAGGCTGAGATTGCTAAGGCGAAACAAGCCGAGGCACAAGAGAAGGTTGAGAAGGAGAAGACGTCTAAGCACACCAACGAGATCCTCTCGTTGCTCAAAAAGAACAAGGACCAAGCTGAGGGTGAGGACGACTCTGGCTCTAAGAGCAAAGAGGCCCAGGAAGCCGACGAGGCTGCTGTTCATGACGCCAACCGTGTGAGACAACTTTATGGCCAGATTTACTCCAACGTTATGAGTCAGGGAAGTGCTCCGCCAAACGGCATGGTGATTCCGCCACATTTGTATGGAGGAGCTGGTCAGGCACCACCAGCTCAGGGTCAACAAATACCCGTTGTTCCTGGTGTCCCATTGCCTCCACAGTTCTTCCAGCAGGCACCTCCTCAGCAGCAACCAGCGCAGATTCCTACTGGGCCTGCTGCTGAGAACAAGCCAAATGGCCAAAACGGGTCCTCAAGAGGAGGCCGTGGTGGTCGTGGTGGTAGAGGCAGAGGCAACTTCAGAGGCCGTGGTAGAGGCAGAGGAGGAAGAGGCGACTCCAAGGCTCCACAGGAAAGCAAGTGATCGCCAGTATATAGCTAAAGATATTCAGTTAAAAGATATATTTACATGTATTTACAGGGAGGATGGTGAGTTGTCTTTTGGGGGACTTTTCGAATCTGTCTTGAGATCAGCAGATTTCGATTCTGTGGAGCCTTCTCCAGGTAGATTGACCAATCCTAGCGAATCCCAATCGGATTTTTCCATAAGCTGGTTGTCCATGCGACATTGAAGGTACTTTTTAGCAAGAATCCGGCAGTTTGGTGCGTTCTTGTTCTCTGTAAATTTCATGCACTTGAGGTATTCCATCATCTGGTCCTTGCAGTCACCGTAGTGGTCCAAAGGAAAAGACCCTCTTTCGGGTGGTGTGGGTGTCCAACTTTTGAAGTTGCCGCCTGATGTTAGTGATGCTTTGGGTTTGTCACAGATTGTACATACCTGGAGCTCCGGAAGCCATTTGAAGAAGAAGTGTAGGTGAAGTGGGCAGATATCGAGTCCGGTCACGTGTGAGAGATTTGGAGGTGCTTTAGTGGTGGGACCAAAGGAATGGGTGTTTTCGATTTTCCGGCTCGGGTCCTTCGATTCGTCAGTTTGAATAAAGCAGCGTAAGGGTGTGGTAGAATGCTGAGTGTGTGATAGTGAGTGACCTGACGTTGAGTGCTGGCACAGAAGTGCAACTATGGTAGCTCGAGTTTTGGGTTGGAGGTCCAGTATTCGTTTGAATGAAGTTTGTTCCAACTGATCAAAAATCGAAAGAGTTTCAAAGATGGGAGGTGTCAGGGTTGTTGTTCTCAGGCGCTGAACCACTTGCACTACATCAAGGTATATTGAGGCAATCGACTCGCAAAACCTGGACTCGCTTGTCGCTTAGAAGATGTAGCGACCTCTACTTAAGAGAAGCTGAGTTATTTGAAACCATCTGAAAATTGTATTTGATTGGTCTGTGATGCAATCGCCACAGCTTTTGGAGAATGGCTGCGAAATACAACAAACTGGAAGAAATGCACCAAGCCTCAAACACCCTTAACAAAACCCCAATTGGTTCAATGCCAATTACATGGACCCAAATAATCCATACCACTCAACCAGATAACAATTCCTCTACACTCGCTTTCGATTGCCTAGTTGGGTTCCTGTTTGTAGGTTCCGATATCCTCCTAGCGGCTTTCCTGGTGGTGGCACATCTTTCTAGAACGCAGACAAAAGCAATAAGACATAAACGGAAGCTGACGAGTGCCTTCCCTTGACTTTCATCTTCGGCTCACTGGGTGTTATCCAAACCAAAGACATTCACTGTGGGCCGCTCGGCCTTAGTAAAACCCGACATTGGCTCGTAAAACAGGAAAAGCCGAAAAAGAAACGCCATCAGCCCCGTTTCGCTACAAGCTGCTCAGAACCTTGACAGCCCTTACCTGTTTGTCCCATTCACTAACAGAGATCTGTAATCGCATACACAATGGGCATTGCAACCGAAGCATATGCTTCGGCGTTAGAGCCAACGGCTTTTGACACATGCACCTCTAGGACCTCGGTTCAGCGGTACAGCAGAAGCAAATGAGAGTTTTACTGAGCTTATTGTGTTCATTTCATTGGGACTCAGAAACCACCATGTAGCTTTCATGCTCCGCTGAATAAGCAGGTGGAGGTATGGTTTTGATTTCAGTAGGCCAGTTATACCCAGTCAGCCATCAACAAACAAAAGGGTATACCGTAGCTCTGAGAGTTCCATTCAAGCAAATACTCTACACTGAAAAGTCCGTTATTTACTTTTGTAATGACCACCCACGCTAGGTTGGTGCGGTGGGACCAACTCCATATGCGCAGCTCCTAAACCCCACAAAAATGCATTTAACTTCGACAAAAGTCTGGAGTGGTTCATTGGCCAATTTCTCCGAAAATGCCCTATAAAGTCTATCCAGCTGACCTTAGCGGCATGGTCGGCGCCCTGAACAGCTGCCTCGGGTGAGCCAAAAGGGCCGACCTTCTTCGAGAACCCGTGAAATTCCTCCCTGTATACAGTACCACACTACCACTATCTATTCCATCAGCAAACGGCCTCCAAAAAAGCGTCACCAATGCTCTGTAGTACAATGCTCTCGTTTGCAGCCATTCTCCACATCTCGCTCGGGTGCGCGGTGAGTCGCCGTCCTGCACAAAAGCGCGATTTCCCCGGGCGGTGCCCCTCCCTCGGACGGACGGAAGCACCGGGGTCTTGTGACATGGCCATAGTTAACGCTCCAGCACCAGCCCTGCCCAGCTGTGTTTGTAGAAGAACCTTCGGCGTTAATGACGCCACGCTGCTGACAAGGCGGAGATTCGCCTAACGCCGGCGCGCTGGCGGCTGCAAAAACGGCATCTTCATGTTCCGTTCTCGGCCGTTGTACTGCGGAGACAAAACGCCCATTGATTTTTCACCAGCCATCTGCCAGCGGCATTGTAGAACCGACTCTGGAATTTGCAAATTAGCAAAACATCTTTTTGTCTTCCCTTCCGAGGACCACTAATCCTTCAAGAAATTTGAAAAAAAGAAAATTTTTGTGCACCGCCAAATTGTGGGGATCGACAAATCAACTCGGTTCCTACTCACTTTCTCGCGATCAACAACCACTTCTTCCTCATGGCTGAAAGAGCTAAAGAGATCTTCGACCAGTTTGCGTCGTTCGACCCGGTCAGCAACAAAAAGTTCTTGCTGCTTCCGGAATTCGTCCTGATCCTCGCCCCATTCCCAAATGACCTTCCTTCCCAGTCCTACTCGTTGCTCTACTTAATTGCCGACAGAGGCGATAAGGGCTACGTGGACGAGTCTGATTTTGTTCATTTCACCACCACCTTGACCGGCACCGATGGCGAGTTCAAGTTGTTGTTCAATCTTTTGGCCAACGACAAGCACAAGTTGTCGTACGCCAGGTGTATCGACATGTTGAATGCTTTGAACAAGGCTATCGACCCCAACTACCAGCCCAAAAAGCTCAAGTTGAATTGGGCGTACTTGGAGCGTTTCTTTGCGCCCAACGGCGAGATTGACTTCCAGGATTTCATCTCGTTGGTCAACTACCTCCCAGTGACCAAGTTGATTGGTGGGTTTGAGGTCAGAGCAGGCCGCCTGGGCGTGATTTCCGAGGACGAGTTCCACCACTTGTTGCAGAGCAACTTGAGCCATAAGCTCTCGATCAAGTTGCAGAAGAACTTGGCCTCTTTGCCTGAGTACTTCAACCAGAACAAGTTCACCTTGTCCAACGTGTTGTTTGTGTACAACTGTTTGAACAAGCTTGATTTGATAAATGAGGTCATTGCCAACACGCCGCCCACCACCAAGGACAAGGCCGACATTTTGATCAACAAGAAGGACTTGTACACCCACTTGAACGACCACCTCCTCAAGTCCTCCAACTTCAAGCCCATCACCACCAAGGAGATCGACTTGTTGTTCTACTTGATCGACAAAAACGAAGAAACCATCCCTCGCCGTGAGTTGATTTCCTTCTTGAACCCCAACTACCTCAACAACGAGCCCACCTTGTATTCGATCTTCGACCATCCTGCCGCTCAGCCTGTTCAGGAGGACAACTTCTCCTTGTGGCCTATTTTCGACTCGTTGTACTCGTTCTTCTTGGGCTCCATCGCCGGCTGTATAGGTGCCACTGTCGTCTACCCAATTGACTTGGTCAAGACGAGAATGCAGGCCCAGAAACACAAGGCTCTTTACGACAACTCGCTTGACTGTTTCAAGAAGATTCTCAAAAAAGAGGGTTTCAAAGGTTTGTACTCCGGTTTGGCTGCCCAGTTGGTCGGTGTGGCTCCTGAAAAGGCCATCAAGTTGACCGTTAACGACTTGGTTCGTGGTATTGGCTCCAACGACGACGGTTCTATTACCATGGGTTGGGAGATTCTCGCTGGTTCATCCGCCGGTGGTTGTCAGGTTATCTTCACCAACCCATTGGAAATCGTCAAGATCAGATTGCAAATGCAGGGTGGTAAAGCCAAGGAGTTGAAGCCCGGTGAGATTCCACACAAGCGTTTGACTGCCGCTCAAATCATCAGACAGCTAGGCCTCAAGGGCCTTTATAAGGGTGCCAGTGCCTGTTTGTTGAGAGATGTGCCCTTCTCGGCCATCTACTTCCCCACGTATGCCAACATCAAGTACCACTTGTTTAACTACGATCCTCATGACCCTAACAAGAGACATTCGCTTAGTACATGGCAATTGTTGCTTTCCGGTGCGTTGGCTGGTGCCCCAGCTGCGTTCTTCACCACGCCGGCGGATGTTATCAAGACCAGATTGCAAGTTGAGGCGAAGCACGGTGAAGTCAAGTATAGAGGTATCCTCCATGCTTTCGGTCTCATCATGAAAGAGGAGGGTATTTCTGCTTTCTTCAAGGGTTCGCTTGCTAGAGTGTTCAGATCATCGCCTCAGTTCGGTTTCACCTTGGCCTCTTACGAGTTGTTACAGAGATTGTTCCCCTTGCACCCTCCAAACACCAAGGAGTCGAACTTCAGAGCTGTCAGTGGATACCCTGGTGTTTACAACTTGACCAACGACCAAGTGTACGGCCTGCAGTCTAGAGACATGTTCTTCAACCAGGATAAATTGTTCAAACAGCACGGCTTGACCAGCCCTAATAAGGACTTGTCCAACGCCTTGGTGAAGTTGCCTGCTGACTACGTGTACAAATCCCTGGACGCTGTGAAGTTGTTGTTGGATATCGACTACAAGTTTGGCAAGTTTGACTACAACTCGTACGCTCAATTCATCAAACGCTAAATTCATGTGCCATGACTTCTATTCCCCGTGGGTCCTGCCCTCGACCTATTTTAACCCGTTTTTATATGTCATTCCGAATACAAAAGCATAGATTGTTGCCTCTGGCGTGATTCTATCATGTTTGTAATTCAGCATCGAGCTCTAGAATGTGGCTTCCTGCTTTCAGTGATACGTAGATTGTGCGGTTATTATAATCCACAAATGCAGTGTACTTTTCAGGAGGAAAGTTTAAACTATCCGAGTCAATTCTCTCGCATTCTCCATTAACGTTGATAAGAAGGATTTGGGCTCGGGACTCTGCAATGACGAGACTTTTATGGTAGATGAAGCATACCGGTGTGGTTCCTCTGATTGATGCCTCCACTCTCTTCACATCTCGGGTCCAAGCACCTTTATGCAAGTCCCAATGCCTGATTTCGACTTCATGTGTCGTGATGATAAAAAATACTTCAGTCTGCTGCTCTGTGATTCTAAAATGTCGGAGAATTGGGCTGTCCAACTGCAAGTACTCTAGTTTGACATTGTCCAGCAAGAACAAGGTCTTACCCTCGATATCCAGTAGCAAATCGCCATTCAACAATAAGTCTCGTGGACTTTTCAAGTCAATGTGAAAAATGCTTTGGTATTTCAAATCGTCCTGAAAGAATTCCTCAGTGGGTAGTTTGACAATCCAGCTTCCAGTGCTCTTTCCTATTGCACTAACAAAGTAGACAGTCTCGTTTGATACAACACAATTGTCAAACCACCAATCGTCAGGCTCAAGAGTTTCTTCAATCTCTTTATGTTCCTTCAAGAAACCGAGGAGCCAATTCGAGGTTGTTTCACTCAATTCAAGTTCTTTCCAACTATAAGCCCACGAGCCCTTTGAAGGGAAAATGTACTGCTCGCCATTCTCGACTTCAACTCCCGTAAAGGACATATCATAGAAGCTACCGTTGCAAAATGCCTTCCAGAACTGTCCTAGTGGGTATCTAGCCAACCCCAATTCTGTATCCTGATGATTGAAGTAGATGCAACTTTCGTTGTTGTTCAACATAGGCCAAACACTGATACCAGGTAGAAACTTACTTTTACCAAGTTTCAAAAGATTGTTTATGGAGATTTCGTTACTACCACTTCGCATATTTGGATGCTTTATGAGATGTGGTATGAATCTCCACGGAGTTGAAGTTTACGAGGATTCGTGAAATCAGCCGCACAAGATTTTACTGCTAGACTAAAGTCACATCCGGCTTAAAAATGCATTGTTGGTCTAAAATCATGAATCACATTAGGTTTCGACCCATCGAGCTGTAGAATTGGCGGTGGTGTAGTATTGAACAGCTCGAGTCATATGCCCAGCTTTCTCTTAAGGAATGTACCACGAGCAATTATCCAGCGACAAGTAAAGAGCATCGTTGTCACCCTCAAACATCCAGTGCAATGAGTACGGCACCCAGCTGAAGAATTCACTCTCAAAGTGCACACAGCGACGATTTGTAAAATCGTATGCCATGAAACAGCCCCTAGTTTCTTCGATGACAAAAACGTCCTTGAAGAGAAATGCTATTGGGAAACTGGATTTATCGCTTTTCCTCGAAATTGTGGTCGTGAAGTCGTCCCACTGCATCGTATCTTTCCAGAAGTCTCGTAGCTCGATGGAGTCCTCTGTGACGGCAATGAATGTGATGATGTTGTCCAGTTTGTTGTATCTGTAATGAGAAAGTAGATCTTTGCCGACATGCCAGGGAGAACACTTGAGCAAGTCAGTCACAATGACCATTTCCACCCGAATGCAAGACACATACACTCCCTCAACTTTTGGGTCTCTTGGAACACCATCGCCTCGCGAGAGCTCAACGTAGTACCAGAATGGTAGGGATTTGAAAAGATCGATAAACTTCATTACAAGGACAAAGTTCTGGCTGAAGAGAAAAATCGATTCTGCGTCAGCTGTTTGACAGTAGAAGATGGGTACATCCTCGTAAGTTTCACGTTCGTACTCCCTCAATATCGTTTTGGAGATGCACATGGTGACACCATGCCGATCGATCACAAAAAGCTTGTCGCCATCATCGTCAAATGCACATAGATAGTCATTGTCCTTGGTGATGACTCCAGTTATCAGTTCCATCTTGGGCGACCAATAACGAGCGTCAAATTGAAAGTTACAACCACGCAAATCACCCAATCCATAATATCTCTCGTGAACATTTATGCCGATCGCTTTAGTCTTATAATCTATCAGGTCAGGCGCCAAAGGGAAAAAGCCATTGTTGACAAGAAGAGTTGGTCGACAATGCTCCAATCTTTTCATAAGCGTCGGCAAGTAGGAGAACTGAGTTACCCCTAGTCTCACGGCGAGGTCCAAGCTCACGAGATCCATATTGTGGAACCCCTCCTTCACAAACACCTCATCTCGCTCTGTCACTGTGGTTTCATTTTCAATACGACGAGATTTTCGACAATGATCTGTGACGCAAGTCAGCGAAGAGGGCCGCTTGTCAGCCGTATCTGCTGCATCGGGGACCGGGTAAGCGGCGTCTTCCTTTATCATGGGATGAATGTGATTATCTCTTCGAAAGTTGATAATCCTGCAGCGCGCGGCATTAATCACCAGTGTGGTTACCAAAAGATGCCCGAACCTGGCAGTTTAAAAATTTCTTTATGTTAATGATATGTGGAAGGGCTTCACTCAAAAACAAATGTCGCTGCCTCGGTGGATAAGTACATGTTGTTCTCATGAAAGATAACCTCAAAACGTGGCTCACTGAGATTGAGGTTCCTGATTGAGGGACACTCGAATCGTTCAATTCTCCTTTCCTTGAGGTCAATAGCCACAAAATTGCCTCTATCCTCTTCGCAAACCAAAATGCTCTTGTATAAAAATGCAATTGGCATCAGATTATTATGTTCCTGGCGTGAGACCATGGAGCCCTCGCCAGTCCACCGTGAGTCCTCGCCCTCTTTTATCATCAACTCCCTCACCATCACACCTTGACTTGTTATCAAGGCAAATGTTACGAATGTAACAGCACCCACAACCCTGGTGTATTTGAAGTGCTGCAAAATCTCGACTGTAAGGTCCCAAAATATGTAGTCATCTAAAGCGACGAGGCACAATTTAGTGCCACGAATAAACGAGAGACCACTTTCATCTACAAGAGCGTCTTCTGGATGTCCTTGGGGAACAGGCATATCAAGCGCCATAGCAGGCTTCTGGTTGAGGTGAAACTTCTCAAGCAGTAGAAACAAAATCTGAAAGTCTGTCATGATAAAGACAGTATCGGCGGAGACCGTCCAGCAGAAAATACAAATCTCATCAGGATCATCATCTGCGTCCAAAGCCCCTAGAGCCCGTACAAGATCCCAGTTCAATTCATAGCGAGTTCCTTGATTGTTGATAGCTTGGAATGGGCACGTATAACTATCGAAAAAGATGTATTCAAGCGAGTCTGTTTTGATACCTTTGAAAGTTGTTCCCTCGTGTGTGCTGCCTTGTCCTTTAGGTATAAGAGGATGATCTTCCAAAGGTAGAGGGGTGGTGCCCGTATTTCTAGTCAGCGGCTCGTAAAAAACAACTTGATTTTCGGCACCTTTCAGGCCGAAGCCGTATGGATGAATGGCATAATCGACACGCTTGAGATATTTCAAGTTCTTGAGTTTGGATACGATTTCGGGAAGATAGGAGAAAGGTGTCTCGCCGAGGCGCAGAGCAAGAACCGAGCCGTCAGGATCATTAAAAGGGGTTGTCATTTGACGGTTTAAAGCCAATGGAAGGTTTTTCTTTAGTTTCTTCTCGTGTTCCTTGTTTCTTCTGTCCTGCCGCTTTCTGCGATCCTGAGCCTGGACTGCGTTGTTTGTGTACCGCTTATTGAACCGATTCTCTCCGTTTGTAATAGCAAAATACCGTCCCCTTTCTTCGTCGTAAAAAAATCCCGGAATAGGTGGGGGATTATTGGGCATCAAAAGACCTTGTGGTAGATGATGTCTGAGTGGCATGTGTGCAGTAGTCATAGTTAGGCGATGACTTGATAAGAATTGTCCTCCTATGACGCCATGAATCCTATTGAGAGAGGACCGTGACTTCTTTTATTCTGGTTTTGATTGTCTGGTTTGCAATTGGCCCTTCGCAGAACTTCCGCGTGCTGCCATGGTGCCGTCAAGGAGCTGAAGGGAGTGCTGCTTTCACTGAAAAAATGTGGCTAGTTTAATCAAAAGCTTTTTCATGATGACCGTGCAGTTCATAGCCGCATCAACAAATTCAAAATGATGAAGATTTATGTGTCCTGAGTCTCCTTTCGTGCCCATCTGTATGGCTGCGAAAACAAGACAGTGGGATTATGATAACCAACAGAGCAATTCCCGAGACCATCTCAATGTATTTGAAAGACCTCAGGAGCATAACTGAAGGCGCAACTAGCCGCATCTAACGCCAGTGGTTATCCCAGTAGCATACCATGACATATTATGTAACATAGCCGGTACAGCAACGCCATATCAGCGATAGGCAGTTCACGAAAACCGTATCTCATTCCCTGTTGGTTACATGCAACTAGCCAAGTTGACTTTGTCACCTTCATTAATCTCAATTCTCGATCGAACAATTCAATCATAATCGTACTCGGTGTAGGACTCCGCAGATGCTCTGGCCACCACCTTGCTGAGGTGCTGGGCATTCCGCTTTTCTAAAAGCCGTTCCTCAAACCCGTTGCTTCTGTCAATTCCATCCCAAAACCATCCAGCTGGGATTTTGAACCGGTTGCTTGGATTGAGTCCTTTATTGTAGGCTGGTCTGATGGAGGTGCTTGTTTTGACTTCGCCAGTGGGAGCAAGGGGGTCGTCAAAACGCTGCTTTTGCGTCATGTGAGCGATGTACTCGTCGTCATTCACGGAAACGTCAAAACGGGTAGCTTTGTTGAGCTTCTCTTGCATTTCAGCTTCTTGAAGCCTGCCGACTTCAGACTGATTAATTCGCTGTTGCCTTTCTGCTGCTTCTCGCTCCTTAGCTTCTCTTTCAGCCTTGAGCTCTAGACTCCTCTTTTCTAGATCAACAATTCGTCCCGAGGCGTCTCTGTATACTGTTGAAGCCATATTCTGCTCCCTGGCTATATCATCTGCCGAGGGTTCTTTCGACATAGCCTGTTGATCAGATATGACCGTTTCTCCTGTATCTATACGCCGGAAACCTTTGTTTTCCTTCATCGGTTTGTCCAGGGTAATTGCAGGAGCACCTTCATCGTCGGACTCTGGATCTAGAGGTTCATTTTCTGGTTCATTTTGGAGTTCGGGCTGCTGGACAACAACAGGGGTGGTTTGAGTTTTTGATTTCGTTTTCTTTTTTTTCTTTTCCGGCCCGCCGGATAGATACTTGGCGAGATAATCGGCCCTGGCCATGAAGAGTTGATGTTTAGATGAGGGTCTACGCAGGATTATCACGATGAGTTATAGTACATACATCTATTTGGCAGCCACACACAGAACTTAATGAGTGAAAATACCAGACCGTCAAAAGATTCTGGTCTTTGAAAGGGGAGTCCAATTACTTTCGTGTCGCCTTCGATTTCCCGCGGCTGCTGACGATTCTATTATGACAATGCCACAACTTTCCATACACCTTATACAAATGCTTCAAATGCTCTAGCGCTTCAAGCGGGAAACTTCGTTGTGCACCTGTGCAAGCGTCTCACAGAGCTCCATGAACACATTATACTGGCTCTTCACCACCTCCACGACATCGTAAATGCTACCCATGGTGTCATTGCACGAGTGCTGCAACCCACTGATAGCGTCCTCTCCCTCCTTGATCACATTTTCGTAGCTAGTCATGACATCCTTGTAGTGTTTAATCTTCTTGACAAAGAATTCGTTCAATTGGAACGATGACGACAATTTCGTGCCGGGTGTTGAGAGCTGGATTATTAGTTGCATGATATTACCAATATCTTCTGTAAGCTCGTCATTGACCGATTTCAAGGCCTTCAACTGGTTGCTGTCGCCCTTCAAAGCTTGCTTGATGGTGGAGATTTTGTTATGCAAGTAGCTCACGTCCGAGTCGATCGACTTGACGAGCTGATTGTGTTTGGGGAGGTCGTTATTAAGCGTCGTGGCTATGAGATGCTGGGTGCTGATGTACTGATCGAACTCTTGTAGCTCTTTCTTGATTTCTGGTGGGAGATCGCCGAATCTAGTCATGGCGGTTAATTGCGTGGCTTGCTGGTTCTGCTGCTGCTGGTTTTGCTGTTGTTGTTGCTGCTGGCCACCGAAAAGACCACTACCAGTGTTTGTGTTGGAAGAACCCCCGAAAAGGCCACCAGTGGTACCGCCTGTGTTGCTAGAGCCACCGAAGAGACCACCTCCAGAGGTCTGGTTGGTGCCGGTATTGGAAGATCCACCAAAAAGACCGCCACCTGTAGTAGTGTTAGAGCCACCGAAGAGTGGTTTTTGAGCGGTGGTGGATTGGTTGCTTGATCCGAAAAGACCGCCGGATGGGGCAGCAGGCTTCAGGCCAAAAAGGCCACCTGAACTTTGGTTATTGGCAGTGTTGCTGGAACCAAAAAGCCCTCCACTCTGCTGTGTCTGCTGACCTTGTTGTCCTTGCTGACCAGAACTGCCAAAAAGCCCACCTCCTGTGGTGCCCGTGGCAGCGGGTTTCTGGCCGAAAAGACCACCATTCGATGTTCCCGAGCCTAATCCTTGTCCAGCCGCAGGTTTCTGGCCAAAAAGGCCTCCTGATGATGTGTTGTTGTTGCTTTGATTACTCTGTCCGAAAAGACCACCTGCGCTGGTGTTGGAAGAGCCAAATCCCGAGGTACCCGTGTTAGCAGTATTACTCTGACCACCGAAAAGCCCTCCAGAGCTGGAGTTTTGTGTTCCTGAGCCGAAAAGGCCACCACCTTGAGGTTTTTGTTGTTGACCAAAAAGACCTCCAGAGTTTGTGGTGTTGGAAGCACCAAAGCCCGAGGAGGGCTGCAGAGAGCCAAAGCTGAAGGAGCTCAGTGCTGGTTTCGCAGAGGCACCAAACATTGAAATTGGGAAGGAATGGATCTGTCTAAAGGTGTTGTTGTTGCAGAGTTGAGATTTTTTCTTACTGTGAGACGGCTATGTGCAGGCTGGGACCATGGAATGGTTGCAAAATGGATTGAGGAAAAGATGAATCATGGAATTGACTACATAGAGAGGAATGAAGCGGCTGTTTATATTTAAAGTAGTCCGAATGTGTACTACGTATGGGCTTATCCTCGAAAATGGTGTCGCGGAGCATGTTGTGCCGTAAGAAGCACGCACTCAATGACAGACAACTTCCCTGCCATTGGTAGACAATTTAGGAAATAGCTTCAACTAGAATTACTGAATATCTCTTGGGAGAGCGTTGATCGCAAGCGAGGAGGATGTTGTTTTCAGAAAGGTACCAATGAGGGTTTGTCATTACGCTGACAAAGGTAGCAAAGTAACACTTTCTTCAAGGGAAGGTGGGTTTGTAAGGAGCTATTATATGATAAATCTACAAATTGTGCCCATCCCTCCATCTTCCATTTGATGTAAGCTGCTAGTGGGAGGTTAGATTATCAATCGTACTAAACGGGCTCAAGTGAAGTCAGACAACTGTTTCACGCTGGCATCAAAAGGTGTTCTGAGCTCGGATACTACTGAAGAAAGGCAACAGAAGGCTCACTTATCTCAACTCAACTTTCCTAATTGCAGATAACAGTTGCACAAGACGCAAGATAAAAGTTTTCACCACGAGTGCTGCAGAATGCTACTCTTACTCCGGTAGCTAACTAACGAAGCTTAAAACCACCATCGCCAAAGTCATCTACTAAATACCTACTACTCCATACACGAGGCAGTCCACGGGATTGGAGGGTTTAGCATAGGAACAGAGCTGCCAAATGGAAAGTTGAACTGAAAACAATTATGACACAGCAATAACGAATGTGTAAACGAGAGCATTGTCAGATACAATGTCTACTTAGTCAGATAAACAGGCTCTTCAGCTGATTTCAATCAAGTTATACCGTAATAATTGCCCTCCAACTGTTTATGTAGATGATAAATGTCGCTCCAAGCACTACACTTCTGCAGCAGCACTCATGCACATGTTGATAAAAGTTGAGGTATGTCTCTGCTTCTTTGCAGCTGTTACGGCCTGCCAAAGTCCGTCTCCGTTCGTACATCTGTGCCCCGCATCGTCCGGCATGGTTGTACCTCGCCGGATAAACTAACGGTCCCAATGCAGTAATATGGTTGCGATGCCATGTATTCGCATAAGCACTATCTGCAGTGCACATACGAGACCTGTCTTATCAGGATTTGCAGCCAAATCCACCTGACGCGTCACGCGATAGCATCGCGTCCTTATATGCAGCATAGTATCAACAAAGCTGTATTTCAAGTTTATCACCAAGTTTACCACCAGATTCAAATGGATGCGGACCAGCAGATCCGTTCAGCTGTGGCTAACATCAATGATGAGCTTCAAAGAATTCTCGCCCTTACAGACGTGCGGAATTTGGACTCTAACAACGAGCAATTCCGCAGCCTGTTGATCAAGGAGTTCAACAAGAAGCTAAGAGAATTGAAAGACAAGGTTAGGGATCTCACTGCTGAAAATAAGCAGCTCAAGAAGAAAATTGCTGTTTACGAGCAAAACTCACCCACAAAAGCTCGTCCAACGAAATCCGAGGGAGCCATCCCAAATCTTCAATACGTTTCACCAAAGAGAAAGAAACAAAGAACGGGTCAAGACGACGAACAAGTATTAATTCTTTCAAGCCCTGTGAAAGGACCTTCGCAAAATTCGGGAAATGACATTACAAGCTCCCAATTCAACCGATTGCCCACTCAATACTCAGATAACGAACTGCCCAAGAAAAACTCGTCTCCAACAAAGAATTTGACGAAGGAGTCACCCAAAGTGCTCTTTGCTGAAGAAAATGACCGGGTTGTGGCTGATTCAGAAGACGAATTCGAAACCCTAGACGAAAAAGTCGGTGTTCCTCCGCACTACACATCTCTCCAGCGAGTAGGGTTTCTACGAAAATACTTCCGGATGCGGCTAGACGACCGCAAGTTCAACGTCGAGTTGTCCAGAAACCCCATTACCGAAAAGCCGTGGGCACAGGACGATTTCAGGCCAAATGGACAGTGGCAGAGACCTAAAACCGGAGAACCTCGAGTAATGACAAAAGCGCAGGAGAAGAATTTGCAGAGTTTCTTCATCCAGGCAGGCAGCGGCGCCAAGTCGAACGGGCCCGTTTGGGATTCGGATGTCAAAAGCCAGGAGGAGCTCAGCCGATCTCAGATCATGGACAAGTACCTGTCACCTCCAGGATTCATGGTGGGCAGTTTTCCAACCACACAGGAGCAAGAAGAACGAAAAGCCGAGGTGAAAAGAAAAGAGGAGGAGAGAATACGGCGCCGATTGGCCAGTGCCTTGGCCAGACCGCCCGGCGAGTTTCTCTTTTACGAGGATGTGCTCAACCAGTACGTTGCAAGAGGGCAGTACACCACCAAGAAGGGATGAGCGGAAAAGACCAGAGGCGAGCACAACGAAGCACTAAAAAGGGGAAGATCCAAGGAGAAGCGTTGGAAAGGAAAATGGAAAAGGAGAAAGATTCGCTAGGAGGGGGGGGTCTGACGTCAGTTTCCATTCCGAAAGCACAAGACCTTCTTCGATCAGGCTTGAATAGGGCTTGGGAAACCGCCCATTTCTTGTTTGACAGGCACCTGCAGCAGGCCACTGAGCAATTGAGGAACTCGAATTCCCACGAAGTGCTGTTCACTAGTAGAGAATTTCAGAATCCCTGAAAGTTTCAGTATTGCCCGTCTTGTTGGCGCACTTCCTCAAGCGACGCTGCCCAAAGCGGCAAAAGCTGATTCGACATAATCAACGGCCCCTTTCCACAATGTGCAAATTTCCAAAATCCTCAGATCCTCCGAGGTGGCGCAAACCCAAAACCCAAAACGAGGGCCAATCAGCACGGGGCGTAGGCGTTTGCTGGGAATTGTGTATAGGCGATGTCGCACGGTCCAGATCCGTTTCAGACGAGGTTGGAGTCGAGCCGAGAGGGTCGATGGTGAAGGCGGGAGAGGAAAAAGGACCAGAAAACCAAGAATCCTGGTTCCTGATTGGTGGAGGTTTCGTGAAAAAGAAACGAAAGTATGGGTCGTTGACCGCTACCGCCCCAAAATCTGAAACTTCCAAGCTTTCCCCGGCCAAGACAAGCCCAAGCTGCCGTTGCAGCCAAATTGAAATTTTCTAATTCAAATCGCCCTACATAAAACCGGGTTGCGCGGCGTGTCGTGGCCCCCTTCACAATGTCGGTGTCTTGTGCCTGGGCTGGATGTCTCTGGCGCCATACAGGCTGGATCAGGGCCTCCACAAAGCAAACCAGACCTTCTTTCCGGCGGAGCCTTGAACGCCAACTTTTCCACTTCTTTCCTTTCGGTGTTATTAATTTGTTCGACGCTGCTGCCATTGCCGTCGTTTTCACTTATTTCTAGGCTTCGTTTCTCCTTGTATAGACAAGCCTGCTCCTCCAGAGACAACCCGCTTCCTGCTCCCACGCCCACCACGGCTTTGCTGCTTTCCAAGCGTCTCGATATCACTAGCGCTTGTTTCACCAGGCCGTTTTCGAGCTTTTTGACCCCTGAGTCGCCCAGCATCGCCACTTCGATCCCTACTCATCCGCAGAGTGTGTGCCCTGAAACCCACGGCTCCAGAGTTTGTGCTCCCGTTTCCGGCTCCACATCCCTCCTCTTTCGGCTCTTCGTGCCTTCCGTGCATCGCTGCTTGACCCGTCAATCCCCGCTCCACAATGGTCTCCCCTAGAGAACACTCCCATAACCTCCTGATCAACTCGATCTCCTCCATCGTCGAACCGACAACGCCTCCTTCGGCAACGACAAACTCGAAGCTCTGGGACCAGCAGCGCCTCAATGGGCTGTTGTCCTTGCCGAGTTTCAGCCTTGAAGCCAAGGAGACCACGCCACTCAAGATCGACAAGGACTACTTGGCCCTGGTGCTGAAGGCGCCTTTGCTGCTGTTGCGGAGCCATATCTTGCGTTTGGCTAAGGACCAGTACGGCTGCCGCTTCCTCCAGAAACGTATTGACGAGAATGTCGTACCTAATCGCCAGGCGAGGGTCGCCAATTACGAAATCATCTTCAAGGAGGTCGCTCCGCTGTTGTACGAGCTCATAATCGACCCTTTTGGCAATTACTTGGTTCAGAAGTTGGTCGACTACTGCTCAGAAGCCGACCTTGACCTCATGTTAGATACCTTGCACAACAACTTGTTCCTGGTTTCCATCAACCAGCATGGAACCAGAGCTTTGCAAAAAGTCATCGACCACATGACCAATAGCCACCAGTTGGCGCTATTGATGAAGGGCTTGAAGCCTTACATCATCGAGTTGATCAAGGACTTGAACGGCAACCATGTCATCCAGAAGATCTTGAACAAGTACCCACCCGACAACTGCCAGTTCATCTACTCCTCCATCATCGAAGACATTTTGGTGGTGGCTACCCACAAGCATGGTTGCTGCGTGCTTCAAAAGTGCTTGAACCACGTCAACCCCTCCCAGCTCTCTGCTTTCTCCGAAAAGATCTTGCAGTACAATGTGTTTGTCGTGTTGATCAACGATCAGTTTGGTAACTACGTCTTGCAGTATCTCGTCTCTATAGATTCTGTTGATGTGAACTGTGCCCTTTTCAACAACTTCCTCAAGTACGGTATCAATGACTTGTGCAACTTGAAGTTCTCATCCAATGTGGTTGAGAAGCTCATGAAGAATTGCTACCACAACGAGCCCAAGCTGCGTCTGTTCACCGACTTGAAGTTTTCCGTTATAGGTGCCATCTTCAACACTGATCTCAACAAGCTCATCAACGACCCATACGGCAACTACGTCATCCAGACGTTGATAGACATTTTGATCAACCACAACGTCACTTACTACCAGGGTAGTGACAGAAGTGTCATACCTTCTTTGCAGCAGCTTCTTCCCCCAAACTACACTCATAGCTCGGACTCGTTGCAGATTCAAGTCATCAAGCACTGGTTTCAAAACTGCAAAATCGTTTCCTCGTTCGGCAAACGTATCCAGCTGAAAATTAACATTATTTTGAACGGAGTAAAGTCGTCGGGTCGTAAACATCAGCAGGTGAGCCATGGCAACATGATCATCCCACCTACGAATGTCATGTCAAATCAAAACATGAATGCAAATGGCGAGTTCATCCAAAGCCGCACTCCCATGGCCCCTTACCCATTCCAAGCTAACTCCATGGCCATGAACAACGGAACGGGCTACAACAAGGGCTATAATGGGTATCAGAGAAACAATCGCCTGAACCATCTGCATCAGTACTACGACGGCTATGCGATGAACCGCAGTCTTGGTCCGTCTCCGGTCCCAAGAGATTCGCAAAGCTCCTTCGACTCCCTTGTCGACCCCAGCCTTTCAGCCACGGCGCTGTTAGCAAACTTGCATATATCGGCTCCAGTTCTGGCTCCGATCGATCAATCCACTGTATCATACAATAATGCCAACCCGCAACTATCCAACTTCATTTCTAACGACTTCACGAGAAATGCGGGCTACTCCGTGGCTAATCCAGGTATTATGGCCGGTGCAAGGTCTCTGTTCAATGGTCAGTACGGTGTACGTCCTGACAGGGGCCACGAAGGCTTGAGGAATCTGTTGCAGTACTCCGGAATGCTTCCACTGTACTCGGGTGCGGGCCATCAGGGCTTTTCCCACCAGCAGAACTCCTCGTACCCAGGAAACATGAATTTCTTCAAGGAGTAAGCCAGCATGATACATCGGCTGGGCGGCCCCGTTGCATCCAGCAAAAATACAAAACCTAAAAAAAAATCCACACCCAACCTATGAAGCGTCAAATCCTGGAGCACATGAGGGCCACCACATTGAGAACTACATGACAATGTCGAGTTAGCTTGTTTTATACCTACCTTTGCAATATATGTGCTTTTATACCTAGCGGCGCAGTTTCTTGGCTCTGTCCCAGGCAGAGCCTCCCTTTCTTTTTCTCGAAGTTCCCTCCTTGAGCGACCTGCTGTTGTTGAACATGGACCAGTCTTCACCGGCAAAAGTGTTGGCTCTTTCGGCCATTTTCTGCCTGTGTGTCTTTTTCGTTGCTGTCGAGGGCAATCTGGTGAAATTGGCCTCCTCGTATCGCTGGATTTCTCTTTCCTTCTGACTGTCTCTGCTTGTTTTCACACCACCTCTACCGTGGCCCAAAATGGCAGAACCAATGGAGGCCTCGGCCTGAGGCAAGTCGGACGACTCCCGGAGGTACTCCTCCATACTTTGCAACTTTCTCTTTGACTTGGCGGAAATGGCACGGTCGTCAAAGTCTTTCGTGGGCATAGCAGCGGCAGAGATCTTGGGAGGTCTGTATTTTCCGTCACCTTCGCCCTTGCTCTTGGCCAATGACGCCTTGGCCATGTTCTTGAGCGCTGCAGCGTCTGGCCGATACAGAAGAGCGTCGTCATCATCCTCTGAATCGTCTTCCGAATCGTCGTCTGCCTCGCTTTCAGAGCTCTTCTCCTCTTGTCCGTTTTCTGCCGCCTCGGCGACTTTCTGCTCCATCCTGGCATTATCCTCCTCCATCTTGTGGAACGACCTGACCATCTTGTCAAGCTGGTACGTCAACTTCTTCTCCAACGGCTTGATGCCTTTTTCCAAGCACACTCTCTGTTGAACCGAGCTTTCCACAGCTTTGCGTTTGGCAGCCTCCACCTTCTCCTCCTTGGCCAGCAGCCTTAGTCTTTCCAAGTGGCTCAAAAGCACAAGCACCAACGAGTTGACATATGAAAGGAGCGCTTCGTTCTTCAACGAGAGAAGCGACATGCCCTCGAGCGATGAGGACGACTTTTCCACGAGGTCCTGGACCATCGTGGGGAGGTACTCTTTTTCGTGAACGACATATTTGCCATCCACGTCCTTCACGGCGCTTTCCGTCTGCTCTAGCGACGCCACAATGCCCTTGAGGAGCTCGTTGACTGAGGACATGTTGAAGAGTTGTAGTTGATGCGATGAGATACAGGAGCGATGGAGGTGTGGGTGGGTGGTTCAAAGATCGTACCTGGAGGGATGGGAATGCTTTTTGTTATCCGGCATCCGATGGCTTAATGGGCTGACTCCGGTATTTGAGGAGTTTCTAAAGATTTTTTTTTTTAGTTCATCGGGTGTGGCATGGGGAAGAACTGGTGCTCATCGCACTGGTTGTGGAGCTATGGATCATGCGGACATGGGCTACTCAGATAGAAGGAGAGATAGAGATCGTAAGCAAATTGCAAGGCGGCGTCTCATTTATAATTCATTAAAAAATGCTACGGTTTCTAAATCTGCAAAGTTAACTTATTGGGCTTGTGATTGAAAAGTATAGCCAGTGTCAATTTGCCTCGCCGGTATCTGTTTTCCGGTTTGGCTGCAAAATAGACGCATAAGGCGAAAGTCAGCAAACGAAGAGACCCGGACCTGTTGCAAACATGTGTTGAAAAGCAGGTTTTTGTTTCAATCAATTTGAAATAGAAACATCCAGAAAGTACACTCTTGAGAGCTTGTCAGCAGCCACTGTGTGGAACTTTACCGAACATTCTTCAAACATGCCTCATAATGCTTAAACAAGACACGTCACCCTCTTATGACTCCCAGAGACACGAGGGCCACTTGTGTGTCACCTTGATACTTACTGCTTAGTGCTTCCCTTGTTGTGTGGTTTTTTTGGGTGCAAAATGCATGGACGCATGAGGCAAAGTCAGCGAACTAATGTCTACACTTTGCAAACATTGTGTCTGAAGCGCAGCTTATTCCCCGAGTATCGCAAACAATCACAAGGTGATACTATGCTGCAGCTATCGTCTTCTGTAGTTTCCTGCTCCGTACTGTTCAATCCCTCCTGGATGCAAAATGCTCACACCAAGATAAACCAACCAGCGCTGCCCCACGGCAAATCCAGACAAATGAGCATCTTCACAGCTTTTGTGATCCACACCGCTCAGGAATAGATAAACTGCAAAAAAATCGCCTCCACTGGCATGGACCCATGGGCACCTAGAATCCCAACGTGCCTGGTGTACGGGTCTTCAGCCCACACATCAAACCCGATGAGATGCGATTTTCAACCCACTCCTCATCCCATCAAATGCCTCAGAACGAGTACATCGAGCAGCACATCAAGCAGCACGGCCGCAGGCTCGACTATGAAGAGCGTAAGCGGAAGAGAGAGGCCCGTGAGGGTCACAAGGTCGCCGCCGATGCCCAGAACCTCAAGGGCTGGAGAGCCAAGCAGTACAACAAGAAGCGTTATGCTGAAAAGGTGGCCATGAAGAAGAAGATCAAGGCTCACCAGGAGTCGAAGGTCAAGGGTCCCTCCACGCCGAAGGCCGACGACGGCGAGGCACTTCCTACTTACTTGTTGGACCGTCAGACCGACAATCTGGCCAAGGCCATCTCGTCTTCTATCAAGCAGAAGCGTATGGAGAAAGCCGACAAGTACTCGGTGCCGCTCCCCAAGGTGAAGGGTATTTTCTGAGGAGGAGATGTTCAAGGTTGTCAAGACAGGCAAGTCGAAGCTGAAGCTGTGGAAGCGTATGATCACGAAACACACCTTTGTGGGTGAGGGTTTCACCAGAAGACCGGTCAAGATGGAGCGTATCATTCGTCCCTCGGCCTTGAGACAAAAGAAGGCGAACGTGACGCACCCAGAGCTCGGTGTCACCGTTTTCTTGCCCATCTTGGGCGTCAAGAAGAACCCACAGTCGCCCATGTACACTCAACTTGGTGTTCTCACAAAAGGTACCATCATCGAGGTGAACGTTTCTGAATTGGGTTTGGTCACCGCCGGCGGCAAGGTCGTCTGGGGTAAATACGCCCAGGTGACCAACGAGCCCGACAGAGACGGCTGTGTGAACGCCGTGTTGTTGGTGTAATTACATCATATATTCGTTAATCGTCAGTCGACAAAGTCATCCACAAAGAGGTCCAGGCAGCACACCTCCTTCTTTCCCGCAGAGCGAAGCCCGCAATTGATAATCAACTTGGCGTTTTCCCGGAGCACCAGCCACTGGCTGCGCAACAACTTGGTGCCCACGAGAAAACAAAGCCCCAGAATGTTCTGCTTGTTGCTGATCGTGGGCAAGATCTCGCTGTACCGGTTGACTATCTTGCTCGGAGTCACTTCTTCCATTGGACGGGTGCTGTGAAGAAGCGACTCGGGACCGAGTCCTTGGGCCTTGATCTTATCTGTGAATTCCTGGCGCACACGATAGAGATACAGATAACCTTCCTCGGCAGCATACTCGGCAATCTTCTCATAGCTTCGTGTATCGTTCAATGAAAGCGAATCGCCGAACTCAGCAAATTTCGTAGATTCTGCTCCGTAGACAGAGAAGCAGTAGCACCACAAGACCAAGGTGGCTATACTGGCAGCGTAAAGAGAGTCATGAACGTCGTGATCCACTCGCCAGTCGTAGGAGAGCGGTTGTGTTGGCTGACCATCTTTATTCAACGGCGTAAGCATCATGCCCCACAAGAGCCAGTAGCAGTGAACCACACACTTGTAGTTGATGAGATCACCGACATTTTTCATCATGGCAGGAAGCGACCGCATCCACATGGAGTTGAGCTTTTTCTGTACTATCAGGAGATCTTTGCTCGTAGCATCAACACTCATGTTTGCTGGCGACCCGCCAAAAATGGCAATGTCGTAATGGTTGATGTCAGACATGCCAATGATCTGGGCCAAGTGGTACATGGGGAAAGTACATTGCCAGCGGTTGATGTTGAAGAAGCCGTCCTTGGAGAAGCCACTGCTTGGTCCGTAAACCTCGTGGTCAAAATCGTCAAACACAGAAGTGATGATCTCCTTCCATTTCTGGTTCCTGTTCTTGACTTGCCGCTCCAGCGCCATGATTTGCGAGAAGCTGTTTTGTAGCTCGGTTTGCTGCATCAGGTGCATGATGGAAACAATTCCACCGAACAAAACGTGCTTTGTGAAAAGAGATACCTTGGGTGAGGCCTTGGTGTGTTTCATGACACGCTTCAAAGCACTCATGAAGTTCATCCCCGGTTTTATGTTATTCTGATTTTTGAGTGATCTGGCGCCCGATTTTTGAATTTTCTTCTGGCGCTTGATTGTTTTTTTGAATGAGCCGTTGATTTCGTAGGACGCCCAGAGGGCCTCCTCTTCGCATGGAAGGTTTAAAAGCTGAAGCTGGTAGAAAGGGATCTGTGGGTTGTGGCGGAACTTAATGTAGTCGATGACGTCAAGGTAAAACGTCATGAACGTTACTCTTTTCATCGACTCGGATTCGACCCATTTGTTGAACAAGGCCTGGTCGGAACGGGCCACCTCATCCAATTCTTCCACATCTTCTTCTCCAGCACTGGTGTTCTCGCTAGCTGATGTGAGCTCCTTGTTAGCGACTGTAGGGTTTCCTCCAAGGAATGGGGAACGACGTAAGAGCTGTACCGTCGTTCCATGATGAATATGTGCTCTTTCGTGCATCAGTCTCTGCAAGCAGTTTTTCTCGACCCACTCCAAAAGATTAAGCGTTTGAAGAATCCAGACCCGCACAGGAGAACGGAAGTCTTCGTGTTGAAAAAGTGTGAATCGTAGTGGTGCAGCGATGAGCAAGGCTAATTTGTACTCGGGGCAGTGCTTTGAAAGAGACAGATACGACTCGGTAGTGCTGCAATACAGGCAACCCACGATTATCATAGCGAGAAGAAGCAATGGCTCTGCCGTTTTGGTATCAAACAGCGGTTTGTGGAGAATCAGGAACCGAGGGTGGAAAACCTCCCAGTAGCCGTACAAGTAGAAGGACAACCTGTCCTGAGGCAAGGGATCCAGCAGTGACGGCCTGAGTATTTTGTTTAGGGAGTCAATTGTCACGCCTGGCAAGCAGCTGGATAACCGTTCCATCAACGTTGCATCCACAAAAAAGTGACGATTTTTGGCCACATTATTGGACGCTAGATGGGCCACACGGGACTCAATCGATTCCACCAGCAACGATTCTGGACTGTGGTCACTGAGAGACCTCGGCGTTAGCGTTTCTGTAGTATTGGGAGTTGACGAGTTTGTCGAGCTGATGTTCCAAGCCTTGGAAGCAGACTGGTCGATCTGGCCCTCCGGTGGCCGTAGGAAGACCTCGTCTAGGGGATTGTCGTTATTCAGGAAAAAGTTCAAATCCTGAAGGTTCATGTTGATCATTGCCTCAGGAACATTGTAGTACATTGGAGCCACCTCGGGCTGTTTGGGTGACATTTGACGAGGCATTTCCATGGGAGCAAACTCCGGAGCATTCACCATCATCTCCTTGGGGAAGGCAGGGTCCTGGTCGGTAAAGAGCCACAGAAGAATGTCTGTCAGCGACTGTGGAATATGAGGGTTCATACGGAACTCTGGAGAAACGGGACCTCTAGGGTCAACCATTCCATCGACCACTCCCTGAGGAGTACCGTGGCCCGGGAAGCCACCCATAGGAGCCTGAGAAACCACTCCCTGTTGGACATTTTGCTGTGGCGGGAGCGGCTGTTGTGGAATATGGTGACTCATGTGGGGATGCATATTTGGAGCCACGGCGACGCCCAGGGCGTTCTGCTGAAGCAGGCCATGGACGGGGCCTATGTTGTGATGGCTGTTGTTTTGAAAATGAGGCGGCGTTGGACCCTGGAAGGGTGCATTCGGTAGGTTTCCTGGGTTCGGCTGACTCTGTAGATTCTGCTGATTGGGGGGTATTCCGTTGTGGAGCATGCCCTGGTGGGGTACTCCACGCCCGTGGTCAACATTCACAGGCTGGTGATTACTTTGGACTTGTCTTAGAGGGCTCTGGCCCCGCCCTAGCTTTTCTTCTTCCTCCTTCACTGGACTCTCCAGTTCTTCATCAAACGCTTCGTCTCCGTCGAGCAACTTGTGTCTTTTTAAATGCCTCTCCTTGAGATCCTTTCTTACAAACGTCTTTCCGCACACCCGCAGCTCTCCATTATGGTTTTTGATGAGCTTTTCACACACGTAAACTTCCTTGGGTTGGTGATTGAGGTAGTGCCTAGCCAAGTGGTCTGAACGAGTAAAGACCTTGGAACATTGGGAACAAGGAAACTGGCCCAAGTTTCTTCTTTTCTTTTTGCGGACCTGGTCGTCGTCCGGTGGCGATTCCGTCTTGACCATGTCGTGATATGTTGGTGTATTGTAGCTACTGCTATGTCTATAAACTGCTCGGTTGCGTATGTGCATGACAGAAGGATCTGCGCAGACATCAACCATGGAAAATGGCACAAAATCGAGGGAGTGGATGCGAATAGGCGTTGGCGGCTTTTTTGCTGTAAATGCTAGGAATGGGATAGCTACATTTCGTCGGCAAACCGCAACGACTTGCGCGGCCTCAGGCGGTCCTCGCCTTCTATCAGGTCATGGAACTGCTCCACCAGCCTCAGGAGGGCATCAAACTCTGGCATCTCGCTGAGGGTACCCGACGGTAGCTGCTTGCGGGCCCGCTGCTGTGTATAGAACTCCAGGCGATATGTATAGTAGTACCGGAGAATGTTCATCTTGATGGCACTTTCGCCGAAGCGGTTCATGAACAGCTCTTTGTATGAGTTAAACGAAAACTGGCGGTCGTTGCCCTCCAGGACGTCTTCAATGAACGTGTGCACGTCAAACTCGGTGAAGTTGGGCGGGTCAAGCATCCAGATGTCCTTGAATGTTTGGTACGAGTTGGGGTCGTGGAGGGTCCCGCTGTCGTGGGCCCACCCAAGCGAGTTTGTGGTGCTTTCGAAAATCATGTCTTCAAAATGGTCGAGCGCTAGAAGCTCGTATTTGTCGAGGAAGTCACATGGGAGGTCGTCGAAGGACTCTCTCATATCGTCGGCCGCTTTCAAGTTCAGAAACTCCAGACAGAGCTCTTCCGTCGACGCCAGCTTCATATCCTGTAGCAACAAGTTGTTGGAGTATGTCAACGCCTCCTTGACCAACTCAGTATGCATCTGCTCGTTGCTCAACCCAAGCTTTCTTTGCAAACAACGCGAGATGATCTCCCGCAACTGGTCAACAAAACGGTCGCGTGCCACACTCTCCTTTTTGACCAAGATCGAGGGAGATCCGGTCATGTGGCGAAGACTGGGTCTGGTCTCTGGCTCTGGGACCATAGTGGTGGCCACGTGCACCTGTCTGTTTGCATCATCGGCCGCTAGAAGATGGCGCATCTGGTAGAGATTGGCCTCGATACTCGTGTAAGCCTTTACGCTGTACCTCAAGGAGTCTCTTATGGAGTTCTTGGACTCCTTGAGTGAGCTGTCGGTACAATCATTAAAGAAGGTCCTCCTGGAAAGTGGCGTTCTAGGCTTCAAGTCGGTTGTCCTTTCAACCACGACAGACGGCGACTTGAGCGGCTTATTCGTATTTTTATGCTCGGACACCGGCGACTTGTTCGGGCTGTTTTGGTGGATGTAGCTCAAGATGGTCCGGGTATGAGACATCTTGGGGGTGGGGGTGATGTGGGGGAGGTTGTTTTCGGCAATAAGCTGGGACCAGCCTAGTGACTATGCTATCGAGTTTGGATGTGGGTTGAAACTTGTCAAAGAAACGCAAAAGCGTGTTATCGTCTTCTCCAATAAAACTTGCTAAATGTGTAAGCCCGAGAAGAGGGTCCGAGGTATGTCACGTGATCGAGCGGCTTTCATTGGCGCGCTAACCGTTTTGCCCGAGCCTCGTACAGGAAAGAAGCCTCGCCTAGTGGGGTGCTTCCGGAGATATAGGCGCATACCAAAGAGTAAGTTGAGTAATAAGGCGAAATTTGATGTTGTTTGTTTCAAAAACTTGCAAAGTTTCTGTTTGTGTAGATCGTTGGACTACTTTCGGGCGCCCGGATCGTGCATCGGGGCAGGCCTGGACACGGTGGCCCTACATTCTGGAATCCATGCCGAAAGATAAGGCTTAAGTCGTGGTGCCTTATGATTCACAGCAAGGTTGCCTTCCATCAATGGAGCCAAATCAGTAAGCTTTGGGCGTCTGGGCGTCTGAAAAAGGTTTAGCCAAGCTCATCTCGGAGATGCCAAGCCCTGGACCAAGCATGGAAATGTCTCAGGGCTTCAACGCAGCCATGTTGGCGACCAACTTGCGAACAAGCAACACACGCAGTAAGCCAAAAAAGAAATCGCACTGGTGCTAATTGAAATTGTTCCAGGCTGGATAGAGGAGCGTCGGTTCGGCAGTGCAATAAATATAAAACCCCTCGAACGTGTGGTCATTGAAGCAAGATCGGAGGTCATCACCATTGTAGATGCCGACATATCAGCCGATATAATGAAGTGGGGGGAAGCGTAGGTGATGTTTTGTCTTAGCAGAAGGGTTGCAATTGTGGGTTTGTTCTGTGCTGGCTGCTAACGCCATTTTATCGGACCGTATTCGGTTGTATTCTCGACTTATCTGTAAACGAAGGAAATCCTGTGAGTATAATCCTGGCCCATGGCTCTGTTAGACAATAGATTACCAGCAATAGAGTGACTAGGATCTCCGTATCCACGACGAAAACAGTCCTAGAGCCACCCTCAGAAGTCAGCCAACGACAGACCATCTATTACACCACCACATCATCTGCGCCCCACATCCTTCAAATAACATTTTTTCCATGCTTCCCTAGTCCCTATCCCGACCACCAAATAGCGAAGTTCTCGGGGTCGACTGAAATGTCAGTAGAGGGAACTTTCTAGCCATGATGAGCTGGGGATCTGGTTTCTCCGTCGCATCTGGCACAAAACCGTCAGGTAGACTTGGCGTAGCCCAATGCTGCAGAACGCTTGTATCTGTAAGGGGCGTCACAGCTGGGTTGTATGGTTTTCTATATGGCTCAAACACGTTGGTCAGACGACGGAGTAAATGCTTAAGCACAACATCCTGATCGGCAGCAAAGATGAAGTTGCAGTTCTGCTGAAGCACCTCCATCTTCTTTGCCATGGGATCACTGTCTCTGACGCTCTCCACCTCCTTTCGACAGAGAGGGCAGCTCACATGGCCCTTGAGCCACTCTATAATGCACAGCTTGCCAAAAACGTGGTGACAGTTTGGCATCTTCATGGCAATGTGGCGGACCTCCTTGGCCTCTGGTTTCTTAAAGTCATTCAATGCTGGGAACATCTCCTCGTTGGATACCTGCTTTTGGGAGGCTAGGTTGTATTGTGGAAATCTGAATGAGTTGATGGCGCCGGCGTCGGCTGCCATAAATATAGAAGGATCTCTGAACTTCAACCTGCTCAGCGTGGGTTCCACATCAGCGTTCTCGAAAGCTGAAACCTGTGGTTCTTCCTTGATAGACGTATCCATCTTCTGCTTCTTGTTCTGCTCCACCTCGTACTTTTCGTAGCAAATAGGACAAGTCAGCTCCTTTAGAAGCTCGACAGGGACCTCTTCTAAAGATGCTATGGCCTCATGGGAAGCCACCTTGCGGTTCATTCTCAACCCACTGTTTGCGTAAGCTCGTTCTATCATGTCCCTGAGCCAGCCAGGTACGGAGCCGTTGGTGGAATGGAAATTCCCGTTTTCGTCAGTTTCAAAAATCGCTGTGTAGCCATGTAGACCGGGGATATTCATGGCGGTAAATGACTGGTAGTAGAAGTTGGTGATGCTGAATTCGCACTGTTAAGGCTGCAGATTCGAAGAACGAGGCATGGAACCTCGAGAGAAGGTGATGGAAAAAAAATGGTTTTTTGAATTCGATAAGAAGGAAATGTATATTTGATGCTACGAAAGGGGCGATTCAAAGGCGGGTGCTTCTGGCCTGTTGTCGCCTGCTGACAAACTGTGAAGGACATGTGATTCAGAACATGTCTTGATCACATTTCCTATGTGCTGGGCTGTTGCCGTTGGTCCCATCTTTTGATCAGTGGAATTTTGAACATCGGCTGCCGGCTGCCTTTACTAGTTATGGTAGTCAATAATGAATGAGGGAAAGTGGTTGAATTTTGCACGAGTGGCTGCAAATTCGCCGGTGAGACTCCTCAGGCAACCTCGACAAAACCAAATAGATACTGGACCAGAAGGGTTGCGTTTTCAAACGCTATTGGAATATTATCTGCTTTTGTCTCCCTTGTAGACACCGTCTGCATCTCTCCTTGGTGCCTCAGCCCCGTAAAGACAACGCTTTGAGCATGTCAGTATGCCGATTCACCACTCTACAAGTACTGCTGCCTGATTCCCGCAACCATGGTCTGCTTCTCTGGAGGCAAGGAGCTGATCTGGTCGGGCGGAAGCGATAACACCTGGGCGACCAAATCGGCCTGATCTGGCGGTAAAGCACCAAGCTTCATTTGTGTAGAAAGAGGAAGATTGCCCCACTTCGTTGGAGGCTGCTGCTGCTGTTGTGGATACTGCGATTGTGGTCTTGGCGGCGGGGGAGGCAATGAAGCCAGTGGCTGGTTGTAACCTCCAGAGTTGTAACCTTGAGGCGGCTGACCATAGCCCTGCTGGAACTGCTGTGGCTGGTTGTAGGCTGGAGCAGGCTGCTGTGGCTGTGGAGTGCTCGAGGCGGATTTCATCGATTCCTGGATCACCTCTTCGTCCACAAAGCCCATGAGCAAAAGAGCCTGGGCAGCTGCGGCCGCCAAATTGGGCGAGAGGTTGAAAACCTCCGCTGCCCTGGCCGAATTGTTTCCCGCAAGAAGGGTCTTCAAGTTGGCTATAAGCTCGATCAACTGCGCTGGCGGAATCAGACTTAGCGTCTCGTTGATCTTGTCTGGAGTCTCTAGAGGAATCTGAGCGGGCGTCGAAAGCGTCTGAGAGGCCCTGAGTAGACGATCGGGAAGCTGAGCTCCGTTTTGGTTGGCCATATTGGCAAACTTGGCGCCATTGGAGCCTGGCACCGGAGGCAATTGGGGTCCTGGAGAAGGCTGATGAGCATTTGGTCTTTGGGGCATTCCTGGCACCGGAGGCAACCCTGAGGCAGGACGCGCTGGCAATCCGCCCGGAAGCTCAAAGTAAGGTGGCAAATTTGCCGGAATGTATGGAAGCGGCTGTTTGTTGGTGTTGTTTCCCGTCCGGAAACCTTCCTTAGACAGCTCAAACCGGAGACGTCTAGCTGGCCTTCCGTCAGGTACGTTGATCTTAGCCTGGCTGAGAGTGGCCACGGCCTTCTGTGCCTCCTGTGGAGACTCGAACTCTACGAATGCGTAACCTTTATTTTTGCCGATATGGTCGAAACCGAGTCTGACGTCTAGGACGCTGGCTTGTGAGGTCACCACTGCCTGGAGCTGATCCTCGGACCACTCAAAGGGAATGCTACCTAGGTATAGGATCGACAGCTGGCTTGGGTTGCCCTGAGGCGGCGAACCTGCTCTTCTGTTCATGATGGAAGCAGTAGTTAGTGTGAGGTGAGCTACTGCGAACTATGGTGATGGTCGTGTGGGATCTAAAATGGGACTGTGGTACCACGGGGAGTGTTTGGGATAAAATCGCCTCAAATAGATTATTATTGGTTCATTCTCGTTAGTGCAAGATTATTCTAGCTTAAAATTTGCATTTTGCTCAACAAGTGTGGAAAAGTTACTTTTGTCTGTTCGCAGCCAGTTTGGCGTATGCACATAAATTGGGTGTTTACTGGTGAACGATTGGTATAAGTAGTCCACAAAATAATTTGAAATGTTTTTTTTTTTTTTTTTTTTTTTTTTCTAATTGATCTTTTGGACTCCCCTCTGAATCAATTATGCTCTACTACGCTAAGCCGAGCTTAAATAAAGGTACAATCGACTAGTTGGACTTGCCTCACCGTTTATAATTTATTCCTTTTGATCGTCTTGCTTAACCATTACTTTTCATACGATTCGTGTGAACTTGGCATTTGCCCACCATGATCATTTTAAATTACCGTACGCTTGAAACCCGCTTCAATGCTTGATCTCGTCATAAATCGACGCTAGAGGACGATCCATCTTTCCTCGAGGTGCCAATCAAAGATACCCTCGTTTTATTGAACATCAGTAGCATCAGCTTTGCTACCTTGACCTTTGGTACTACGAAACGGATTCCGTCGTGTCGTACAATTTCTGATAACAGTATCGTAAGTCGAAAGACTTACCTACAATCTATAATAAGTGTGCTTTGATTAATTATGATGACGAGAATCTGGCCTAGAAATCACCGAAGACAGAACCGCAGCCGATGGAAGGTTACGCCCTGTTTCTGTGACTTTTAGTGTTCTTGATGCCTTCCCAACGGGGGAAGCTGTTGGTGTCTATTCCGAAGCAGTCCAAAATCCTGCCACTGCTCTGTTCTATAATATCGTCAACTGTCTGCGGCCTGGTGTAGAAAGCCGGAACGGGTGGAAATATGTAAGCTCCCATTCTCGACAAGTAAAGCATGTTTTCCAAATGTATATCCGAAAGAGGAGTCTCCCTGGTGACCAATAGCAACTTTCTTCTCTCCTTCAAAGTCACATCTGCGGCCCTTACAATGAGGTCCTCGGTGTACCCCATTCTGACGCCCGCCAATGTCTTCATGGAGCAAGGCACCACAATCATACCATCGTGGTGAAATGATCCGGACGAGATTGGTGCACTAACGTCCTTCGCTGTGTACACCTTGGATGCAAGAGACATAATGTGTTCCATGGTATAGTCCGTTTCGTATTTCATCGTAGCCATGCCCCACTTTGACATTACCACATGGGTTTCAACTTGACATTGCTTTAGCAATTGTAGCACGCGGACGCCGATTGATATTCCCGTTGCACCAGTAATGGCGACCACCAACCTCTTTGGTCTTGGTGGGGGAAGCCAACAGGATTGCTTGGTTGACTGGTGCCATCCAAGAGGGGTAATTTGACAGTAAAGCGTCTAACGCAAGATCGATAAAGTTTTGTTCTGCACCCTCCTAATATGTTAACCAGTCTGGCAGTGTTTGCGAAAAACTCAGGTAGCATCGTGAACAATGCCAAGTGACAAGCACCACAACCGGACTTTATAGAAAAATTGAAAAAATCACAGAAGCAGGCTTAAATTCTAGGCAGTGACCTTCGGCATCGTTCAATTCTCGCCGACCAGAGCCGACTAGGGCTTTTTATGCGCGCACCAGGCGGCAATCGGCCTTAAATAAGTGTTGATGCATTTGCGTTTCGGGATTCGAGGCACGGTCTCCGATCATAAATAGGAGACATGGGGCCATGAAAGATCTAACAGAAAAAGTAAAAGTAACAATTATGTGTGTTTTAAAGCCAGCATTGAGATTCAGAGATTTTCTTCAGGTCCTCAAGGACGAGGGTGACTTGCAAGAGATTACCACCGAGGTAGACCCCCACTTGGAGGTCGGAGCTGTCATGAGGAGGGTGTACGAAGAAAAGTTGCCTGTGCCTTTGTTCCAAAACCTCAAGATGGAATCGGGAAATCCCGATCCGGAAAACTTGTTCAACATCGTCGGATGCTTGGGTGGTCTTCGTGACAAGACCAAGGGCAACGACCACGCTAGAATTGCTCTCCATTTGGGTTTGGACTCACAGACCCCCATGCCCAAGATCATCGACTACTTGTTGGATGCCAAAACGAAGAAACCACTTGCACCTGAAGTCGTCAACTCCTCTAGTGCTCCATGCAAGGAGAATAAGCTTACTGGAAACGACATCAAGTTGAACTCGTTGCCTGCTCCCATGTTGCATCATGGCGACGGCGGCAAATACATCCAAACATACGGAATGTTTGTCTTGCAAACCCCCGATAAGAGCTGGACAAACTGGTCCATTGCAAGGGGAATGATTCATGATGACAACCACTTGACGGGCTTGGTCATCAATCCGCAGCACATAAGACAAGTTGCTGAGAAGTGGAACGCAGTCGGAAAGGGTGACAAGATTCCTTTTGCGTTGTGCTTTGGTGTGCCACCAGCCGCAATTCTTGTAAGCTCGATGCCAATACCTGAAGGTGTTTCGGAGGCAGACTACATTGGAGCATTGGTCGAGGAACCCTTGAAAGTAGTCAAATGTGACACCAATGAGTTGGAAGTTCCTGCTGATTCCGAAATCGTGCTTGAAGGCCATTTGAACTTGAACGAATTGGTCGACGAAGGTCCGTTTGGAGAAATGCATGGGTACTGCTTCCCAGGAACACCACACCCATGTCCTTTGTACACTGTGGAGACCATAACATACCGAAACCAAGCTATCTTGCCCGTTTCCAACCCCGGCTTGTGTACTGACGAAACACACACGTTGATTGGTGGTTTGGTGAGTGCTGAAGCCAAGCAGTTATTCTTGGACGATCCAGTTTTGAAAAATGTCATCATGGAGGCATTCACTCCCTATGAGGGCGTGGCTTTGTGGTTGGCTTTGAAGGTGAATACCAAGGAGCTTGCCAAGTTGAACACCACCAGTAAAGATTTTTGTAAGAGAGTTGGCGACATTGTTTTCAGCTCCAAGACTGGGTTCATAATCCAAGAAGTGATCTTGGTGTCGGAAGATATCGACATATTCGATTTTAGAAAGCTTATTTGGGCCTACGTTACAAGACATGCACCAGGTGATGATCAGTACTTCTTTGAGGAGTATCGTGCTTTCCCATTGGCGCCTTTCATCAGCCAGGGACCTAGAGCTAAGACACTCAAGGGAGCCAACTGCGTCACCGACTGCTTATTTCCACAGCAGTATAAGCCTGAAGGCGTTGAGTTTGTCACCTGTGACTTCGATGGTTACCATGACTCCATCAAGGAAAAAGTGTTGAAGAATTGGGCTGCCTATGGCTACAATTAGGGTCTTGAATGAAAGTTTAATTTAGATGGTTCATGTAGTGGCACATCTTATCGATTTAATTTTATTCACTCGGGTGTATCGGGCTTCTTGATACATATTGTACATTGCTAACTGTGAAGGCTTCTTGCCGTCCAAGTAGCACAGAGAGCATGCCTCTCCTAGGCCTTTGCGTCACTCTCAATGACTCCGTAGGACCCCTTCCCAATCTCGGTCTGGATATCCTTCACGATCTTCCTCTTGTCCGCATCAAGCGTCGCAAGCTCTTCGTCCGTCAAACCGTTGACATAACGCAAAAGCTCCACATGGTCTGTCGTCAACTGGTCCAAATCGGGTTGCCTTCGGTTGAGACACAACTCCACAAGGTTTTTATTGGCCACGTTCATCATCAAGCTGGTCTCGACCAATGCATGCGATAGCTGGGGACACTGGTCTAGGAGCTTTTTCATAAGAACAGGGTTCTCCAAGCTCATCGACTTGGCTTCCTTCAATATACGAGCGGCAGTTTGCGAGTCCAACCTCGACAACAATTCCAGAATCGCCTGCTGGGAGCTTTGCCCTGGGAATAATTGCACACCCAAAGGCAAAGGCGGTAGTTTAGCTGCGTTTCCCGTCAAACCCTCACTAAGGGCGTCTTCGTCAGAGGCCAACGTGCACCTCAAGTACCTGTTTCCCACGTTCATGTTATTTAGGTTTCTGACAGCCGAGAGGGCCGTTTCACTGTCACCATAGCGGATGTAGGCGTTTCCCTTGGACTTTCCTGTGGAGGAGTCAAATAGAAGTTTGATGTCGATGACCGGACCAACGGATCTGGCAATCTCCAGCACCTGTTCCTCGGTGTAGTCAAACGGGATGCTGGCGATGAAGACGGTTTTGCTCTGGTTTTCCATGAAGAGGTGGTAGTTGAGGTTGGATATGGAGTGCGCAGGATGTGTAGAGATGGGTAGAGCGTGGAGTGTCAGAATCACAAGAAAGGAAATGGATAAATCGATTTTAAAAACGCCTTTATGAAATTATGCAGCTTTAAATAATCTATTGTGTTTGGCATTGCAGCGTGTTGCCGTTGTCTTGTTGACGACAAGAGGTACTTTGGACTTTTCGCAGCCAGTACTGGTTCTCAGTAGAGCATGCCAGTGAACCATATTGAAATCCTTCATTGGGGCTGCATTTGCTCAGGCGGAGCTATAAATGTAGTCTAGGATAAAAAAACTTGTTATTTTACCGATGCGGATTGGTCATCTGAGTAGCATGTCTTCAATGTTAGCCATGACAAGTATCAGCTACCAACGAGACCACACTTCTCAAAAGAAGCTTTTTGAATTTCTGACATTAACTTGAAAAGATAGTGAACATCTCAGATCGAGCTTCACAGCTCTTAGAGCTAGTTTGGTGAGACGATTACTCCAGCTAGACGAGCGTGATAAGCAAACGACGGTTTTCCGATTTCGAAACCGCCAAGTTAAGAAGGCCACCTGGAATGAAAAAAATAAAACTAAAGGAATCTTCAAATTTATCTGAACATCATGTGCTCATTGGGGCTCATCCCATCGCTCGTGTGCCGACTTTGCAGCCATTTGAGAGGTATCGTCAACGGTGATAAATGTGAAAAGTTAAAAATTTTTTCAAGTTCGTTTGACGTGGTTGATCAGGTCCCTCACAGTAAGCCATAATCGAGGTCACATTTTGAAGGGTATCATCTCCGGAAGATACCCTTACCGCTACGCTAAATCACCGTTCAACAACATATGCACCGAGCAGCCTCAAACCCATCAAACACCAAACAAACCAACACTCGCCTCTGAACCAAGTCTTCGAAAACACCAATTCCCTTTCCTCGTCAATACTCCAAAATTCCCAAACCCATTGTAGTTCGAGGGCCTGGACCCTTGTGGTGCACGGATGCTCTTCCTGGAAACTCACCTACCAACCACACTCTTCATCATGGACGTGAAGGAGATCAAGCTGACGGTGTCGAACTTGGAAAAACTGAGTGACGACACCACGATCTTGAAGCTTTTGAACATCTTGAATGACGGAATCGAGCCCACAGAGAAGCTCTTGAGAGAAACAAAGGTCGGTGTCGCCGTTAATAAGTACAGATCCAACAGCAACAGCGAAATCAGCACGTTGGTGAAACGCATGATCAAGAAATGGAAGGAGGTTGTACAGAACGAGAAGAACGCCAAGAAGGCCCAGGCCAGTGCCGCTCCAGCGCCAGCCAAACCAGCTCCTGGCTCCACTGGAGGTAAGTTCCACAATGGCCCTAGAAACCCCAAAACCGACGGCGTGGATACCACGATTTACGACGACAGCACGCGGAATGCCTCGGTAAGTGCGTTGTACACGGCGTTGGCAATAGAACGGGACGATGACTCCAAGACGATAGTCAACGTCGCCGTGAAGATAGAAAGCGAAGTGTACGCGGAGGAGTACAGCAAAGTAAACGACGGATACAGAAACAAGTTGAGGACGCTCACAATGAACTTAAGGAACAAGAAGAACCCGGACTTGAGAGCCAACTTGTTGACGGGCTCGTTGAAGCCTGAGAAGTTCATCAAGATGTCGCCCAACGAGATGGCCCCTGAGGCCTTGAGACAGGAAATGGAGAAGTTGCACAAGCAGAATCTTTTCGACGCCCAGGGCGCCACAGAGAAGAGAGCCGTCACGGACAGATTCACTTGTGGCAAGTGCAAGCATAAGAGAGTCAGCTACTACCAGATGCAGACGAGGTCGGCCGATGAGCCGTTGACTACATTTTGCACCTGTGAGAACTGTGGTAACCGCTGGAAGTTCTCGTAGGTTTACAGGAAAGGAGGAGTGGATCGCTGTGTATTATATTTTAGAATCTCCGAAAAAGAGTGTCTGTACGATTAGTAGGAAGCGTTTTTGGCCAAGAACGAGAGCAAGTCGACCTTGGTGACGATCTGCACGGGCTTCAACTCGTCGTCGGTGATGATGGCGTTGGAGTGGGTCTCGAAGAACTTGTTCAAGAGAGCAAGTGGAGTGCTCATGGTGATAGGCTCATAGGACTTCTTGGTGAAGCCGGATTCCTTGCTGATGCTAAAGGACTTCTCAAAATCGGCCAACTTACGGAAATCCAAGAAGATGCCTCTGATGGAGTTGGTCATCTGGACCTTCTTCGTCGAGAGAGACTTTAAGATCTTGGACAAAGTGACAAGACCAATCAACTTGCCGGTGGAACTCAAGACGGGCAACTGGTCAAAGCCGTTGGATTTGAGCAATTCGAAGGTCTTGCCCACGGTGTCAGCCAAAGTGACAGTGACCACAGGTGGCTTACCAGAAACGAGGTCAGCAATGGTCTTGTTGTGCAAAAAGTCGTCGGTTTTGTTGGCAGCGGTGTTGGTCTCGTCAACCTCGAAGCCGTTGATCTTCATCCACTCGTCGTCAGCAAACTTGGACAAGTAGGATCTGATGGAGTCTGGGAAAACAACAACAACGGTGTCATCCTCGGACAAGTCCTTAGCGACCTCGAGGGCAGCCTGCAATGCAGAACCAGAAGAGCCACCAACAAGGATACCCTCTTCTCTAATAATTCTTCTAGCCAACTTGAATGACTCAGCGTCGTCTGTCTTGATCCAGTGGTCCACACGGGTTCTGTTCAAAACATCGGGAATGAAATCGTAACCGATACCCTCCACAAGGTAGCCGTCGGAGGTAGTGTTCAAAGTCTCTGGCTGGGCCAAAATGGAACCCTTGGGGTCAGCGGCGATGATTCTGACGTTAGGGTTCTTCTCCTTCAAGTACTGAGAAATACCAGTGATGGTACCACCGGTACCAGCGCCAGCAACCAAGTGGGTGACCTTACCCTCAGTCTGCTCCCAAACCTCATAGCCAGTACCGTAGTAGTGGGCTCTAGGGTTGGCCTCGTTACCGTATTGGTCCAAGATGACAGCGTTAGGAAGCTCCTTCTCCAACTTCTGAGCCACACCAATATGAGACTCTGGAGAGTCCCAGGCAGCCTCAGTTGGGGTTCTAATAATCTCCGCACCCAATGCCTTCAAGACAGAAACCTTCTCATTGGACATCTTCTCAGGTAAGGTGATGATGGTTCTGTAGCCTCTGACGGCACCGACAAGAGCCAAACCAATACCGGTGTTACCCGAGGTTGGCTCGATCAAGGTGTAGCCTGGCTTGATTCTGCCCTGCTTTTCAGCCTCCAAAACCATGTTCTTAGCGATTCTGTCCTTGATGGAACCTCCAGCATTGAACAACTCAACCTTGGCGTACACCTTGGCCTTGATGCCGTAGGACTGGGGGATTTTGTTTAATTTGATCATGGGGGTGTTCCCGATAAAGTCGAGAACATCGTCGGCAAGTGGCGGAAGAGGCAGCATGGTTGGTGTGGATGAGGTTTGTTGGAAAAAACGAGGTGATGGGGAGGTGATGGTCCTGCAGCTGGGCACAGTTGCAAACGGAATACCACAACGCCGGTGTCCCAAAAACGTAATTTTTTTTGGCTGAATGAGAAGCAGTCAAGAAAATAACTATGTAAGTTCGTTTGGCCCTTCACAGCTTCAAGGGGCCTTCTGTAGGCGCCTGCGCCACAGTTACACGCTCACTATCTTGCATTTAATCACCTCGGGGTCTTCTCCGGGAATACCCTTGGTGAAGTCAAAAACCTGGAATAGACCTCTACGGTCAACCACAAAAATTTTGCCGCCATCCGACGAGTACAGCACAGAAGCTGCCTCGTTCGGACGAACGGCATTCGCTGCTTCGCCTAGTAATACTATGATTTTCTTGGTCTGAGACCTCGTGGTCCTGGCGTTCGGAGTAGATACGAGGAAAATTCGACCGGACTTGTCCAAAAAGAGGATGCTATCCCCGCGAGGAGAAAACTCGACCCGGTAGATAGAGGAGCCAATTTCGGGCACCTTGAGCGTAACGTCGTAGTCTGTAATCTGGAGGTTTCTGTCGTCTTCCACATCATCCTCTAAGGAGGCATTAGACATACCTCCAAAAGCGTCAATGGACGGTCCTTCAAGCTTGACTAGCAATGACGGACGATTGTTCCATGATGCCGTGGTGATGGCAATGGTGTTTGTGCCAGGAAGGCCGAATTTGATATCGGTGATTCCCTCGCTGTCCATGACCTGATCGTCCACATTGGTATCATAGCTCCGATCTCCTGCCATTTCTTCGAGTTTTTGTCTTGAGGCTACTCTCATGTCAGACCAAATGAGCATGGGCTTTTTGCAAACACTGGTAGGTGTGGATCGTAGACGAATAATGAAGTAGCGCATTTCGTAGACCGTGGAGCATATGATGTGTGTTGACGCCGCATTAAAGGAGATCACCTTGAGGGGATCTCGGTATGGAATGGTGATGGTAATGGGATGGACGCTTTTGACGTTCTGTTGATCCATGTCTAGCTGATGGAGAATCACGAAAGGCTGCTGTTTTCCCGACATTCTTTCTCGAGCCGTGATTCCACAAGCTATGAGGTTTTCCTTTGGCGCAATGGAAACGCATCGTATAGGGAAGTTTGTCAAATACGTGTAGACTGGAGCACCCACGTCGCCGTATTCTGGATCTGCATTGAGAACACGAACCACACCTCTGGTTCCGGCAAGCACGAGAAACCGCCGTGAAAGGCAACACGAGAGATGCACCCACAGCTTCAATTTTGAGCCCACGCGTTCGGAATCGGAAGAAGTGCTTTTACCTCCGAACTCATTTTTCACTACGAGCCCTGGCTTAGAAGAAGGCTTATACTCCGAAGATGCATACGAATACTCGCCAGTCAGCTTGCCGCATGCTAGGAGGGAAGGCTTGCCCAGACTTGGTCTATACGTGTAGAGCTCCCAGCGTTTGTCTGTGATCAAAACGAAAGTGGTGATTTCTTCACCCAAAGCCTTATCGTAGCGGGTACACAAGGAACAGCCGTTATAGCGAGAAGCCGACAGTCGAAGTGAGAGCTTCTTGAGTTTGTTATTGGCGGTCTGGAAAGTCGTGAGTTTTCTGTGGAATGGAAAGCATCTGCTGAAGTTGTACTCCTCCTGCTCGTTCAAACCCAGAAGCATGTTGTCGAGATCGTCCTCAGGCTGCTTTGGCACTTCTGGACTGAGAATCGGCGCCTTCATCTCTGTTTCTGGTGAGCTCAGCAAGGCCACTTCTCGCTTTCCCTCTGTTTCTTCTCGAGCTAGTTTGCAGAAGAGTCCCACCAAGTCCATACTTTCCGTGGGCGCCAGGTCCAGCAGCCTTCGTAGGCTTTGTCGCAGCGACAGGCTTCTCCTCTGCTTTGGATCTAGTAGTTTGTAGAGCTCTCGTAGCGGAGCAATTGGTGATATCATGGATGCCTCCTCAAAGCACACTGGACAGCTTTTCGGACCAGCGAGGTATTGGGCCTCAGAAACAAGACAGCCACATGAAAGCACCGCAGCATCAGATACGAGGCCGCCAGGAGGATCTGCCCCGGGGAATCGTAGGAGGTTCTCTAGCCGACTGTTCTTGACTTCCATGGATTCGTTGTGATGGATGAATGGGGGGGGGAGGACTATGAGTTAAAGGAAATTTGTGAGTTTTCTATCTTCAATGAGGAGCTGGGGGTTTAATTATCACGGGATCGTCTGTGGATACACTCTGGATTGGATGATGCAAAGGAGGGTGAGGAGCGAGGTGTACTATGTATGTATGGCTGCGAAAGATGCTGTCAAGATAGAGCCGAGCAGTATGGAGGAACCATCGTACCCCACAAAAAGTGATTGACGATGGAGAGCAGACGAAGGTTTTTTTGGCATTTATAGAAAACAAAAAAAAAATGGATTTTTCAAAAAGTGCAGTTTGAAATATTCGATTCTGAGAAAAGTTCAGGATGCCGGTAGTAGTGTTGGTGGTACATAGTTGGTCTCATCAGGTCTCTGCCACCTGATTTGGAAAAAGCCTGAGTGAGTTGAGCATTATTTGAGCTTACAGAGTATGCTGCTTTAATATTTGAGACGCTCAGGGCTTTGCTGAATGTATAGATGGAGCATCTGACGTTCAGTGAGAATACTGAGACCAACTACACAAGCTACATAGCGTGTACCGAATATCCAGCTCAGTAAATGGGAGTGCTGGTTACAGAGGGCTACTTAGCTCCATGGTCTGCTTAAATCTTGAGTGACAAGTTTCTAAAAATCGTCAATGGTACCCTATATTGGGATGCCACCAGTTCTGTACTTGATGACCATTTTCCAGGCCTAACTACAAAGCCAAGCGTATTCAAAGCTCTAGTTTCGAGCCAGTTATACTCTAGATACCTGAACCGCTTGTTTAAAATTAGACCAGGCGGATGCCAAGCGAGATCTAACAGAATGATCAAGAGCATTCGCGGGCTTGAAACAACCGTTGTCATGCTAGACCGTCATTTGCTGGAATCTCGCAGGCGAGACACTATACAGCTCACCTTCGAAAGGACTGGACGATTCAGCCAACATTGCTTCATTCAGAGCTTCCAACCGGGCTCAATGTGAGTGAAGTATGAACTTTTTGTCAATGCAAGCTGGTCATCTAGAAGTTACTATAAAGCCAATCATAAAATCTTATATTAAGTTCGCAAATCAAACGAACAATTCTACTATTTTTAGTCCATCATCGATGACGCGAGGCTAACTGCCAAGCTTCCACACATTGTATTAGCCTTGCTCTCTCGTAGAACAGGCCGAGTACGGAGGATAATCGACGTCAGCTAGTAACTGGTTTGGTCGTTTGCCACCAACGTATGCCAAGATGGTTATCCCAGCGTCCTCGGTATATATATCTTAGATTTTACCTGAAAGCTACCTATCCACGATGAGATTTCTGTTGCAATATTCTGTCCTTTTCCTCGCCGCTCAGGCAGCCAACGTGCAAAAGATCATAGTTAAGGAAGCTTTCAATAAAGCTGTGGCCCATTACAAGAAGGCCTCTGCTGCTTTGGAAGAGCAACTTCCAGCCTGTTTGCAAAAATATGACGTTGTGGCCGACTCCAAGTTCACCTTGAATGGACATGTCGTGGTCTTGAAGACTCCTCATACACCTGAGAACGAAGACAAGATTTCCGATTTCCAGAACTGTGTTTTTGACATCTCTCATGATACCCTTGTCGCCGGCTCATCCGAAGCCATCGAATCAAGCGTTGTTTTGGAGGACACCATTGAAGGCTGGAACCAGGCTGCAATGACTAACTTGAGATATGATGTCATTGCATCTTTGGTCGGCTAATTTTACCGCTCTATATTTTTTTCACGAGGTTGAGCTCTAGATAGCATCGCCAGATTCTAATTCCCCGATATGACCATTATTACGTATGAATAAGAAAAACCTATGATAAAGAGAAGCTGAGGTGTTGAGGTATGTGTTGTGCCTTATTCCATATATTTACTCTAGCCTCGCTTAAAAACGCAATTTAGCAGAAAATAGTGCCAATACCGCTAAGGATAGTTTGATGTTTTTATCCTAAGTACCAGACTATGAGTGGATCTCAACAGGGCTTCATTGCATAAGACATTAAACCTTAAAGATACATGAATCTACATACCAAACTCTATTCTCCACATGTACCGATCTACTGCTTTTTACCGTTACTCGTTCATTAATCCTACGTAACTAACCCAGTCAGTAAAACCGTGATGTGAAAAGCCATCGTGCCCGCACGATCCAACCGTTTCACTGACGCTGTTCAGCCTCCCGATCGTGCAAAACGTGCAGTTGGTTGCCTCTGCCAGACACTGGAGCCATTCTGGAGGCACCAGCAGATACGCTTTCCTTCTTGGTGTCCTCTTCGGATTCTGGCTGCTCTGGCACAACAAATGCAGGCTGGGCGTCGTCCACAGCGTCAGAGAAGTCTCTCTCAGCATCCTCGAGACCGTAGTCAAAAAATGTGTACAACGCGCCGGTGACAAATTTGACCTTGCCACAGAGAGAGCTCCAAAGCCCGGGCAGGTGCTTGGCCTTTTCGTTTTGCACTGGCTTCAAAATTAACGCCAGGCGGGGGCTCAAGCCAAGGTCACTGAGTTTTGTGAGTTCCTGGCCGGCAGTGAAAGTGACTCTGGGGACGCCTACGTAGCAAAAGGCGTAGTGGTTCAAGGCGAAGGCCGAGGTGTGGGCAAAGGACGGCAAGGCGTCGTCTCGTTCGGGGGAGAGCACCAAACCTCTTTCGCTCTCGATCCAGCGCTTAACGTCACGGAGGGTCTGGGATGAGCTGAAGGTACCCTGGACTGTTTCTCCGTCGAGAAGACGGATCAGGAGTTTACACTGGGATGCGGAGACGGGTGACTTTTGTCTCTTCGGGGTGGACTCCACGGAGTATCGTCTCTGGGAGAGCCTCTCCTTCTTGTCGGCCTCGATCTGGGCTCGTATTCTGCAGAGGTCCTCCTCCTTCTCGGACATTCTCCTTTGTGGTTTTCTGGATGGTTGTTTTGGGGAAAGCTCAGGTACGTGCTTTCTGAGGAAGGTCTCGACGTCACCGTCCACGAACGTATCTTTGATGGAACCACGAATCACGGTAAAAGAAGGGGACTTCAAATCCTTGAGTTCCTCGATCTCAGCCGCCTCCTGGTCGGGCTTCACGCAAATAAAGTTCCTCCTTAGCACATCCAACAAATCGTGCTTTGCATTATGGTAAAGATGCTTTTGGGCCATGTCGTCGTTTTCATCAAGATACACAAAGACCGGCTGGCCAGTAAGGGCAGAAGCCCTGCTTGCAGCGTCCCAAGACGGCGAAAAAAGCAGCTTCATGGTGGAAAAAGCAGTGTTGTTGTTATGTATCACGGAAAAAGATGGGTATAAATGGATGACTTCTTCAGACAGGACGTGCGCTAGGCTATGTGGCTGGGTTGCTTGCGATAAGTCACACTAGGGATGAAGAGCGAGATTTATACGAAATCAAGACTGTCTTTTTTAGAAAAAGTATTCCTTCTTTTGGTTTTATATTTTACGCTTTTTATAATTTCATATATTTGTCTTTTGTGACGCTACTTGGCAATCGGACCCGGAGGATTGGGTCCGTGAGGGAGGGGATCTCAAAAAGGCAGGATCTGGCTAAGAGGTTAACGAAGGCTAAGTTCATCGGAAAAGAGGCTTGTTTCTGGTGGTGAGGTTTGTGCTTCAGTGGGCTGGTTTTATCGTGGAAATGCGTGATCGGCTCCGTAACCACCGGCATCGGACTCATACGAAAGCACATGCCAAAAAAAAAAAACCATAAAATCTTCGAAAGCAAGTAGAGCTCAGATTTCGTTGGAAATTCACAGAAAATGGACTTCCCTCGGGTGCCCTATGACGTATCCAGTTAAGGCATGTGTGTTGCCCGTATTTGCCTGTCATTATGCGGCTCTGAGCAAGTGAGCGTCTGTGCTAGTGGCCTCGAGCACAGTGAGGCTGATTTTACGGGAAGTGTTTTGAAAAAAACGGCGAGTTTTGGGGGAATCGAATTTAACAAGCCTGAAAATTCAAAACTTGGGGCAAAATTTGATAAACCTGGAAAGTCAAGATTTGGGGCCTCCGCCAGTTTATCGGGAATCGCCCTGAAGCTGCAATAGGGGCTACCTGGATAGAGTTCGGATAAGCCGGGGTGTCAAAAATGGCCTTACCGGGGAGGGCGCTGACGAGGCAGTGGAGTGAGGCTGAGGAAGAAGGGGCGGGGGAAGAGGTAAAGAGACTTTTTGGAAGAAATGGCCTTTTCAGCGTGTTATTTAGGCGCAGCATCTTGGAGCATGGAGTGACAAAATACTCGATTTTGATGGATGGGTGTTTCAGGTAAATGGGACAATACTGTGTGGCGGACGTAGAGGTAACGGCAGTCGAATTGCTGTCGATCTTCTGAATAGTGGTTGTATGCGACGGACCGCTGGATTCCTGGGTATATGAACTCCTCCAGTTGAGGATATTGGGCAACAACTCCTATGGTTGTCAACAGCCAACAGAATTGAGGTAAATTTCAACTTGCAATGTTTGTTCAGACTGACACATGCGAGATTTATATCAGATGCTAATAGTGTGGATCTGAATCTGGATTCTGCTCAACTGTACTGAAAATCAAAATATCGACATTGGCCTTTCCAACCTTATAGGTTGGAATTCTGAGCAGACATTCAGAAGTTTCTTAGCTCCTTGATTTCACGAAATATCTTGTTGATTAAATATAGTACTCGGTTCTTGCTTAGGTCTTACATCTTTTTCGCAGCCATTCGCAGCAATATAGCTGTTGATATCTGTGCATTAGGTAGACACTCACCCAGTACAAACGTAAAAGGCAGCCTTGGAAAAGGAAAAAGCTGTAATTTTCTTCTTTCATTTCCCAACAAAATCGGCTTCTCACATACCAAAATCCACATCGTCGTACTGAGAAATCACCATCCTACGGCTCCTACGCTTTGTTTACTTTCCATACAGTCCCAGTGTTTACATCCATCTTCAACACCCTTCTTCATGGAAAGCAACAGCGTGAAGGTCATTGTGAGGCTCAGACCGCCTCTTCCACGTGAAGAGGACCAGGACGAATGCTTGGTTGAGATGCCGCCTTCCGAAAAAGGCTCCACCTTCTTGAAAAGTCACGACTCCTCCAGAAAGTACATCTTCGACGAATGTGTGTATTCATACAGCACAGCTCAGGAAAACTACATGGGCAATGCCGATTTCTATCGCTCATCTGGACCGCAGCTTATAGAGCATTTCTTCCAGGGCTACAATGTTTGTCTTTTGGCGTATGGTCAAACTGGATCTGGTAAGACCTACACAATGATGGGTCAGGATCTGAGCCCGGGATTGATCCCGTTGATGGTCAGAGATATCCTCAGACACAAGGACGATCTTGTGAAAAGCAGAATCAATTGTGAACTCTGTCTCTCGTATGTGGAGATCTACAACGAGAAGGTGAAGGATCTTCTCAACGAATCGAAGCAGTGCAGAGTCAGAGAACACCCTACAATGGGCTCCTATGTGGAAGGACTTGCCGAAGTGACCATTGGTCTGTACGAGGAGTTCAGATCGCTTTTGGAGAAGGGCAATGGCCACAGGACCGTGGCATCCACCCAGATGAACGTATCCAGTTCGAGATCTCATGCGGTGATTACACTTTCCTTGAAACAAACAAAGTACACTGCTGGCGATGAAATGGATGTGGGGGAGCCCGACGAGGAGGTGCTTTCCAGCATTCGTTTGGTCGATTTGGCCGGGTCGGAGCGTCTACACAAGACGGGCCTGTTCGGCCAAGCTGACAGAATGAAAGAGGGCACGCAAATCAACAAATCACTCACAGTTTTGGGTCGTTGTATTAACATACTTGCTCTGGCGAATCCAGGCAAACCGCCCGTCGTTCCTTACAGAGACTCGATCTTGACCTACTTGTTGCGTGAAAACCTCGCTGGAAACTCCAGAACAGCCATGATCTTCTGTGTCTCGCCGTTTGACTACGAGGAGACCCAGCAGACGCTCAACTACGCTAACCAAGTCAAGAATATCAAAACTAAGGCCAAGGCTAACACCTCTTCTATTGCCTCGGCACCCATCGAATGGGAGAAGTTCAAGGAGATGGATAAGCTGGTTGTTGAGACTCTCAAGGATAAAATCAAAGACTTGACCGCTCAACTTGAGGCCAAGAGTGATACCCCGATGGAAACTGTGTCGCTTATACGATATCTTGAGAGAGAGTCCCAGAGGCAGAATTTTGAGGTCAAGTATCTCAAGCTGATGCTTCGGCTGCAAAAAAAGCAAGTCCAGGAGCTCAATGCTCAGAATACGTATCTCCACAAAGAGCTTCTTGAGAAGAATCAAGTGGAATTCCGAAAAAGCAGATATACGCTTAAAGAGTTGGCCGACCCATTGGTGAAAAATTGTGCACAAGAGGTTTCTAGAATAAAAGAGATTCTTGAGCAGTTCGACCCAGCCAAGGTACTCTAGACCCGTACCTCCGCGCACACTATAAGCAGCGACAACACTGTTTGAAAAAGACCACCATCATGACTGAATTTCTCAATTACGAGGTCACGCTACAGTTTAAAGACGGTAATAGCACTCGCGGAGTCATCTCTCATGTGGATGGGTCGCTGATTACGCTTGGTAACCACAACTACCCGAATGTCCAGATCAAGGACTTGAAGGTGAATCAGTTACCCGCTGACTTTGGCAAGGATCTGAAAAAGAAGAAAAAGAAGCCCTTGGAGCAAATCGACGACGCCATTGTCTCGGCTTCCAAGAGCACAAGCAAAAATACCACCAGAAGCGCTACTCCCAAGAACCGTGAGTTTGTTCAGGCAGAATGGCCTTCGAGTGTCCAGGACATCAAGAGCTCGGAAGAGTTTGACTTTGCTGCAAACTTGGCAATGTTCGACAAGGCCTCCATTTTTGCAGACTTCCAGAAGAACGACAAAGTCAATGTCCAAGACAGGCTCGTGGGACACAACAAGAAGGACAATGTCAAGCCCAAGAAACCCTCTCAGAATGACAAATTTGAGAACGATGAGATGGTCATTCCAGCTGGTAAGCAGGACAACTGGAACATGCTTGGCTCATCTACAAAGAGACTTGCTCTGCCATTAGAAGGATCTAGAGCGAACAGCATACCATCTCTTCTAGCTAGAGAACTGTTTTCCGCCAAGCCACACAAGTTTGTGTTCTCAGACAGCTCGACTGCTCCTACTGCCTCTCCTGTGCAGCTTCTTGAAATTGAGAGAATTGCTAATGAGACTTTCGCTTATGATCAACGTGCAATGATCGAAACCACCGGCATCAACCTTTACAACTTGGTGGTCAAAGAGATTCTTGGCGGTTCTGTCCGTCTCAGCAACAGAAAAAATCACAACTTACCACCATTGGTCTTGTTGTTGATAGGCAATGGTAGATCTAGCAGCCGTGCATTTGCGCTAGGGCGTCATTTGACTAACCATGGTGTTCGTGTTTTGGCCTATGTTATCAATGACAGCGACTTAGACGAGGAGACCCGCAGAGAGTCTGAACTTTTTGAAAAGTTTGGCGGTAAATGCATTTCCGCAGAGTTCGCTGTGTTGTTGGATATTTTGAACAACCAGCTTGAAACACCAGTTGAGTTGATCATTGACGCGCTCCAAGGCTTTGAAGGACACCTTCTCGACATGTTTTATTCAGAAGAGAACCTCAATACGCTCAAGGAGCTTTCAAGCTGGGTCAATGAACCTAAACAGAGATCTCGAGTCCTTTCACTCGACATTCCCTCAGGCATAGATGGCGGCTCTGGTACCGTTCTAGAGACTGACCTCCTCTTCCACAGTCGCCATGTGGTCTCCTTAGGCTTGCCCATTAGCGGTTTACTCCATGCATACAACAACAGAATAATCGGCGGCGGCCATGACGAGGTGTCGCACTATGTGGTTGATGCGGGCATACCAAACGCCTTGTACAACACGCGAGCCGGTTTGAGGAAGTTCGACAAGTTCTGGTACTGTGCCGAGCTGTACTTGCGTGTGGGAGTTGCTGAGCAGTAGTCTCCCGCCCTGATGTATACTAATTGTAACGAATCTAAATTGGTGAAGATCCTGTACACAAGTGCCAGTAGTACTAAAGTTTTTCGTGGTGCACTCTCACATCACCATAATCCATCGAAGTTTCCATATAGAATGAATTTTGGCAGCTCCAGCTGGGGTAGCTCGACCGGCTTTGGCAGTAGCGCCAATTCGAGCAACCCGGCAGCCGGATCCACGAATCCTGGCGGTGGCTTATTTGGCAATTCGTCTACTCAAAACAACAACAACACTACAGCAGCAAACCCAGGACTTGGAACTCTGAGCGGCGGTCTTTTTGGAAATTCACAGGCTGGCTCCAACAAGAGAGCCAGTACGGGGCTTTTTGAAACACGTCCACCTCCCAGCCGTCTGGAGGCCTTTTTGGCAACTCATCTACGACATCTCAGGCACCCAGTGGCGGTCTATTTGGCAATTCAGGATCTTCGTCAGGTGGTCTCTTTGGCAACAGCAATACTCAAGCAGGCCCCACTGCCTCGACGGGCTCAAGCCTTTTTAATAAACCTAGTGGTGGTCTTTTTGGTAACTCTTCAACAACAAACAACTCAAGTACCGCTGGATCTGGAGGCCTCTTCGGTAACAGCAATACCACCAATGCCTCCAATCCTTCTACAGGCGGTGGCTTGTTCGGGAGTAAACCAGCTGGCGGACTCTTTGGGGCGTCCAATGATACATTAAACAAACCAGCAACAGCAGGTGGACTTTTTGGCAACTCGACTCAGCAGCCACAGCAGGTTTCCGCCAACAAGTCTGACCCATACAATAGCAGCCTGATTTTGTCTACCATCCAGCATTCAGCCGATACAATGCCTGCTTCGCTCACAGGCTCGCTTTTTGCAAACAGCACGTCCAACAGACTGGCATCGGTTTCAGCATCATCCAAAGAGCCCCAAAGAAAATCGTCCTTGCTTGGTAAGTTGGCTCAGACCTTCAACATCTTTCGTTATAACACAGAAGCGCCGGGGCCAAGTCTGAGCGTGGGTAAATTGAAGGGCCTCTTCACCCAGCTGAACTACATTCGTGATACCCCACACTCCAGGCTGGAATACGCAGTCAAAAAACCGCAAAAGAGACTCGCTAGATTGCCTATAGAAAACAAGTCTGTTGGTGACGTCAAGCGTCTTGTCATCCAGTCGAGACCCAGCAAGTTTCACCAAATTAATGCCGACAAGGTCTTTAGCGCCAAGAAAAGAAGAGTGTTGATCCAATCGCTTGATGAAAAGCTCACAAGCACCAACTATGACGGTCTTGACAACGCTCAGGGTACTCTACAAGAGAAGGAACTGTTCAAGAAAGAAGTGACTCCGCAACCAAAGGAGCTGATCGATGAGTCCGAGATCTACGGCGGCTACTGGTGCTCTCCATCAATTGCTGAGCTCGAAAGTATGACTGAAGAGCAATTGTCCTCTGTTGACAACTTCATTGTGGGTCGAAAGACGAAGGGCCAGATCACATACATCTTCCCGGTGGATCTCACGACTATATTTGACAGAAGTAGAGCCAATGACGTTCCTATGTCATCGATCATTTTTGACGATATCATCAAGATTGAAGACGGCTTTGTCAAGGTCTATTTCGACTACGAAGCTGCAAAGCCACCTATTAGTCGAGAGCTTAACGTTCCTGCCATTATAACATTGAAATCTGAGCCCAGAAAAAGGTCTCTTGAAGATCACATAAAGCGTTTAAAAAACGTCGTGGGTGCAGAGTTCATCACTTACGACCCCATTGAGTTCTACTGGACTTTCAAAGTCAAGCACTTCAGTGTATGGGGCTTGATTGATGATAGTGAGGACGAGGCTGACGAATCAGCGGAACGTAAGCGTATACGTGCGGTGAAGAAGAAGCAGGACGAGCAGGAGGAAGAGTCTTCTCGTGTTTACTCCAGGATTTACGAGGATCCCGCTTATCAGAAAGAGATCAAGCGGCAGAAGATCATAAAACAGAGCGAAGGTGTTCCTGGTGCGTGGGATTATGGTAGCATAGCTCAGCACGACAACACCTTGTCCATGAAACAAAGAATGATTGATGAAGAAATCACGCGACAGGTCAAAGCATACAAGGAAGATCACACTGCTGATGCATTGGCGGCGAACGTGAGTGACATTACAGTTCAGTCAAGCGAAGATGAAGCTGAAGAAGAAGATGCCCTCATCCCAGCACCATTCGCCGACGACGAAAAGTTCAACTACCTTAAACAAATTGTCAGCGTCTTGCCTCCTTACACAGACATGAAGAGTCTTGTCGACGAGAAGGCGTACGAACCGGTTCTAGAAAGTGATCAAGCTTTCCTCAACTTGAAGAGGCCCGCAAACTTGCCGACTTCTGAAGACTGGCTCGTCCAACTTGAGATGTCAAATGACTTGAATTCATCATTGGCACCATACGTGGCTATCCCTCGCAAGTCTGGGCTGGCGCTTCAAAATGTAAATGACATTCTTTTTCGGATTTCAACAAAAGCTCTGTGGGTATCGATCAGGTCTCGACTCCCATCAAGGAAAAAGCACCAGCTCAGAGTTCTGCGCCGCAACCCACATTCAACAAAAGAATCATCACATCACTTGTTCAGACACTTCTACTTAATTCTCCCGTGACGACCAGGCCAAATGGGCTCCCGTTGACGAAACTTCCACCTAGCATCACCTTTGCTCAAATTGGGGCTATTGACCAGGAGGACTTCGAAACTTTCAAGTTGGCTTCAATCTTGTTTGATCCCATCCACATCACTAGCATCCCCAAATACAAAGATGTGAATGAGAATGATGGTCAACTTGTTAATCGTCTTCAGCAGATTGAGCAGAGATCAGCGCTTTCCCAATGGCTTCGAAAATACAACAAAGACAAGCTCCAACCCACTGGGGATGCATTGCATGATATTTTCATTGACGTTGTGAACGGTCAATTGAAGGAGGCAATTGCACTTGCCATTTCCTCAAGAAATGTGCATTTATCCGTTTTGTTGACCCTTCTTGATTCCAACGATAAAGCCGCGAGAGAAATTGCAAAGTCGCAGCTTGAAGATTGGCCAACTGAGGATAATTTGGTTCCCCAGCCTATCATCAATATTTATCGCATCTTGAGTGGTGACTTCACCTCATTAGATGGTTTGGTGAGTCCGGCTGCGAAGCTTTCGGTACTTGTGAACTATGACAGTTCCACAAGATCAATCCCAGAGCTTTTGGAAGAAGTGAACTTTGACAGTGATACTAGCGAGATCGCCGAGCTTCTTCAATTCTACAAATCTTTTGAGAAGTCAGGACCCAAGCAGGCAAGCCAGCAACTTGAGGGATCTAATCTTAGCATCTTGCTTAAATGGACTCTTGCTCAGCTCTTGAGCCTTGACTCAACCACTGGTGACTCTATCTGTCAGAAGTTCAGCTCAGGTTTGGAACACTCTGGACTTTGGAAAGAGGCTCTTTTTATTTACGCCATGATATCTGATGACGCTGTGGCCTCCGACAATCTCAGGCGTCTCATCATGCAGAATGTCAAGAGCATCAAGGGTGACGTTGCCGACGAGGAGGAATACCTTGTTCAGGTGCTCAAGGTCCCGAGAAGCTTGATTTACGAGGCAGTTGCCGAGCATAGGGACAAGGAAAAAGACTTCTGGGGTAAAGGCGATGCTCTTGTCACGGCAGAATTGTGGGACAAAGTCCACGACAATATTGTTTCCGAACTTGGCCCCACCTCGGTTATTCTGAGAAACCCTGCTCACTGGAGTCGACTTCTAGCCATGATTGATCGCTTCCCAGACCAGGGCCGCATAATTCCGTCGTGGAACCATGGTGGTGGACTATTTCTGACCTACTTCGAAGTTTGCCACGCATACGACAAGTTTGAGGATATCGATCCCCAGAAAATTGTCTTCCTTCTCGAGAACATTGCACAGTTCAGCACCAACAATCTGTTCAAAATACGCGCTGCCGTCAGCGTCATGGTGAAACTAGCAGGCGACCTTGCCATAGAAGGCCGTGAGCCCATTCCTGATGCTCGGCAGAAAATTCAAGCAGTCAACTTGGGCGAAAACGAAAGGGTCTATTTCAAAGGCCGTTTTGCAGCCAGTACTTAGGTGCGTCTGTCAGGCATCGCATCCGTACACCACATGTATACTATTACTAAGATCATCTTATCGTACATCAACATATAAAGTAACACCACTACAACCTTGTATCATAATATGGCTCCTTCAGTAAAGGTGCCTGTGCCTGCTCCAGAAAACGGCACCGTTTATCCACAAACTGCAAATGTGCCTTTGAAGGCTCCAGAACCAGAACACTGTCCAGGTCCAGAATCAGAAAACGCTGGTAAAGGAGACGCCTGTAATGGATGTGCCAATCAGAGTATATGTGAGTCGCTTCCGAAGGGTCCGGACCCAGACGTTCCGGCGATTACCGAAAGACTTCTGAATATCCAGCATAAGATCCTTGTGCTTTCGGGCAAAGGAGGAGTGGGTAAGTCTACCTTCTCATCCATGCTAGCATGGGCACTCGCTGCCGATGAAGAGCTTGAGGTGGGCGCTATGGATCTAGATATTTGTGGTCCTTCGCTCCCACGTATGCTTGGAGCAGAAGGAGAGAGCATCCATCAGTCCAACTCAGGCTGGTCTCCAGTGTACGTTGCAGACAACCTTGGACTCATGTCTATTTCTTTCATGCTTCCTGACCCGGACCTGGCGATTATTTGGCGTGGCAATAAGAAAAATGGTCTCATAAAGCAGTTCCTCAAAGATGTCAACTGGGGTGACCATCTAGACTACCTCATCGTGGATACACCTCCAGGTACAAGTGACGAGCATCTTTCCGTTACTACATACATGAAGGACGCTGGCATTGACGGGGCGCTTCTTGTGACTACGCCGCAAGAGGTGGCTCTTTTGGATGTCAGGAAAGAGATAGACTTTTGCCGCAAGGCCAACATCAAGATTCTCGGTCTTGTGGAGAACATGTCCGGGTTCGTGTGCCCCGGCTGTCATGGCGAGCTGCAAATCTTTAGGCCTACAACCGGTGGCGGAGAGCAGCTTTGCAAAGATATGAACATTCCATTTTTGGGCTCAGTGCCGCTTGACCCCAGAATTGGACGGGCTTGCGATGGTGGCGAGTGTTTCTTTGACGACTACGCTGACTCACCCGCCTCGACGGCCATTTTGGATGTGGTAGAGAGGCTCCAGGACCAGGTTGACCAATTGGAGGTGGGCCTCAACAAGCTCAACATTGCCCAAGGGAAGTAAAGATTTAATGTGAAGGATAATACATTGGGCTAAACAGGTTCAAATCACGGCCAATCACATAAGCCTCGTTTATCCACGGCTGACCGAGGAGGCGGCCTAGAATTGACTGGACTAGAGTGAGGAAGCCGCATCAACATAATCAACGGACTTTCGGAGATCTGAGGGCATCTTATCCCCACGGTATTGGCAGTGACATTTCGACTCAAGTGGGGTTCACATACTCATATATTGTGGCGGTTTGCTGCATATGCGGGTAAACTCCCACTATTGACGAGTTAGGAGTGAGTAATTCAGGGGACCAGAATAGGCGCATGGGACCCGACTAGACAACCTAATCTCGAGTCGTCTTGGCTTTTCAGAGCATTTGAGTGTATGACGACATGCGGGAATGCTAAATAACGCCGCAAAAGCGTTTCCCCAAAATAAGCTTCTCGTCAACCACCGTTAAATGGCTTCGACACTAGCCATGTCGCTAATTTTCGCCCAAATAATCCTCCCTCGTAATCTGGTTTTGGCTGCAAATGTGCTAGTGCACACAGTTCATGGCGCGAACATCGTCTAATGCTTGATCCAGGGATCTGCTTCTCGGCACTAGGAGCTCCACGTCCTCTTCTTCTTCACTATGGACGATTTGGCGAAAAAAGTGCTGTGTTTTAAGGAGCTGCGACTTCCGTCACTATACTCGGATTTCGTTGAGCTCCGCGAGCTCAATCCCGAAGGATTTGCCGCTAACATCGATGCTTGGTCTGCGTTGCTTTTGGAGGGTCTAAAATCACATTTCTTCAAGTCCTCCGTGTCGATTACGTCCTCCGGTCTTGCTGTGTCTTTGAGGCATTCCAAGCATGGAGAGCCCAAAGCTTTGGGTCTCGTGCTAGACGAGCTAGTCCGGTCCAAAAAGTACATCCCATTGTCCATCTACAAGGATACCTCGCCGTACACCTCTCGCAGTATCGCGGACTACATCTCCCCCATGAAGTGGCTCCTGGCTACATGGGCGCTGATGAAGCTCTCGTCGTTCAAGAGCTCAAAGGCAGGTACCTTGCTTCCAGAGAGCTACATACACATAGATAACTTGGCTGCCGTGGGCGATGAGGTGACCAAGCTTGTGCAACAAAGAATTGATAAAGAGGGCGTTTATTCGAGCAGGCTACTCGATGGCGACATGTTCGCTGCTGTCGTGAGACAAGTGCACGATTTCATCAGTGACTCCGATATCGATGTACTCCACACATATATTGCGCGAGATGCGGGAAAGATGACCCTAGTCAAGCAGAACAGCAAATCCGACAGAATCTACATCAAGTTTGGTACCAGCGAGGCCGAGATTTCGGAGGATGACATATCCATAATCAGGTTGAAGGGCAGCATCCAAAGCCTTGCTCTGCGCTCAAAAGTCTTGGAGCATCGCTTAGACAATGAGATACCAGAGCGCATCAAGAGCCTTCTTAAGCTCAAGGACTCCGATCGCCAGGAGCGGTTGAAAAACATCCTCATACAAAAGGCACAGGTGAAGAAGTCACTCTCTAAATGCGAAGCGGCTTCAAACCAATTGATTGCTTTGTTGGAGGCTGTCAATGACGCTCAGGGCAATGCTTCCTTGTTTGAGACCTTGCAGTCCACAAAGGCAGCGCTCCAATCTATGAATGAGAAAGTCTCGTTGGATGACCTCGATGAGCTCCAGCTGGAGCTTGATGAGGAAATCGCTGCGACCAACACTATCTCTGATTCACTCGTGGTTTCCACGGATGGTATCGATGAGGCGGAGGTGGACGACGAGCTCGAGCTTCTAGAAAAAGAAGAGTTGGCAAAGGCCGGAAAGAGTGGAAAGAAGGGAAAGTCCGATTCTGAATTGCACAAGAAATTAGAGAACTTGAATATCCAGGACACCAGTCCTCCTAAGGCTCCCAAAAGCGAGCAGGAAGAGCCTCAGTTATTGCATAGCTAAGCGTATAGCTTACAGAGAGAAATACTTTACTGAAAAATTCATCGTAGAAGCCTTCGTAATTATACTTCACTATAACAGGTTACGAACGGCCGTTTATCTGGACATAACCTCGACCAACATGCGGTTAACCCAAGATCTGCAAGATTTGTTGGGTCAAATTGTAGAGCTCCACCTTTGGATCGTCAAACTCATTCAGCTCTGTGTTGCTTGCAGCGGGATTACTCTGCTGCTGGCTTTCACTCAAGTTCTTAATACCAAGAAGCACTGACTCATTCTCCTTGATCAAAGCCTGAATCTCGTCATTATTGGACTCAAGAAGCTGCAAAATGGTCCACAATGCAATGTGCTCGAATGTAGCGCTGCCGCTTTGCAAGAAGCGCATCAAGAAGCCATAAATACCTTCCTCGGGGCTGTTCCAGTTATCAAGAATGTAGTTTTTGTGCTCACTAGACACGCGGGAGCACAAGTTGGCCAATGCAGCGGCAGAGTTACCGCAAACTTCACCATTGTCGGAGAAAGTCAAGGGAATCAAGACATCGATAATATGACTTTCGTAAAGCTTTGGCTTCAAGTCGTCAGCCAAGGCCAAGATGGCGAAACAGGCGGAGATTTCAGACTGCACTGACAATGGCACCTTCAACACAAGCTCCTTACATTTTTCGACGGCGCCAGCATTCAACAAGGCCAAACGGTTGCGCTCGCTGGAGGCGGCGAGGTTTCGCAAAGTGGAGATGGCATGGCACTGGATCTCTTCCAGCTCATTGTAATCCAACAACGCGACCAATGGTTTCAAGAAGCCTGCTTCAATTATGAGAGCCTCGTTCAATGGATGAATAGAGATGTTACGGATGCAAGCCACGGCAGCCAACACCAAGGGCTGGTGGTTGCAAGTCAAGAGCTGCACCAAGTGAGGTAGTCCGCCAGCACGCACAATGTCCACCTGGTAGCCCGAGTCCGAGGCGAGGTTACGAAGTGCCAAAGTGGCCTGGCACTGGACACGGGGCAGCGGTGAGTCCATCAAGGCTACCAACTGGCCAACAAGCTTGGGCTCGGTAGCTGCCAACTTCTTTCTGTTCAGCTCATCCACGGCAATGTTCAGCAAGGCCGTGGTGCAGTAGTACTGGACATCGGCGTCGTCGCTGGACAAGAGGGAGACGAGCACAGGCACAGCACCTGCGTTGACCAACTCCAGTCTGTTTTCAAACGAATGGGTCATGTTGAGCAAAGCGCCCGTGGCATTCCGCTGCACGCGGATATCCTTCAGTTTGGCGAGTTTGGTGAGCGGGATAAGGGCGCCCAGCTTGGCAATCTTGGACTTGTTGTCGTCCTGAGTCGCAAGGTTGGTGATACACCCAACAGCGTTGCATTGCACCTCGATATTCAGCAGCATCATCTGTCTGATCAAAGGTTCAATGCCGCCCATCTCGGCAATGAGCGCCTTGTTCTCGTTGTTGACGGCGAGATTGCCCAAGGCTCCGCAGGCGGCTCTCTGGACTTCGGTATCGTTGCTCTGCAAAAGAATCAAAATCGGCTCGAGCACGTCTCTGTTGACTTCCCGGACGTCCTTCTCCGTGATCTCGGCAAATGCCAAAGCCGCCAGTCGCTGCAAGTCGATGTTCTCCAGGTACACCAAGGTGCTCAAGGAGCGCAAGGGCCCGTCGCTAAAAAAGTCGACATCGCTTCTGTTTTCGAGATATTGGAGCAACGCGGTGATTGCCTCTCGTTCGTTTTCAGCAAGGAGAAGCGGCGGGTACTTTCCATCGCCGCTAGACAGCGTTAAGCAGCTGCAGCACACACCCATGTTGTAGTTGAGAAGAGTTTACGCGCGGACTTGGAGGTGGTTTTTGAGTTGCAGGGTTGGGGGGATTTTGGTGCAACAGCGAAGTGAAGAATGAGGTTTTTTTTTATGAAAGATTTTGTGGATTTGTCGAGCCAAAAGCGCTTGATCCTCTTTAGACAAAAGTAAGGGGCTTTTTTCGACGATTGGTGGCCTTTCGAGGGCTTGCTGGTCGCGGCTTATCGGCACACAGGTTGGTGGGGAGGAAGTGTAAAAGGCACTATTTCTTTTGTGACTAAATTGAAATGGTCAGTGTTTACGAGAGAGTGATTGTGTTTGGTTTGATCTACTGATTTCTTATTGCTTTGCGTTGTGTTGGTGTTACTCGAGTCGGAAGTACGGTGGTTAGCCTCGTGAGTGACCCCTGGAAATGGGTGCCGACGTTGCGGAATTTCGCTTCTTTCAAAAAATTTACAACCGGGGCTCGTGGGTTAAAGAAATCTGGTGAATCGTGAAGCTGTGCTATTTTGTCTCTTGTTTCTCTCGGTGATGTGTTGTAGTTTGTAACTATGCGATGTAGTTGCTTTCGCAGCCAAAAACCCTGACTCGGCTGGAGTATGGACAACGAGACATGGAGAGGGCAGATTCTACATAATTTTCAAAAAAATCCTAAGAAAGCTTCCTTCTGGTTTAAAGATGGTTTGGCTCGACGTAAATCTTCACCGTCGTGAAAAAAGAAAGAATGTCGTGGATGATCTTTCGATAGGCAGTAGTGCTCTACAGCCCTAGGGGCTAAAAACAAACCCACTCAATCACTCTAGATTGAAATCAGAACTAAAAAGCTTTCGTGGAGCCTTCCGAGGAGTGCACAATGTGTAGATCGAAAATATAAACAAGTCTAAATCTCCACAGTTGGACGATTTAAGTGGGGGCATTCTCCGCTTACAATGGAGTGCCACGCGGAGCTATCACGGTGATACGAAGGGATGGATACCCGCGTTGTATTGTGTAGCAGAATCTACAGAGGGGAGAAGGACTTTTAGCAAATATTTTGTAGGTTTTGAAGCGTGATCCAATTTGATGTAAGCTTCATGTTGCAGCTGACTCTGGAGTTGCGCTTGGAATGGGGAAACTTCGTAGAGGCCTTGGAGACTTGAGGGACAATGGCCTAAGCAGTCTGAAAAGAAATACTTCAATGCTTCACAGAGGCGTTTTCGAAAAAGCTGTTCTGTGACTCACTTCGTTAGTCGTTTGAGATGCCATGCAGAGAAAACGGATTATCTCGGGAATTACTGGCGCGATTTGGCTGAAAATTGGTATGGCATTTCTGAAGATCTGAAAGAAGAGACTACATCTCTCATATTTTTAGAATTCACTGCTCTGTGCATTTTACGTGACTTATTTGACCGGCCTTTTACGACATACAGAAACGGGCGTGTGGTCTAGTGGTATGATTCTCGCTTTGGGCGACGAACTGGTTCACCAGATCGACATACAAACATGCGAGAGGCCCTGGGTTCAATTCCCAGCTCGCCCCTTCTTTTTTAGATTTATTCTGAGGACTTAAATTTATCTGGTGACATAATTGTCTTTCTGAATAAGACAGTGGTATTAACATTGATACGTCAGTTGAAGAAGGCTGTCAGACAGATGAGTCCGATAGGTCGATGAACACGGCAAGACGTTCGGGAAACTGAGCTGAGGGTCTCGTAATATTGAGAATTATAAAGATCTTATTGGAGGTTGTTTCTATAGAGATATAGCTCTTTTACTCTGATAAAGGGATATCAGTTAAAAAAAAGAACACCGGCGGCTATCTGGTTATGGGGTCGTTGGGTGCAAACCGGAGGTATGCTGCGAAGTCCGAGATCCTATCTTATCACCAGATTCCCGAGATATGTAGCTTGATGCAAGAAAAGGAGTGGAGATTATGTTTTCGGTTTTGATCACGACAAATAAGTGCTACCGGGAAGTAGTACATCCGAAGAAGAAATGCAGGTGGATGCCTAGATCGTCGTAGTGCCTCCTACATTGCATGGATCACAAAGCAGGATTGAGATCTTCAACATCTATTGAATGACGTATTCATGACGGGAAGCAATACTAATACAGGGTACAATTCTCGTAGCTGTAGGCTCTCAAATAAATTTCCAGACAAGGTTACGAACCCGCCCGGAAAGCCCAAAATACTCCAACCACTACACCACCAGCCATAAACAGTAATTGATCATGAGACATTCATCGATATAAACTTCTACATATCATTCCTTTTACACTCTGTCTCTTGCCAATGCGCTGCTTACCACTGACAATGGAATCGCCAACTGCGGCGTCACCGGAACCTTATTCATGTCGAAATAGGTTAATGCCGTCACTAGCTACCAAGAATAAGCTTATTACATACAGCCGAAAGAAACCGGCGACATCAAGTAAAATCCGACCAACGCACAAAATACGACTTGATGAGTCAAGTACGAGATACGAGATGCTAGATGGTACTAGCCGTGGCAACACATCCAAGTGTGGCTGGCCACACACAATCATGACACAACGGGCGAGGACCTGAATTTTGAAATCTCGTTATATGCTTGATTGGCTTGATAATTACAAAAATCGATAAGTGCGGTCACCGCCACAATTCAGTAGAACAGGCAACTTCACGATATCTACGACACCCCTAAGAAATCATCACCACGACTGTTCTCCACTAGCTTCTGTTTCAGCAACCCATCTTTCCCGAATATTCATAAAATCACTGCCTCTCGGCAACTTCCAAATCTCCACTTTGCAGCCACTGCCTCAAAACCAGCCCACAAACTCCCTCGGATGACCTCGGGCTTGGCGGAGGTAAGCGGACGAAGAGCGAGGGCAAAAGTCCATAAATTCCAAACGCAGCAACTGGTAACCCAAAATCCATTCAGGTTATTTTCCATCCATTCCAATCGCCGTAGCGCTTTCCCCGTTGTCCCACTTATCTGCTTTATCTACCACTGAGGGCCTGCACTTGCTCAAAGCACACCTCAACCACTACCACCATGGGCATCAACAATCCAATTCCCCGGAGCTTGCGCAGCGAGTCCAAGTATGTAACTGTCAAACGAATCCATAGTTCCCACTAACCCCAGGAAAGCGGCCAAGATCCTTGCCAGCTTCATCAAACCCAACCAGTTTGTCGGTGCTGACCAGGTGATTCCACCTCATGTGTTGAAGAACGCCAAAGGATTGGCGGTGATCACCGTCTTGAAAGCCGGGTTCTTGTTTTCAGGAAGAGCCGGCTCGGGCGTCATTGTGGCCCGTTTGCCCGACGGCTCCTGGTCTCCTCCTTCAGCAATTGTCACTGCTGGTGCTGGTGTGGGAGGCCAGATTGGCGCCGAACTTACCGATTTCGTCTTTATCTTGAACACCAAGTCGGCCGTCGACACCTTTGCACAGATGGGCTCGGTCACGTTGGGTACCAATGTTTCCATCGCAGCCGGACCTTTGGGTAGGAACGCCGAGGCTGCTGGATCGGCCACCTTGGGCTCGGTTTCAGCCGTTTTCGCTTATTCCAAGACCAAGGGTCTTTTCGCCGGTGTCTCTTTGGAAGGCTCGGCCATTGTGGAGAGAAGAGAGGCAAACAGAAAGTTCTACGGCAACAACTGTAAGGCCAGAAACATCTTGGCGGGCCAGGTGGACGTGCCACCAGCCTGTGAGCCTCTCATGCGTGTGTTGGAGAGCAGGGTGTTCAACTACAACCTTGAAGGCGAGGACTACTTTGACGACGACTACTACGACGACATCCCCGATGAGTTCTCGGATCTGGCCTCAGAGTACTCCAGAGGCGGCGCTGCTGCTGCTAGAAGCCGTAGAAACAGAAGATACTCCGAGGACTACTCGGACGACGACTACGACGACGAGCCCCGCCGCTACAACCGCACGGAGTCCTACAGCCGAGGCTCCAAGACCGGTCGACGTTCGGCCTGGGAAGACAACATCTACGACGGCGCAGGCCGTAGCCGCCGTGACAGTGACCTAGACAACCTTGGTTCAAGACTTGGCAAGACCCACTTGGGCGACAGCAACAGCCCCTCTCGTCCGTCAGCGGCCTCCAAGCCCAACTTTGGCGGTGCCCAAAAGAGCAACGCTACACAGGCGATTGCCCTCTTCACTTTCAAGGGCGAGCAGCTGGGCGACTTGCCGTTCAAAAAGGGAGATGTCATTGACATTTTGAAGAAGTCTGAAACTACCGACGACTGGTGGACAGGCCGCAACAACGGAGTCAGCGGCATTTTCCCTGCCAATTACGTCGAGTTGATCTGAGGTGTAGACGTTTGATCAGGGGCGCCAGCCCTGCCTGCTGTACAATATATACTTTATAAATGTCATTTGTCGGAGTGTTGTAGCATTGAAACTGTGCTTCGGAGGAATTGAAGAAGCGCACGAGCAATAACTTTGGAAATACAGACCTCTTTAGTTTGTATACCCTTCTTTTCCATCTTACTCATCTCAACGCTCATTCGCCCTGGCCATGTTAGCCGCTTCCATTGTCTCGGACTTGTGGTGAAGAATTCCTTCATCACCATAACCACCAATGGCAAAAAACTACCTCATTCCACAATACACTATCTATAACCTATACCTTGAAAACCTGCTCGATAAAGTGGCGCACGACGACCTTTCCTTCGCCGAAGGTTGGGTCATTATGACGATGGATCACAGCCGCATGCGTCGCCTTTGTGTTACGGATGATCACCGGGAACTTGTTCCACTGAAGCGTGTTCAATCCCTCCACAATCTTCTCCTGCTTCCAGTCGAATTTCAACTTGAAATCGTCCTTTACCGCCTTGCCCTTGAGGTTCACCAACCCGGGTTTCGGAAGAAGCTTGCTTTCCTCATTGGTCGAGTTATCGTCTGATGTGGGTTTTGAGGAAGTGGGCTTCGAGGAGGGTGGCGTTTTCTTGGAAACACTGTAGTGGTAGTCGTAGTAACTGGCGCTGTTGACGGCCTTGAAGATCGAGTCGACGAAAAGCTCAGCTCTGTCGTGGATCCTCTCCTCAATGGCCTCGAAATACGTCTCCTCGTGGTCCAGGTCGGGTTTCTGCATCTCCTGGAACTCGGACTTCGTCAACTTGGGGCCCTTCTCGAGGTCATCGCCGTTGTCCACCAAGTCGTACAACACAGAGAGGCTGTTAGGGCTCTCCTTGTAGAAGTTGCGGAGTCTTCTATTGAGCTGCACCCGCTGCCAGACGGCGTTGCCGAGGAGGTAGATGGAGTAGATGGGCATGGTGACAATGAGAGACGCCACAATCTTGGTCCACACAAAGATCTTGTAGAGCCAGCGCAACGGGTTGAGGGTCCGTTTCTTGATAGGCCTCTCGATCTTGCTGAACGAGATGGACCGCGTGAAGTCAATGACATTGGGCTCGTAGCCCTTGACGTACTCCAAATTGTAGGCACTGAGCGACTCGTTGACCATGGCGTTAAAGGGGTCGACGTTGGAGATGAAGGTGGTGTACCAGCTGGTTCTGCGGTCGTTGATGGCATTGCCGTAGAGGGAACGGTGCTGGAACGAGGCCAACGCCTTGTAGAACGGCAGTTTCGGGTCGGCCATCCACACAAGCAAGGGCAACTTATCGTCGTTTCCCACCGTAGCGGTCTTATCGTTCAAGAACATCTGGTGGCCCGTGTACACCAACACATACGGCGCTACAAGATTGAAAATCTTGGAAGAAAGCGACAGGCTGATGTTGTTGATGCCAACGTGGGGCGTGCAAAACGTGACAAAGTGGACGGGCTGTACCTGCTCAAAGTACTTGTGGTGGTAGAGAATGCCCAAAGCGTACCGGGACATCAAACCGCCCAAAGAGTAGCCAATGACCGAGATTTTCGTAACCTTGCCGCCCTGGTCATTGAGACGTGACGTCTCTGCAAAGATCTCGTCGGCAACCCTCTTACCATTCACGTCGATACCATCATATGTCTTGTACCCCAGATGCGAGCCTGTCTTGTAAACCACAATGGACTCGTGGGCTTTTGCGTGTCGCTGGATCTGATCAGCAAGATACAGCATGTGGGACGAGTTTCCCCATATTCCGTGCACTAGCACGACAAGGTGGTAATCCATGGTGGAGTATGAAAGAGGCCATGATGATGCTTATATAGCTGCTGCATGCGAGTGGTGAATGTGATTCTGGCTGCGAAAAGTTGGCCTGCAAGAACCACCATAGCCAGTGCCTGAGCCTCGGGAACAAAAGCACGAAACGTAAACAATGGAAACGAGTTCTGCACAAGCCAGACACTGGCACCTTATCGGTTGCTTTCCTTAATCAGCAGTTTCCCGTCTGGGGGCTCAAGGCTAAGTCTTCATTTGATAGACGCACAATGGAGCTGCTCCGAGGGGTCCGTGGACGTTGGGGGGAGGCGCTTGCCACGTGATCGGAAACCTCCTATTACGGCAATCCTCCACCAACCAGAAACCCAGAAAAAGCGTAATTTTCCCTTTTTTCCATCCAATTTGTCTTTTTTTCCTTTTGTACGTCCAGGGGCACTTTGCGCTTGACATGTGCGGGCGAAAATCCACACTTGCAAGTTTCGAGACGATCGGCGAGCATAACGGCGCACATTGCTGCCCCCGTCTAGAATGGGAGTTAACGGACTGCATACAACCCAGGGTTGTCTCGCGATAGCCATGTCTGGGTTAGGAAAACACGGTCAACCCCTCAGTGGAGGAAGATAATGGCGGCGGGTGGGAAGCTTGCGGTTGAATGGAGGTCGGTGGGTGGGTGGACTGGTCGTACGAGGCCACGTGATGGCGGTCACGTGGGCCCATACTTATAGATCGTGTCAATACTCGTAGTCACGGAGCTTTAGTGGTGTGGAGCTTGTTTGGGCGCGGCAAAACGTCAAATTCAATTAAAGCCTTTGAAGTTTTGGTCTGCAGAAGTGTATTCTGACCTTATCGTCTCTCCGTACTTTTCGGCGCAATTGATGCCGGAGCCCCCGTATAATGTACTTTGACAGCTTGCCAATGGGCTGAATGCCTTACAGCACCTAGACCCATCTCTAGGGAACGAAGATTGACTTCAGTCGAAATTGAAAATGTCACGTGATACGTCAGGTGCACTTGCCAAAACCACCCTTACGCCAATTTACACCCTCTAACCCTCCTTTACTTCCAATACTCTACGTACCCTTCTGCCGTTGATAGTCCTGCCTTCTCCCTGGCTCCGTCGGCTACGGTACCTGAAAATTTCCCACCTGCACACCCAGACGTGTCGTTCGCGAGTAAACACCAACAAACTCCTCCTCTTCAACCACCATGTCGTACCAGGACTACAACACGTCGTCTTCGGCGTTGAGAAAAAGAAGGACCATCAAAAAGTCCATCAACTTCTCGGCCATGATTATTGGCGAGTCCGGTCTGGGCCGTTCCACCTTGATCAACTCCCTCTGTGGAGGAAATTCCATAGTTCCAACGTCTCTGACAGCCACCCAGGACTCTTTCCAGAAGAGGCTTACATTGAGGCATGAGAACGTCGAGTTGGAGGACAATGACGGTCACAAGATCTCGTTGAACATTATCGATACCCCCAATTTCGCCAATGCCATTGACTGCGATGATGACTTCAAGATCATCGTGGACTTCATCAGACATCAATACGACGAGGTGCTTTTGGAAGAGAGCAGGGTCAAACGTAACCCTCGTTTCAAGGACGGCCGTATCCACGTGTTGATCTACATGATCAATGCCACGGGCCATGGTCTCTCAGAGATTGACGTGAAGTTCTTGCAACACGTCAGTGGGTTGGTCAATGTGATTCCTGTCATATCCAAGGCAGACTCCTTGACGCCTGCGGAATTGAAACTAAACAAGAAATTGATCTTGGAAGACCTCAACAACTACAAGATCCAGTACTACAGATTCAACGAGTATGAGTACGAGCAGGACTACATCGACGACGAGATCATCGAGTACAACAAGTACTTGAACTCCTTGATTCCATTCGCCGTCATCGGTGCCAACAAATTCCAAGAACTGGGCGATGAGGACGACCTCTTGAAGTTGCGTGTGTTGAATCCAGCATACGCCAAGCCCATAAACATCGAATTGCCTGAAATCAACGACTTCACGATATTGAAGAACATTCTTTTGATCACACATCTCAACGAGTTCAAAGAGCGCACGCACGAGGTCATCTACGAAAACTACAGAACCGAGGCCTTGTCCGGAAAGAAGTTCTCCTACAGCAAAGACGACGAGGAGGATGACGACAATGGCGAGAAGAAGGAAGACGAGTCAAGCTACCTAATGAAGGAAGAGCAGATCAAGTTGGAAGAGGAGCGCTTGAAGAAGTTCGAGGAGCGCGTGCACCAGGATTTGGTGAACAAGAGGAGAGAGCTTTTGGAGAGGGAAAACGAGTTGAAGGAGATCGAGAAAAGATTACTCGCCGAGGGATTGAAGTTCAATGATGAGGGCGAGGTGGTCAAGATAGACGAGTAACTAGGGACATAACAATTCTACATGATTCAAATGCCCGTGCCAGTAATTTATTCTAGTATACAAACCGTGATTATGTAGCAGCCAGGTACTTGTTCACGATTTCATCGAACTTGGCGTTCTTGTCCTCCAAGTCGGTGAGCAACTGGTGCTCTGCGTTGGCCTCTTTCAAACGCTGCAACAATGTAGAAACGTTAGCTCCACCGTTCGTGAGGTAGTCGAAAGTCACCTGGTTGGCAATGAAGTCGTCATTCTCGTTACCCTTGTAGTTGAGAGCGATGATTTGGTTCGACAACTCCTTGGCTTCTGGGAAGTGCTTCAATTGCAATGTCATAACAAGTAAGACGTTCAAAATACGGAATTTACCTTGAGGATCGTCGTCAAAGTCGGAAGACAACATCTCGTCGTAAAAGTAGTATGAGTTGGAGATGTTGTCGGACTCGCCCTTAATTGACAAGATCCAGCTCTCCAACACCTGATAGATAATGTTGTCTCTGGCCTGTGGTGGGAAGTTTTGGAAGCTCTTGTAGATTTTGTCAGCTTCAGAGAAGTTTTCCTTGATCAAGTACAACTGAACGAGGATCAAGTATGGCTCCAACTCCTTCACGTTGTTTGTGTTGTAGTTTGTGTATTTCACGAGAAGCTGGATGGCCAGGGGAATGTCCTTCTTGAATTTGACGTAGTAGAGAGCGGTTAGACTGGCCTGCAACTCAAACTCAGCATCCACAACATCGTCAAAGTAGGTGGATTCGTCAATGCCAAAAGTCATCAAATCGTTCCAAGCTTGCAAGACATCGAAAACATGAGTCATCTCTGGGAAAATCAGCTTACCCTGGTCAATCAACTGAGAAGCATCTTGGGACAAGGCAACACTAGATCTCACTTGGAATTCCAAAACTCTGAGTTTATTTTCATGAGCGAAGGAGTCCAATGAGTATGAAACAACCTTGTGATGCTGGCTGGTAAAAAACTGGTTTCTGATGGTGTACAACTCGCCGGAATCGCTAAATTCGTCCATGCTGGTTGTAAAGTGTTTCTGGTTTTCAGTCGACGTGTATAAGCTTGAGAAGTAGTACTACACAGTGTGCAGGCAGAATGGGTGCAAAATGCTTCACATACCTATTTCTATAAACGTTCAACGAGGGAAAAATTCAAGTCACTCCCGACGCTGCTTTGGTAAGGTTGAAGCTGGGGTATTGAAGTTTGTAAGCTTTGGTGTAGTCGCCGTGGTGCTTGCTCTTGGGATCGTACCTAGATATCCGCAAGTAGAGTGCAATATCGGCAGGATCAGCTTGCTGAACAATCGACATTTTCACAAGCTTGTCGAGATACTCGTTATTTTCGACAAGTTCTGTCAAGTTGAGTTTGCCTTCGTTCACGTCAATGTATCTCTCGACGTCGTTGACCAAAAGGGAGACATGGGTATACTTTGTGAGCTCGTTGGTCAAGTACGTGCTATTTTTGACTTCCGCAGTGTCGAAGCTGTCTTCCCAATAGATCATGCCATCGGCAGCATTCACATCGAAAATTGTTGGTGGGGTTATTTTGCCTGCTGGCTCACCACGCAAGAGAGACAAATTGGTCTCGGCAATGGAAGCATAACCCCAACGAGCTACACCAGAAAGGAAAAGTCCAAGTAAAAGACCCTGGAATACGTATGCGGTACGGCCTCTAGTGGAGCATCCAGGGATAAACATCAACGCAAAAATGTAGTGATGGATACGGAGCGTCAAACCAGGGATCCATGCAATTGCAAACAACGCAGCGAACATCATGATGTATACTTTGATGAGCTTGTTGAATCTACCCGAAAGCCAAACCAGGTATGCTTGCGTGATTACGCAAACGACAATAATTACTGCAAACACAGACACTGTAAGAAGCGCACCCGGCTGAGCCTTAAGATCTTTAAGCGTGAGTCTGTCAACGGGTAATCTATCGAATGTAATATTGTTGAGCACACCAAGCCAAAAGAAGGGATACCAAAAAATGAGTCTAGACATCGGTGATCCAGTTGGAGTTTGATCATCAGGCGGGTTGATGTCCTCCTCCTGGGGCTTGCTGAATGTTCGTTTGATGCTGACCTCCCACAAAAAATACATCACAAAGCATGTGGGCAAGAATCTGCCCAAACTGAGCGAGATCAATTCGTAGAAAGTTTCCAGACTGGCTGGGTCAACGAGGGTTGGAGGGTCTGTCGCCAACGTGATTGTCCAGAAGCCCACCGACATGATCACCCAGATAAACACTGCTGAAGAGCCCAATATGACGATCGGCAAGCCGAGCAAGATGTTCATGAAAAGCACCACAAGTCTAGGGTCTTTGCAATGCGAGACTTTCGACTCAAGCTCAGTGAACACATACGAAGTCGGGAAAAAGGAGTCAAACTCGATTGAGTCAGAAACGCCATATTGGCCCTTCTGTGCTGCAAATGAAGACTGTGGACCGCTGCTGAAGGACGCTTTGGCACATCCACCGTAGAAAGGTGATACTATGCCAGCATGCACGGCAGCTCCACAGGGAAACGAGTCTGCCCTATACGGATGAGTGATGACACCATTTTCATCACGTTCCTTTTCGCCGCCCCCAACAAATAATCCTCTATACTTGATCATCTGGTCTCCCACAGCCCTCAGCGAGTAGAGCCAGCTACCACGGTCACACAAAGCGGGACACCTAATGATCACATCTTTATCTTGATGGAGCTTTGGACAAGCTTTTGCGTCTAGTCCACAAGCAGCGTTCTTTCCTTTCCAGAAGTCGTAAGCATCAGCACATGTTAACGAGATGACCGTAGCATCTCGATCCCCTGTGACTTCAGGAGCCTCCGTGAAGTAAGGGAGAAGCACTCTGCACCAGATGGCAATCCACACAAGCATATACACAAGTAAGATGATCACCCTGGATGTGGGCAGCACCTTTCTCCGGAACCGGTCCGGAAGTAGTTCTAATTGGCGAAGCTTCCATAAGGGTTGGGGAGGATCATCACGAGGATGTGCGGGCCCACTTACCCAGGCAACAAAAAAGCTTTTTAGAGAGTCCTTCCATGTTTTCGGATGAAGAGCTCCCCATCGAGTCTGGAACTCTGGTTCTGGCGATACTTCCTGTGAACTCTGTGTTGTTTCTTGGGGGTCACTTCTGGAGATTCCGAGCCAATCTGGCTCTCCAGATCAGGCCGTTTGTGTGTTAACAAAGACAGTCGCTGTTCATCAGACATAACTTGAGCTGGGATCTGGGATTCTAGGGTTGAGGTTTTGGCTCCTTCTCGGTCTTGGGCTCCGGCTTCGTGTGCCGGACAGACCACAGATCAAGGTCACCGAATTTCGCCAGCATTAGTCTTTTAAAGAATTGTAAATTTGATGGTCGGTTTTTGATTGCGATGAAATTGTATTTGGAGATGTGTTATTTGGAGATCACAGGCCAGGGTCGGGGCTTATCCCTAGGGAATGCCGCAACATGATGGGATAGATAAGGACATACCTTATGAGCGGGGACCATAAGATTGATAGAATTTGACTAGTGGCTGAACTTATGATTTCGTGCTTTTGTATTTTTGTTCTTTAATGTTGAGCTGTTTATGGAATGGCGTCTTGGTGATATCTTATGAGGTGACAAGCCATAAAAAGTGCAAGACAAGGGAAATAAACGAAGCGAAAACGCCGTGGAATTTCGATAGGTCAAAACTATTTTGGCTAATTCAGATGCTACAATCCAATAATTCAAGACGGCTGAACATGTCCACGAGCGCTCTACGCTATGCGTATTTCGTATCAATAAGATCTACTTCGTTTCTCCTACAAACTCCGAACAAATCAGTGATTACTATTTCCGAACATGCTTCTGGAAGGATGCGGCAAAATACATGGTGTGGACTTTGTGGTACCAAGAGTTGTGGCGCTATGCAACTTTTTATCAACCTCATCCAATCAGAGTCCAATCAGAAACCATGTCGGCTCGGCAAACTATAACTTTTCATGAACTTAGCTTTGTTTGAATTTACCTCTTATCTATTGAACTACGAGCTTCCATTTCCTCAATGAATTCAACACAAGAGATGGGTTTTATCAAACCAACCACTACATCCACTTTCATATCGGATTATCGTAAAATTTCCTATGTACCGAGAAGTAGATTATTACCAAGAGTCTGGACCAAAGGCCTCGCCGGGCGCAAGGGTCTTACTGACGGCGGTGTTCGCCAAGTCCGAAGTTCTGTCCAAAATACTATTACCCCACCATGATGGGAATTGGGCATTTGTCAAACTCAAACACAAAAAGATGATCAACGAGGACCATGCCAAACCGATATCCAAACCAGCGGAAAGCGAGTAGTTGTACTTGAAGTACCAGTGTGTGAATCTCTTCTTAATGAAGACACCAAAGAGGATACCCACAGCACAGTAGTTGACGTAGTTGTAAGGAGTGGCTGGAGGAATGTAACCGGTACCGGAGAAGAAGACGGGCCAGTTGAGCCATCTAACTGGGGAGTTAGGCCACCTCTTGACAATGAGCCAGTTGACGACGGGCAAAAGACCAAGCAAGAAGAAGAACAACAACTGGTAGTAGATCTGGCCTTGGGAGAACATTCTACCTGGGCCAATGGCACCCCAAATAATAGAGGCGTTGAAAAACACTCTACCGTTGGGACAGGAGTAACCGTTCTTCTGCTTGGAGTCACACAAGTTGTCAATGTTGCCGTAAGCCCATCTCAAAACACCAATCTGGACAAGAGAACCCCAGATGGTGGCCCACAACTGGGCCCAGAAAAGAAGAATAGGCTTAATCTTCATGTAGTGACCGAGCTTCATGTCCTGAGCAAAGGTGACGGCCTGGTTGTTGGTGATGTAACCGTATGTCTTGAAGAACATCATGGCCAAAGGCTTACCTGGAACCATGTAACCGATGATAAACTCAGTGACGACATTCAAACCAACAGCGATGTTGGTGATGGAGTAAATGATACCGACAGGCAACAAGAAGAAAACAGCGATCAAAAGAGCCACGATAAGCGACCACACAGGCATCTCAGTGTTCCAGCATCTGATGGTGACAATGGAGAGGGCAAAAGCAGCGAGGAAGACAATCAAAAACCACCACTCTGGGATGTTCTTGTAGTGAGCCCTCATAAGACGCTGGTGGACGTCAGGTCTCTCCTTCTGTCTAATCTGGTTCATGATATCCTCACCGTGGAAAAGAGCAGTGTGGACCACAGTTGCGATGATGGAGGCAAACGACATACCGTAAGAAATGGCAAAAGTGGTCGACATGAACAAGGGCGAGTAGTTCTTGTATGCTTGCTCGTCAAGAGTCAACTCATTGACGTTCATGATTTTCGACACATTGTACACTTCACCATAACGGTCGTACGAGTCAGAAGATGACAAAGGCATGTACTTGGAGTACCATGTGTTTGTCCAGTAAAGAGCAGCAACGATGATCCAGTAGATAACCACAATGGAAAGAGCAATGGTAAGAATGACGGAGGCTGGAGGAATCAAAGGAGAGCCAATGTAACCTGCAACCTGGTTCCAGTCAAACGTGATTGGCATCAAACCCATACCAGAAGCGGCACCAAACACCTGGTTCACGGTAGCGTTATCTGGAGCAATCCACGTTGGCCAGGCAAAGTAGGACAAGGCCTGGAAAATGTAGCCGGGGAAGAAGTACCACACAAAGGAGCACGCAAACACAATAGCGAAGAAAGCGTATCTGGAGATTCTCCAGCCGTTGGCGGTATGATTTTCGTTGACGTGCATGTTGGTCAAGAAAGTAGCCGTGACAAGGTTGGCGGGCCACACTGCTGATGGCGCCTCGACCAAGATCTTTCTCGCCATACCGGCCAAAGAGAAGCCGATGATTTGCGTGGAGAGAATGGCACAGATGGCGAAACCCACGCCGTAGTCGGAGTTGTAGAATTTATTCTGAGCCAAAAGGATGTCGGTAGCGTAGGCAGCACCACCGCCAAAAGAGACAGAGCCCATGATGGTGATGATGGTGTGCTCCTTCAAAGTGAAGGGACCAGGGTTCAAGGAAACACCGAAAATCTTCCAGTCGGGAACAGCGTACTCCCACGCACGGCCAAGTGGGTAGGCCAAAATGGACGTCACGTATGTGGTAATGGCAAAAGCGGGTCTGTGGAAGGAAAAAAGCAAGTTCATACCACAGCCCAAGGTGGTCAAAATGGTACCAAGCACCCACATTCTAACGGTGTTTTGGAGAATCATCGGATCGTCTGTAGAAGGCACAGAGGCTCTGACTTCTGGATATGGCGAATCATCTTCAACTGTGACGGCGGCGTACCCGTCATTGGAGATCTGGGCAGCAATAGCATGGTCGATGGGGTCGAAATCCTGGGATTTGGACACCACCAAGGCAACGGGAACGTCGTTATCCGAAGAAGAAACGTTCTTCTCCTCTGCGCCAAGATCGACCTTCTTCTCCTGGAAGAGCGTGGCCTTGAGTTTGTCCATTAAAATTACAAATACAGTTTTTTGAATGGGTGCCAAATGCGCTTTATATACCCTCGAGTGCCGTGGAGATGCGTTATCGAGCCGCACGGCCCAATAAGCTTCCCAATCAACCAAACGAAGCCATCCACCGAAACGGTAGAATTTAAAGGGCTCTCCGCCCCTGCTTTTGCAAAAACGCCTATTTTCTAAACCCTCGCCGTTCCCCTGGTACCCCTCGATCTTGGAATTCACGTTTCTGCGTTTCGATACCAAATTCCCTCACCTTGGCGCACGGCTACACCACCCACCCCGCCAAGCCAAGAGAAAAAGCTGTCAACGTCAATGCCATTTCACTTTTTGTACCTCAAGGCAGAGCGTTGTATCGTGGGAAGCAGACCAGATCTTGCTTAGGTGCTTTAAAATTGGTCACAAATCGAAACGGCATTTCACTGTATGCGAGGGGTGCCTTATCAGGAGCCGTACCGCCAGGCGGCCACTGAGTTCCGTGTGGAGGAGCCACGCCTCATGCGCCGAAACCGGGCCGGCATGTCGGCTCTTGTTCCGGGAGAATGGAGGTACAAGATACGAAATTTTAAAACCTTCTTGATTTTGGACCGGATTTCAAATTTGTCCAATTTGCAACACTTCGTTTCGTCTTCCCTATGGCGCTGCCGTTGACGTCAGTGAAGCGCCTGGCGGCTCGGCTTAGGCTCGCTACCCACGATGACAGGCCACCGCATGCAGTCCGTGCCACACCTGCCCCGCTGCTAATCCTACATCTCAAACCCTGACATTAATTTATTTCCTACGGTCCCGTGACTCATCCAGAGCACATAGTGCACGATTCCGGGTTATTGATCGCGCACGCAATAACCTGCGAGCTGTAGATGTCGCTCTCCCCCTCTTCGGACTTCTGCCCCTCGGGATCTTGTCCCTCGGGCTTGTCGGCCTCCTGTTCTTCCTTGTCCTCAATCTTCAATTCCGCAACCAGGTTCTCCAACAGAGATGGCTCCGTAGACACGGCACGCGCATTCTCCTCGCTCACACTAGTCACGTTAGGCGAAGGTGTGGAAGACGCGCCCACAAGTCTCTTCGGAAGGTACTTTCTCTGATTCAATTTCTCCAATGAGGCAACTGTCTTACCGGCCTCACCGACAGAGTTCTTGTCAATGGTAAATTGAATGGCAGCAGCGGCAGCCTGCGTTCTCAAGTAGTACATACCCGTCTTCAAACCCTTCTTCCAACCGTAGAAGTGCATCGACGTCAACTTACCCATTGTGGGGTCCTTGATGTGGATGTTCAACGACTGCGACTGGTCAATGAAGGCAGATCTGTCGGCAGCCATGTCAATGATGTGCTTCTGCGAGATCTCCCACACGGTCTTGTACAATGCCTTGATCTCGTCTGGCACATTAGGCAATGACTGGATGGAACCGTTGTTCGCAATAATGTTACTCTTCATGGAGTCGTTCCAAATACCCAAGTCAACCAAGTCCTTCAACATGTGAGGGTTCACAATCTGGAACTCACCAGCAAGCACTCTTCTCGAGTAGATGTTAGATGTGTATGGCTCGAAGCACTCGTTGTTACCCAAGATCTGCGACGTAGAAGCAGTTGGCATAGGAGCAACAAGCAACGAGTTTCTAAGACCGTGCTTGGCCATCTTCTGCTTCAAGGTGTCCCAGTCCCATAATTCAGTAGGCTTTTTGTTCCACAAGTCGTACTGCAACAAGCCCTTGGATGCTGGCGAGCCCTCGTAGGTCTCGTAAGGACCCTCCTCAGCAGCCAACTCGATGGAGGCCTCGACGGCAGCGTGGTAGATGGTCTCGAAGATTTGGATGTTCAACTCCTTGGCTTCCTGAGAGTCGAATGGCAATCTCAAAGCCATGAAAGAGTCGGCAAGACCCTGTACTCCAAGAGCAATTGGTCTGTTCTTGAAGTTGGATCTTCTGGCCTCCTCAACAGGGTAGTAGTTACGGTCAATGATTCTGTTCAAGTTTCTGGTCACAACCTTGGTAACCTCGTGCAACTTGTCAAAGTCGTACCAACAAGAGTTGGCGTCCTTAGAGACAAAAGATGGCAAGGCAATCGAGGCCAAGTTACACACGGCAACCTCCTCAGGAGAGGAGTACTCGACAATCTCGCAACACAAGTTAGAGGACTTGATGATACCCAAGTTCTTTTGGTTCGTCTTCTCGTTACAGGCATCCTTGTACAACATGAATGGAGTACCAGTCTCAGTCTGAGCCTCCAAGATAGAGTACCAAAGCTTCTGGGCCTTGATGGTGGATCTACCACGACCCTCTCTCTCGTATCTCTCGTACAACTCGACGAACTCGTCACCGTAGCAGTCAGCCAAGCCTGGAGCCTCGTTAGGGGAGAACAAGGTCCAGTCGCCGTTCAGCTCGACTCTCTTCATGAACAAGTCTGGAATCCAAAGCGCAGGGAACAAGTCTCTAGCTCTGATCTCTTCCTTACCGTGGTTCTTTCTGATGTCAATGAAGTCAAAGATGTCCGAGTGCCATGGCTCCAAGTAAAGGGCGAAAGCACCTGGTCTCTTGTTACCACCCTGGTCGACGTAACGGGCAGTGTTGTTAAACACACGGACCATGGGGATGATACCGTTAGAGGTACCATTGGTACCAGCAATGTAGGCGCCAGTACCTCTAATGTTGTGGATGTGCAAACCGATACCACCGGCACTCTTGGAGATCAAGGCACAGGTCTTCAAAGTATCGTAAATACCGTCGATGGAGTCCTCCTTCATGGCGACAAGGAAACAAGACGACATCTGTGGGCTAGGGGTACCAGCGTTGAACAAGGTTGGAGAGCCGTGAGTGAAGTATCTCTGGGACATCATGTTGTAGGTCTCAATGACACGCTCAATGTCTCTGCCGTGAATACCAATGGCAACTCTCATAAGCAAGTGCTGTGGTCTCTCGGCCACCTTGCCGTTGACTCTGAGCAAGTAAGAACGCTCCAAGGTCTTGAAGCCAAAGTAGTTATAGTTGAAGTCTCTGTCGTAGACAATGGCGGAATTCAACTCGTTCTCGTTCTCGCAGATGATGTCGTAGGTCTCCTTGGAGATCATAGGCGAGTGCAAGTCAGTCTTTGGGTTAACGTATTCCCACAAGATCTTGGCCACCTGGGAGAACTGCTTGGTTGTCTGCTTGTGCAAGTTCAGGACGGCGATTCTGGCGGCCAAAATGGCGTAGTCCGGGTGGATGGTAGTCATGTATGCGGCGGTCTCGGCAGCCAAGTTGTCCAACTCGATGGTGTTGACACCCTGGTACACACCAGAAATGACTCTCTGGGTGATGGCAACGGCATCAACGTGTTCGGTGTCCAAGCCGTAGCACAACCTCTGGACCCTGGCGGTGATCTTGTCGAAGCGCACGGGCTCCTTGTGTCCGTCTCTCTTGTAGACGTACATGATTAAATATGTGGATTAGTCAAAAAAAGACGCTGTGTTTTTAGGAGCAGAAGGTGAGAATATATAGTACGCGTGTGCACAGAAAAATTTGTCTCCCATCAAAACAAACCCGTGTCGCGCGACAATAGACGTGAGTCCCACTCGGCCATCCCTGTCATTGGCAGAAAGTAGGGTTGGGAGGGAAAAAGAAAAGAGGTTTTTGTGAACCCGTGATGAATATCAAAGGATCTGTAAATTTAAAACTTGGAATTGTCAAGAAGGTTTGAAAATATCCGTTCCTACTGTGGCTGACAAATGGCTGCAAAGTGCATCGTACTATTGTAAACATGCTTCGACTGACACGTCTAGGGCGTCATGGGAGCTCAAAAAGACGGGGAAGATGGGACACGTTGAAACGTTTTTCTTAATAATAAACTTCTATTTCAGATTGCCTCTTCAGCGTTGGCCATAACCTCACTTATACTGGTCTTCGTCCACTGTCAAATCCACCCTTTTGAGTCTACCTTCTCTCAAATCATGACAAATCCACATCTTCTTTGTTCACTTTCAGGGTGAAATGTCGCTTGCCTTATCAGTCTGTGGCGGCTCCGGATCGGAGTGGAGTTGGACACAGGTTGTTTGTGTGTCCTGCCTGGGTGCAAAACGTCCTGTGTCAGATAAGACATCAACAAACAATATGGTGCATCCAGAGTGTCCCAAACCCCCTGAATTTCGATTTTCCCTAATTTCTCTCCATCAACAGCATCAGTTCTAATTTATCATGAAAAAACTCATCTTCTTTGTCTGCTGTTTCGAATATCCGTGCAACGCGGTGAACGCGACGCCCAGACGTGTTCGTGGACGTGTTGACTATTTGCCTGTTTGGGCAAGATAATTGATTTGGTGAAGGACCCATTTTGCTCTGTTTGCAGCGTTTGTCTATGCTTGCTTGCGGAATGTCGCTGAACGTGATTTCATCAATTCATCGAAGCCCGTGGCTCGTATCTGATAAAGTGCTCTGGACACATTTGACACAGGGTGAATCAAAACAGAAAGGTGAGAGAGTTGCTAAGTAGTGAAACATGGCAGAAACGGCGCAGTAATTACTTGGAAAAGGAAGTTATCAACTAGTCGGTGTTGGACATTGTGGTGATGTAGGTAACCCGTCAACGGTCATCTACTTCATCCTGGGATGGGAGGAGGATTTCGATTACGGATACTAAAGCCCTGAGTGCATTTTCCTGGAAATTTCATATAAGGGCACGGACCAACTGGATATGTATTCACGAACTCACAAACTCTGAGTCAACGCTATTAGGTGACCCATTCGAGGCATCAAGGCCCCATAGAAAGCACCTTTGACTCCTTTTCTTCACTGTCGAGCGCTGGACGGTTTTTCCAGACTGTTTCGCAAAATAGCACCCTCACAATGGTCGCCAAGTACAATGGATGCCTGTCTGAGTAGTGGCTCCCTCGTTTATTCTTCGTCAACCGGGCAGATATATTCAAGAGCTGTTCGGGACGGTCTCAAATAGAATTCCGCTGAGCCTTTCGATATCAGCACAGCAAGCACAAACTGGTTGTTTGGTCTGAACCATCTTTCAATGCTCAAATTGTTGGGCTCTTGATGGTGCGTTCTTGAATAAGCGTTCGTTGAATTGCTCACATGGTTGCAAAAGTGCCTCGCCATTGCACCTACGGTGAAGCACGGTCATCTGTAATGCACTTCAAATAAAGCAGCATCGGATGTACTAATTGCAATTGTCTATTATTGATATTCCGAGTTCAGCTCTAAGAACGTGATCTAAGTCTCTCTCGCCAACCTTGTCTATTCCTCTGACCAGGTCCAGCGTTCACCTCAGACCATGTCGTTAGATCACAAACTAGGGCTAAGGGCCAAATCCTGAAATCACATCTTGCTTCAATCACCCCAAGACCTTTCTTTGGAAAATTGAAGTCCATGAGCGACTCCTCTTTCCAAGAAGTCAGGCTAGAGGTCTCCTGCAGACCACTCCGTAGACTCCAAGTCCGAGATCAGAGCTTTAGAGTTCTTTCCAACGCAAATCCCCACATTCGTGGTCTCGAGGCATTTATTATATCCTTACTCCACCTCCTCTGGCTTAGCCCCAAACATTTCTACACCACCTCACACAAACTCGTCATCTCTCAACTTTTCACTTTGTGCTTCATACTAAGCCTGGAGAACAATACGATCCACGATCCATCGAACGCACTAACCAGCTGCATAAAGCTCGACATAGCTTCGAGATACTTCGAGTCGCTCAATATCATTTGTTTAACCGTGCTCATTATGAAAATTTCCAAAATCTCCACTCTACAAGTCAAGCCTCTTGGCCAAGCTCGGAGAAAATACCATTTTTCCGATACCTCCTATCACCGGGTTGGGTGCCCGGCCTACACGGCCAATTCCAGTCTTCATACTGTAAACAGCAGGAAGTCTTATTATTTCCGGAAATCCCCCGAGAAACGCCCTTTCCTACCCCGGATTCTGAAGTCCATCGAAACCGGTTGCGAAATGCGGGGGCCAAAATCCTATGTCCGGTGCCGAGTATATAAAAGGAGCATCCCCTCGAAAAACACCAACGCAAAATGCCAGCCACACAGACCTGCTACGGATTTGAAAGAGGAAAGAAGACCATTCAGCGTTGGGATAATTGCCCCGTTCCCACGCCAGGACCCAATGAGGTTTTGCTCAAGATCACAGCTGCCGGAATCTGCCACTCCGATCTCCATATCCTTTTGGCTCAGTCTCCTCCGATGGACCGTATGGTGATGGGCCACGAGGTCTGTGGCACTATCGCCGAGGTGGGGCTGGCTCTTCAGGACCTGGGTTTCGAGATCGGCGGCAGATACGCCTTGTTGATCGGGATGGCTTGTGGTATGTGTCCTAACTGTCGTAATGGTAAGGACAATCAGTGTCCCAACACTACTGGCGGTTACGGTATCATGAGTGATGGTGGGTTCCAGGAGTACCTTATCATCAAGCAATTGCGCTGTTTGCTCCCGATCCCAGATAACGTGTCCTTTGCCCAGGCAGCACTGGCCTCGGATGCCATTTTGACTCCTTTCCACGCCATCAAGAAGGTTCGCCATGTCCTCACCCCTACTGCTAAGGTGTTGGTTTTTGGTGCTGGCGGATTGGGTCTTAATGCTCTTCAGGTCTTGAGAAACTACGGCTGCCACATAGTGTGTGTCGACAAGAAGGCCTCAAGTGAAAAACTCGCCTTAGACTCGGGTGCTCACGAGTTCTACACGGGCACCGAGGAATTAGGCGGCGTTGAGACGTTTGATGTCTGTTTTGACTTTGTCGGATACCAGGCTACCGCAGCTGAGTGTGCTGAATATGTTGGCAGGTATGGACACATTGTCGTGGTGGGCATGGGTAATTCGAAGTTGATGTTGCCTAACTACGATCTCTCGAGACGTGACGTGACTATTCACTACAATTTCGGAGGCACGTCTGCCGAGCAGTTGGAGATCTTTGACTGGATCTCGCGGGGTTTGTTGAACCCTGTTGTCAAGGAGGCTCCCATGGAGGAGTTGCCTCAATGGATGGAAAAGTTGGAGCGTGGAGAGGTGGTTGGAAGGGTGGTGATGGTCCCCCCTCAGAAGCAGAAGTTGTAAGTGCTCGACGTTTCTGGACAGTGTAAGTATAGAATGGGTAGGGGCCCTACGGGAAGGAAAGTCGTTTTGGAGATTGATTGTTCTGTGGCACAAAACGTAGATTCACTCTGAAATATGAACCTCCTTCGTTGTTCGTAAACCTAGATCTACCAGCACTGTTGCTTAGTATAGCCGACATGCATAGATACAACAAGGTGTGGAGGCCAGGATCTCGCATGCTCAATGGATTAGTCCTATTTTTCAGTATCCTTTACAGACTGATGTTGATTTAGATTTCTAACATCCTTGCTTGCTCTCTAATATAAGCAAATTGCAACTTGTACATCAACTTCGTCAACCATCAAATCACAGACTTTAGAAAGATCTCGCAAACAGCAAGACCCTCGATTTCCACAGTTTCAAAACTTCAACATTTGGGGCTCCCTTAAAATATTCAATGCTGATTAGCTCGTTCAACTGTCCAATCAGCTTAGCCATACTATAAGGTTTCAACACCACAACGCGAGCAATCCGGTCCCTGCTCGTAATATAATTTAGCTCCGCTTCAAGCTGTGTCTCAAACTGGTCCGGCTTACCCGCTCACACCTGTCTAAATCACCAACACACCCACGAACCCCAGTACGTCATCAATCTCGTCCAAATTCTCCACGTCATCTCTACAATTTAGTCGATTGACTCTTGTCCCATCATCTCTCTTGTGCAATGTTCATTGTTATACACAGATTATTTCTCATCCTTGGTGAAATCGCTGCGGTTAGTAACGGCCAATTGCGCCATAATTGCAATACATACTTGATGATCTTCTGGAAGTCAAACTCCTCGTCCTTGTCGCCAGGCTTAGGACCCTTGGTAGTCTGGTCCACAACCTCCTGCTTGGCCTTCTTCTGACCTGGCCACACGGCTATGCCCACAACGGCACCGAGGGTAAGAAGGGAAAGCTAATGTTAGTTTTGTCTGGAAGAGAATCAATTGCAATTGTGACATACCACATGAGGCTTGACTGGCTTGCCAAAGATTTTGTATTCTGCGCCCATTTTGTTTGAAAGTAGTTGGTGAGCTCTCCGAGCGTGGAGCAAGTTCGGTTGGTCAGTAGGGCCAGTGTGTTGGTGTACGGGTGTGAGCCCACACCTTATACCGCTGTTGCTTCACGCCAGTAGTTTTCGACTCCAAAACGGGCTAGCAACGTTTTGGCCTCTTCGTCGGACGACGTGTACATGCGTGACCATTTTTTGAAGGAGAGCTGGCGCAATTGACCCTCCCAGACCACTTCGCACGGAGATCCGTTTGGCTGCGAATCCCAGTCAATACGTGAAGTCATGAGTCTTTTGTAGAACTTGATTGCTTTTTCGCCTCCTTCGACGATGACCAAGTTGAAGCGGGGATTAAACAAAACCATCCCGTGGAGCTCCATCTGCTTTGCGTTGATGTCCACCTTGTACTGCTGCTTGGAGTCCATCTTGTCGACGCGATACACCGTGGTGAAGATTCCTCGGCTCAAGTCCCGCTCGTGCCTCTGATGTATTTTTTCGTGGCGTTGTTCCGGCGTCAATTGCCTTTCTTCGTTGACTTTCATGTGCTGACGATGTCTCTCCTCGACTTGCTGTCTTACCTTCATCTCAACTCCAGTAGGGTCCTTGATGGCCTCGTTGGTGAGCACGTTCATCAAGTTCGAAAGCTTCACTTTTGGAGGCGGAGGTGGGTCAAGTCCAAGCTTAATGCGGTCTTGCTTCTCCTTGTGCCTCGCTAGTCTCTCGTTCCTTCTCTTTCTCTTCATTTCCTTCTTCGTAAGATGCAATGCCAGATCCACCTCGGTCCTGGTCACGTACACAGGGACAGGATGCTGAATATATAGAGACACAGGCGCTTCTTCTGAATCGTACACAAAATCGCCCTTGAACTCGTCGTACAGCCTTTTCTGGAGAAACGGCCTATCCCACGATTCGATCAACGGAGGCCATTGGGGCTTATAGAGCTGTTCACCGATATTTTCGTCAGGAAGAAGGTTTTTGCTGGCTAGTTCGTTTTTCCGCTGCTCCTCTGCCTCTTCTTTCTTGAGCTTCTCTCGTAGCTGGTCCCCCTGTGCGACGTATTTTCCTTGTGGATTAAGCGAAAGCGGCCTGGGTCTATGGGTCAGAGCTCCAGCGGACGTCTGGTCTAAGTAGGGATTGAGTGACGCCGGGTCAAAGATGCTTCGTGGCTTTTTGGGTCCAGCTTTGGCCTGAGGAACAGCAGCTAGATCTCTCAAAAGCGGGTGAACTTCTGTACTGAGACCCAGACGGGGATTCTCGTTATTTTGGTCCTTTTTTGATGTAGGCGACTTGCCCGACAGGGTCCTCTCGTGTTGTCTGCTGTGACTTCCTGAACCTGATGAAGTCGTTTTGTTGTTGATGCTGGTGTTTGGTTGGGACTTGCTTGGCGGTCTGACCTCCCGTTTTTTCTCCTTCGTAGGCTCATCGTCAAAATCAAGACGCCGCTTTCCACGAGGTAGTTGCAGCCGCCAATTGGCGCCCAGTGATGGAGGCATCAGAAGAAGATGTTGTATTTGCGATGCGTGCAGGCAGAACGGTTGCAAATGAGTAGTAGGGGAGAAGCCTTTGGTGATTATGGTGGGCAAACAATTTTTTTATTTTTTCTTTAAAAAATGTGTGGATAGAATGATGTTGCTTTTGCATTTGATGTAACTCTTCAACTTTGCTTGCTAGTTTCAACATTTCAACATATCGCTTGTCTGTGGATAGACCTCAGAACATATTGAGAAGACCTCGTCAACCGGAGTGGTAGTCCGCTTGAATGCTATACCATGGTTCAAGGTTTTTTCAGAAAAGCTTCGCTTACTGGGTTCAGATTGTATGTGTTCTGTCTTTGATGATTATATATTTTGTAGTGGTGGTTTGGATCACCTAAGTATTTGCGGTCTGTATTTTGCAACCATTTCTCTCATAACACGTCAAATCATCAAATTTTATCGGAGTAAAAAGAAAGTAAAGAGTTTATAGAAGCTTATAGAACGTTTGAGTAAAACACGTTTTAAAACAGTATTTTTGATCGAGATGGAGATGCTCTCTACATTTTTGAAAGATAGCTCTGGCTAGTCTCCACCGTAGGCTACACCGTATACACCACACTACTACCCAAACGACAATTTTCACCGTCAGCTGAAATCCCAATCCGATCCAATCCAATTTCATTCTAAGCTTTTTCCCACCAAATTTCAAAATCACATCTCTCGGTTTTCTATCACGTCCTACCTCATCATCTGGGGTAACGCGCGTGCAGACCAGTATCAACACTATGGCTTCTCTAGATCTCAATCTGCTATTTGCTGGATGGCTCGAGGTCCAGGCGGCTGAGCTTACCAAAAAGGGCCTGAAGCTTGGATTTGCTTACAGCAAGGCACATGATAAGGTGAAAAGTCATCCGGATCCTATCGAAAACGGGAAACAGCTACGACAGATCAGTTGTGTGGGCCAGAAGACGTTTGAATTTTTGTGTGGCAAATTGAAGAAGCACTGCCAGGAGGAGGCTCTAGACTTTCCGGAAGGTTTCTCGTCTTACTTGGAGGAAAGAGAAGGCGGGAAAAGAGCACATGAGATCGATGATGAAACTACAAAGAAGAAACCCAAACGAAGAAGCCTGTGGGTGCCCAAACGACGCTCGGGCTCTTGGGCGATTCTAATAGCATTGCACAAAAACAATGGATCCCAGAAAGGCCTACGAAAGGAAGATATCATCGCTAGTGCCTCAGAATATTGTGATTCCTCATTCACCGCCAACCCTGCTGCTCGAGACTTCTATTCTGCCTGGGACGGCGTCAAAACGCTTTTAAATCGTGAATTAGTCGAGTGTGTGGGACGAGCGCCCAAACTCTACATTTTGACTGAATCTGGCGTCGCAATGGCAAGGGTGATAATGCAGCAGGAGAATATCCACTCTTCGCCGGCTCCCACGGTGGACTTGAGTTTTGATAATGGAGTCAGGGTCACGCCTGATCTGACACAGCTTTTCGTGGAGCCTTCGTCCAGCCCGTTACGAAGAAAAGCTCACGACACTGCCAAAAAAGTATTCGACGGCGTACCCTACGACATATGGAACCCAGAGGATTTCGAGGTGGCTGTCCTCTTTGACACTCGAGAGATGCGTTCCCAAGGAGAACGAGATTTCTTCCAGAAACGTGTGGCCAACCACAATATATCCTGTGACGTGAGAGCCCTTTCTGTCGGTGATATCTTGTGGATCGCTCGAAATAAGCACACTAAGAAGGAAGCCGTTCTCAACTACGTCTGCGAGCGTAAGAGGATCGACGATTTGGCCATGTCGATCAAGGACGGTCGCTTTGTGGAGCAGAAAAACCGTCTTCAGAAATCAGCTCTCAAAAATGTCTACTACGTTGTGGAGGAAGGTGGTCTTTGCGATATGGACCGGATCTTGGAAATGAAAAATGCCATTCAAACCGCCATCTCGATGGTCATCACGGTGTCTAATTTATATTTCGAGCGTTTTAGAAAATCAGACGATATTGTCGACTGGGTTGTTGCGATGACCAATATACTCAAAAATCGATACGCCAAAACCCGTTTACTAGTGCTTAGACCGTTATCCGTGGAGAACCAAGCTGAATACTCCGAGATCCTACAAGAGTTCCGGGAAAATTTCGAAAACAGGCCGACAAAATACGAATGTGTTCATACATTTCCCACATATCAGGCTGTTCTTTCAAAATCCGACATGATGACTGTCAAAGAAATGTTTATCCTCATGCTTATGCTGGTGCGAGGAATCTCACTAGAAAAAGCAGTAGTGATTCAGGGCCATTTCCAGACACCACGCAGGCTTATCGAATACTACCAAGAAAATGCCGCTTTAGCGGAAGAAGATAAAAAATTGTTACTCTTCAAGTTATTTGAAGATCAAGTGGGCAACAAAAAAATTGGAAAGGCTCCTCTGACTGCAGTGTATGAGACCTGGGGCAGAGAGTAGTGGTATGCGCACGCCCTCCCATACAAAAGTTTTCTCAATTCGATTCGAACATCACCAAGCCTACCACCTAATACCATGCATCCCACACCTTTGGCTTTGGGCAAAGGCACGCTCAAATATGGCGGCAAGTCGGGTATATTGCCCAAATTGCGTCCCATTTTTAAGAACCCTATCATGCCACCTCCAGACTACGTGAAGGAGAAAGAGGCTAAACTAGAACAGGGTTACGCCAAGGGCGTCACACCGCCCAAGGTGGACGGTCGTCGTGTTTCCCGCGTGCCTAAACCCAAGAAGATCATTCCTGTTGAGGAGCTTATTCGCAAGAGAGTGGAGAGAGAACCCAATGTGGACGTCAGTAAGCTAGAAGGCGACGCATTATGGGCTTACAAAAGAGACCAGATAAGAAAAGAGCATTTGCGTGATGCCTACTTGACGGAGGCGAAGCGTTTAGAGAAGCTAGAACAGCTCAAGGCCAGAAAGCACGAGTTGGAGGAACAGCACAAGGCCGAAGACAAGCAGCACGAGGACAGCGAGGCTACCAAGTTGACCTTGCCCACCATCGACTCATATCTCAAGGGCCCAATTATGAGGCAGAGGACTCCTGAGGAAAAGGCCATCAAGGAGGAGCAGAGGGCCTTGAACAGGAGAGTAGAGGAGTTGAAGGTTCAAGAGGCTCGTGCCACTGAGCTCTTAGAATTGTACCACGCTGCTGGAAGCTTCATCACTACCGAGGAGGAGTTGAGTGAGGCTATTCGTGAGGCCTTTGAAGTGAAGGTTGGCCAGTTCGAGAGCAACGAGCACTTGGTCGAGGACAAGCTCTTTGGCTACAGCAATGTTTACGCCAACACCAAGACCAATGAGCGTGCTATCAAGGATGCTGCCTTTGGCGAGATTGACGGCCAGCCAGGCCTCCAGACTGTCAGAGACACCTTGAGTGGAGAGAACGAGAAGTTGCGTCGTGATGCCCAGGCGGAACTCAACAAAGATGCATGAGGTAGATATGAGGAATAATGTACATAGCGGCGAAGCCAAAAACTCAACAGAAAGAGCCAGTACTCGTAGAAAATTGAAAGAAAGATGGGAAATCTATATGTGTAGCCTGCATATAAGTCCCACCGTACTACTTCCCTCACTGCCCTAACATCTTCACCAACATGTCTGGTTCAATAAAAGCCCCGCCTAAGCGGGTGAATTCGTACCAGTACTACTTCAGCAAAGTCTATGAAAAACGATTACGCTACTGGAACAAAATCACGTTTCTTTTGGCCCTCGCCGCCAGCGCCATTTTGGCCTTTCCATACATGAGCATCTTCAGAAACATAGTTTACACGCTTACCTTCCGAGCTCCCTTGATATATGGTGGACTCTACCTTGTCAAAATTTGCCGAAACGGCAATTCCACTGTTTCGTACACAACCAACAAGACGTTGGCTCGGCAGTTAACAAGAAGCGTTTTTAGTCGTCGATACCTTATTAGTTTGGCTTACTTCACGGCGTCTTCCTTTGTCTTGTACGGTCTCTTCATGGCACAATTGCCCTTGTGGTCTAAGTACAGTGTGGTGGCGAAAGAGTTCCGGAGAAGACCGGCCATCAATGACGAGTGGGTGTTCTTCTGGTTCCACGCTTACTTTGTTGCATTGACCTACACTTTTCAGCACATTGTGTTTCAGCGGAACAGGCTTCTGTTCAGGTATGGCGTCAATCACATCAAGCCAGACCTGGTGTTATTTTCTAAAGCACCTGCGCTTGTGGGTCACGCTGTGCTCTTCAACTCAGTGACTTTGGTCTCATCGCCAGTGGTCTACTGGGTAATCCGCCTGGTCATCTACAAGATCAACTGGATGGTATTTGCCGTGCTTGGATTGGACCTGTCGGTGCCCCGGTTCCACATTGGTATCCGTACCCTTTTCAATGTGTCGTTTGTCTCGTTTGTTGTCTTTTTGCTTTGGGAAGTCGTGAACCACGTGTACGACACCTACGCCACCATTGGGTGCTTAGACGGAAAGAAGCCGATCAGTAGCTACAGTGAAGACCCCGTGAGCTCGCTCCTTCTGTGTCTCCGTGACGTTGAGCCCGAAACCCAAATCGCTAGATTGACTGCATTCCAGGAATTGGCTTACATCGCCACCACCAGCGACCCAGAAGGCGTCAAGAGAAGAAAGGACATCTACAGCGCCCATTCGGTGGCCGGCTTTGTTTGGCCTGCCATCCTTGATGAGTGTGCCTTGGTTATCAAGGAAACGTCATCCAGAGTCAACTACAGATCCCAGTCAGACATGAACGCCCTCAGAGGGAACCAGCCCGTCAAGCCAGAGGAAACGATAGAAGAAAACAAAGACTCGTTCCTTTTCGGTAATTCCTTCAATGCTAGTGCTGACACTACTCAGCCCATGGTTGATGCCTCCTCCAGTCCTCTCAGGCGGTACGAGGAGCCTGTGACCAAGTCATCATTCATCACTAAACTCGAAAAGCACTCTTTGGGCAAGCTAGTTGTGGCTCAAGTTATAGCCCCAGCGCAGAAGTTCTTGTCTGCTTACCTCAATCCCCAAGCGTCCAGGCCGAGACCTCAAACGGTCACCAACAAGCTTGCTTTGCTCCAGAAGTACTACACCGAGTACCGCAACGAGTTGCTTGATTCTAGCATTGGTGTTTTCTTCAGAATCACCCTCAAAAAAGACACTGAGTCGCGGGTGGTGAACCCAGTAAACTACGGCAATGCCGTCATCGCCCTTCTGGGCATCTTGATCCATGCTGTTGAGGAGGATCGCAACAACACCGTCACCGGCGCTCACATCAGTGAGGTGTTGAATCTTTTGGAGAGACCCATCAGAGCATGCGCCAATTACACTGACATTTTGCCAGCATCGATATACCTCACAACTGAACAAAGGGAAAACGAGCAAGCCACCAAGCACCATCTTGTGGCTCTCTTGCACGACTTGACCATCCAGGAGTTTTTCCAACTTTGCGTCAAGTACAACTACAAGCTCAACGATTTGCTGTTATCGTCGCGTGCGTTTAAGCTCGCCAAGTGGGTCATTGATGCCTCGATCGCCCAGCAGCAGAAGGAAAAGGAGTCTTCTGATTTGTATTACTAATTTTTAACATGTATATTTTGGTGAGTTGTATTTTGTGATGACGTCGAGGGTTATACGTTGGATTCGTCGTTGTCACGTTGGCCTGGCGATTTGTCAAGAAGCACCGGCTTCAACACCTCTTCGTCGAATTTTGTGAACCACTTAGCGTGCTCCTCGGCACTGAGGAAAGCACCCAAGAGTCCATTTGTTTGTTGCTGAGCAATTGCAGCGGTAGTGGCATGAGCTGTATCGGTATTTCTAGTACCAGCATTGAAAACATCGTCAGCATCACTACCATTCAAGTCATCATCAAGGGTGGGTAGTTCTGGGTTGGAGTTATTCCGCGAGCTATGGCTCGATCCCTTGATGTACGGGAGACTGGTGTTGCTTGTGTTTCTGTAGTTCGTGCTGGTGTTGGTGTCGGAGTATGTCTCATTTCCATAGCGCCTGTTGCCCATGAGATTGACGTTTGTAGTTGAATCGAGTGTCACACGAGGAGCTTCAATATCAAATTCGTCGTCTGAATCATTTTCCTCGACGCATCCGACCTTGATACCCAAGATTTCAAGCATAGAGGCGGTGGTGCCTCCGAAAAAGATGACAGTAAGCACCACCACAACCAAGACTGTAGCTAGAAGGGCCCATTTAGCTTCACCCTGGATACCCAACGCCAAAGCAACACCAACAGCTCCTCTCAAGCCGGCCCAGAAAATCATCATTTGGTAAGAATGACTAATGTCCTCGGGTTGTGACTGCGACAGGATTCCGCCAGACATGACGGTATTTCTGCTGAAACGCTCGAATCTTGAACGGTATAAGAAGTTCAAAAGCCTCGAGAGAGGGAACACAGCGCACCATCTGGCGATACAGATCGAGATAAAGGTGACGATAATCAACAAGGGCTTGAACACCAACTCCACCTCAGTAAACAACGACAAGCCCAAGTAGATAAATATGAAATTCTCTGAGAGCTGGGCAAGGAACTGGAAAATGTACTTTGTGGCGATTTGGGTGCGTCTCGACATGTTGAAGTAGGCGTAGTGTTTCAAAGTAATCCCGCAGAAAAGCAACGAAACAATACCGGACATGTGAGCACCGTTCGAGAAGAAATAGGATTGGTAGGCGAAAAGCAAAACCAAGCATGTTTCGATCTGCGGGTAGCGACGGATGTGAGAGTGTTTCAAGATCAAGGCAACGATAATACCAATGGCAATGCCTATGAAAGTGGATATGGTGAATGTCATCAAGAACAACGCCACACCTTCAAAGAACGAGGAAAATGTAACTTTCTTACCGTGAAACTTCTGGCACGTCTCGAACATGACAATGGAGATTGCGTCGTTCAAAAGCGACTCGCCGAAAATGATCGTATAAAGCTTAGGGTCCACCTTGTAGGCATTGAAGATCGACAAGATCGTGACGGGGTCGGTAGCCGATAAGGTGGCGCCCACGGCCAAAGTGTCCACAAACTCGAGCTTGACGCCGTCCACGCCCAATGCTGTCCAAATGTACAAGATCACGCCGAGAACCATTGCAGATATAAACGTTCCAGGGATAGCGAAGGTCAAGATGGAGCCGATATTTCGAAAAAAATTCGCCTGATGTAGTTCGTAGCCCGAATTGAGGATAATGGGGGCAAAAGGATGTTGAAGAAGTAGCCGGACTTGAACTTCACGGCATCTTGAATGTAGTGACCGGGAGCGACTCTGATAATCAACCCCACCACCATTCCGTAGAAAATCGACAAGACCGTTTCGTGGATGGCCTTAATCCTTCTTTGCTGAAGGTAGTAAGACAGCCACAACGCCAGGCATAGAAGAAATAGAAGGATGAATAGCGCCCACAGCGAAAACATCTCCTCTGTTACCGGATCGGCATCTTCCTCGGGGTCGGGCGTCGTGACATCGGGAAGTTCGTCTTCCTCAGGTAGCTCCCTTCCTAGAAGCACTTTTGCACCTTCGACAACCGCCTGCTTGGCCACAAAGGCGGCTATAGTGGCTAGCATTTCACGGATAAGAGTAGTTGAAGCTATCGGATCGCAGCGATCTGCAGGACAGAGGAAGCAGGAGGTTGGATAACGGCTTGTTCGAAGAGGGTTTTTTCAATGTGTAGAGATTTTTGGGGATATTGTGACTTGGTGAGGTTTAAGGTTTTTTTGGGGTGTTGAATTTGTGGATTTGTGGATTTGTGTGGATTTGTGGATTTGTGTGGATTTGGTAGGGGTGGATGCTGGCATTTCTGATGGAGTGCATCAACACCGATAAGCTTTTCACGGACCAATGAAGAGGGATTTTGGACGTGGGACATTGGATGGGGAAATTACTGAAGACAGGGATTTTCGGTACCCGCTTTTATTTGAAAGTGGAGAGATTTTTTATTCTTCGCCTTTTTGGGGTTGGGGATTGTCTCAGATGCGGACCACTTTTGTGTGATCGGGGTGTTGAGGATTACTGGCCATTGGGTAGAGGCAGCCAAAGATGGATTTTTGAAACATAGAGAGTTCAATGATATTTGATAATTGACCGGCGGTGTGCTCTGGTTGGATACCCACACCTCGTTACGGAATGGTTACTGACAACTTGCAATACACTGAAGGCGAGGCTGCTAACGTTTCCACGAGGGGCAATTGCTCAATTGACGCGGAAGTGAGAATAATTTTTAAAAGTTTATATTCTACACATCTATCTCTTCGTTAATTCAATCGGGCATAGTATGAGACATGTAGGCCCACAAGCAAGCGAATCTCTATCTACGGTCATTGAAGTACAGAGGAGCTACATGATAAGAAAAAAGGAGATTCTCGTGAATCTGATAAGAGGAAAACATTCCAGGTTTCCATCTTTTTTAGATGTCACAAGACCGTAGCACCGGCGTTCACGATCCACCTGCCTCGATGTCCGTCTCCCTTTTCCTGCCACCAAAGCAATTGCTAGCATCTCTTCCTTTTTTTTTTTTTTTTTGTTGACACCCTACTTCAACTTCTCCCCATCCTCCGATCGTCAAAACCCAAATCTCATTGTCTCTCACAATGGAGACTGAAAATCCAAATAGCCGCAGTGCTGGCTGCTTGCAAATCCAAACAATAAGCGTCAAGTTTGACAATAAGGTTGGAATTCTGCCAGCTAACTTTCTTTCCTAAAAGGAACGATCAAAATCCCAGGAACAGAGCCACTTTGCAGCCATCCCCCTGGTGGCCCCTGATTCTTCATTCCCCGATTCAAGAATAAGTTGAGCGGCATTACGCTGACCGCCTCCTAAGCCGAATGGCAAAAAAAGATGATATTCAAAGATAACAAAAGAGGCTTTGGAGCAAACAAGCCGTGCCCGAGCTTAGCAGAGGAAAAAAATAAACTCTCAAAGAGAACCACATTTTTACTGCCACCTTGCAACGATCGACACGTCAAAAGAAGAGCCGCAGCAGTGACACTTTCAGTGCGTAAGCGGCCACCTTGAGCCCTGAAATTTTCTAAAAATAGCAAAAAGGTAAACTAGTCCATATACTTTAAGCTTTTTACGCTGGAAACGGGGCCCCGTAATTCAGCGGCTTAAGCAGCATCAAAAGAGGAAGGCCAGCCCCTACCCTCCATATTGAGGAGATCTAAAGGGCAATAACTCAACAAAACCAGTAGCTCAACTCTTCTTAACTGAAACTCCCTTTTTTAAGAGAAGAACAATCGTCTCTTTCTGGGAAACTACCACCTTGAAAATTCTTCCCATTTTATCAACTCATCGGCCTCGTATCGTCTCCAGATATTATTTTCCTGCACACAACGCACACGTTGCCAGCGCCTGCTTCGCCTGGCTTGCATCGCAAAACAAATGCGTAAAAACCAGGCATAAAAGAGCAACTCTTTCCTCTGCGTCACCACCTAGCAAAACTCGTTTCGTGAATAGCACAAACGGTTTTTTAATAAGGCAGCATTTTCCTTTCGGACTTTGAGAACACAGAGCCCAAAAATATCAAAATCGACACCTCGCAAAAAAATCCCATTCCAAATCACATCCACGTCTTACCCAAAATGCTAAGCGTCAACCATTCAGTGGAGGATATCCACAGATACCCGTACCCGCAGAGAACGTCCCAAATAAACCCAAATGCCTCCACAACCAACATCTTCCAGCTAAATCACCCAAAAGCTCTCAGAAGCCCGTTGGCCTCTTATCAACAGATCACACCACCTGCTTCCAACGCATCCACCCCGGTGGCGGAGAGAAGGGACGGGTTTTTCCTTTCTGCAAACACCAGCACCGTCAGTCTAGACGCCCAGGTGGCTCCCAAAACCGGCTGGGCCGCGTGGGCACCAGAGGTCGACGTGAAGGTGGTGTCATTGTGTGCTTTATGGTACGGTTTCTCCATCGTCAGCAACAACTCCACCAAGGCGATTCTCCTGCGGTTTTCGTACCCGGTGACGTTGACACAGTTTCAGTTCTTGTTGAACGCCTTTCTTTGCTTGGCGCTCTTTTCCGTGCTTTCCATGTCGCCTCAGTGGGCCTCTCATTTCCCCAAGGCCTCCATCCCTAATTTGCATGCTTTGGACCGCTCTGTGGTCAAGTTCCTCACGCCCAACAGCTTTATCATCGCCACAACTTTGCCCATGGGCATTTTCCAGTTTTTGGGCCACATCACCAGTCACAAGGCCACCTCCATGATACCAGTGTCTCTTGTGCACACGATCAAATCCTTGTCCCCTATTTCCACGGTCCTCATCTATAGAGTGTTTCTTCGCACGAAGTTCAGGACCGTCACCTACGTCACGTTGCTTCCCTTGATCTTTGGCATTATGCTCACATGCTACAAGCCCAAGAACTTGAACGCCGCCCCTGGCTACTTCTCCGGCTTGGCCTACGCTTTCGTTTCCATGATGATTTTTGTCTCCCAAAACATCTTTGCCAAGCAGCGCTTGACGGTCAAGAGTCAGGACGAAACCACGTCTCTTCCATCATACAAGGCTGGCGGAGAAAAGAAGCTCGACAAGTTGACAATCTTGCTTTTCTGCTCCGTCATTGGCTTCCTCTTTACTATGCCCATCTACATCCTTTCTGAGCTTCGCAACGAAGTGTTCTCGCTCAGTCAGGTTTCACTTTCGCTTGCTTCGTTGGTGGTGTTGAACGGTGTCTCCCACTTTTTACAGTCGCTTCTTGCATTCCAGCTTCTCGGCACCATTTCACCCATCAACTACTCCATTGCAAACATCATGAAGCGTATTGTCGTAATCATGTTTGCCTTTGTGTGGGAGGGCTCCTTCAGCTTTGTTGGATACCAGAGCTACGGCGTTCTCCTCACTATTGCCGGCTTGTACTGCTACGACAAGTGGGGCATGACCCACAAGCAGTAATCTCGCACACAGTTAATCAGCATCCAGCATATTTATTAATATATCTTTCCCGGTGACAGGGCCCTAGACATCGTTGCGACACTTTTTATAATTCTAATCTCTTTTCAAAAAGTTAGTTCTACATCATACTTGCTAAATGTGTCAGTAATGATTGAATATATAGTTTTATAATGGACCGTTCGTATTGCTGTTCAACTAGTGGCCGCCGTCAGCGTTCAACATCTTCTTGAAGATATCACCAAAGGCAACCATGAACACCGTCTGCCACACTCCCAAACCGATACGTGGAGCCACACCTCTGTACAAGCCCTTGATACCGTTGTTCAGGTAAATGTACTTGGCGGTACTCATCACACCCAAGTTCTTAGGTCTGTTGGGGTCGTTAGTCTTTGATTGCATCTCAACACGAATAACCTCGATAGGCTGGTTCCAGGCAGACAAACCACCACCCAAGGTGGAAGCGGCGATCTTCTCCACAGCGTTCAACTTGTCCTCCTTACCCTTACCGGTAATGTTACGGATACCCTCCTCGGCCAAACGGGACAAACCGAAACGGGAACCCCAATTGGTCATTTGTCTGATGGCAACAGCATTCACGCCCTTGTTGATACCTCTGATACCCTCTTTTCTGAAGATCTCTCTGAAAACCTGGAAAGTGGTCTGCTGGGGAGCACCAGCCACAGCAGCCTGCTTAGATCTTGTGATCTCCACAGTCTTCATACACGTGCAGAAACCCATGGTAAGGTACGCCTGGGCCACACCACCAGTGACACCTCCACCCATACCAGAAAGGAACGAGTTGAGACCCAAGGTTCTGAATCTGTACTCGGCCTCCGCAGAAACAAAAAGCAAAACGGCGCCCTTGGTGGAGGCTTCAATCCAGGCCCAAGGAATCAAACCCTGGTAGAAGCCCTTAACACCACCTCTGGACCAAACAAGCTTGGTGGCCTGCAAAAGAGAGATGTTTCTGTTAGCAGCCATGGTAGTTTTCACCACCTCCAAAGGCTGGCCCAACGTGGTGGCCTCGGCCATGTTAAGACCGGCTCCAAGAAGGATGTTGGAGAAGTTGATAGGCTTTTTTTCGATTTTCTCTGACATGGTGGTTGGTGAAAAAAAAAAATCAACGTTCTGTTATCGCTTGTGGAGTATGCGCGCCCCGGCGAATCCAGGGTGGGAGTCACCGAGGGAGAAGTTTTTTGACTCTGAAAAGAGGCTGGTCTGCCATTGAAGTCGTGTTGTTTTTGGGGAAACAGGTGGATTGTTTCTTTTTGATGTTTGTGCTGGAGAGCCGTGGGTGACTCATTGGCTGTGTGCGACTGCGGTAACGGAGCGCCGTGAGCCCTGTGATTTCCGCCCCAGGGGATGAAACATTGTGAATGTTGATGTTTTACAGAAAACCATGATTATTTGGGTAAGAAGCTTTGAAAATCACCGAAATGCTGAAGCACCGCAAAACCTGCCAAATTGCCCCGACGTGTCCAGGATCGATCTGGGGTCTCTGGGGTACAGATCGTGCATCCGGTCGCGGAGAGATAGAAGATAGATTGTGGATGGAGGGGTAGATAGAAGGAACGATGAAATCTGACTTCGTTTTGGGATGGGGAGAAAAGGGCTGTTTTTGCGGAGCCTACTTGATAAATGACCTTAACGGAGACTTCAGAATTGCTGGATTATGGGATTGGCTTCCCGGGACGACCCGGACCGAGGCCTCCAGCGGGGCAGTATAGCGATTTTAGCCAACGTACGTCTGTTGAGAGACCAATTGAGCACAAAAGGTAGGTATGAAAGGTTTCTTACCCGCAACCGCTGGAGCAATTGTGGGTGAGTGGTTTGCCGGAGGGCATAGATAAAGTCACCTTACGATCCCGCTGGAAAAGAGGTCAGACAGCCAGTCGTTAGTGCTATAATCCAAACTTCTCCAACTGGTGGCCCAAGACACTTCAGCTGGTGAGCTTGAAGAGTGGTGCTCACAGGATGTGGTGTTGGGTGTGAAAGTTTCTTTCACTTTGACCAGCCGAGCAGTCGTATGGAAATGTCAGGTCTGAACACACTTGTACCTTTTGTTTGATGACGAAGACAAGATTCCCCTCGACAAGTATGTGTTCAATACAGAGGCTCATCCGTTCCCTAGGTTCCTGATGGGTACTCTATTGCGATGAAATGAAACCGTGGAAGATTGTCTTCTAGCCTTCCCAATTGCACCACATTTCATTACAGCAACTGTAACTAGAATTTCATCAAACCAAGCCAAAGGAGCGGCATTCGGGTCATTGAGGAAATCCTGAGGATAATCAGTCAGCTCGTCTACAGCTCTATCCCCAATTGAGGAAGAGATCACGAAAACGGCGTCTGAATCAGGCAATCAGCAGCACGCCTCAGAGACCCAACACCACCAGCCGCCGAGAAACCACACCTACAGATTTCGTCCAAAAACTAATTATAACCAAAAAATCGAACTTCAATATTCGATTTCTTGTGTACCACCCCCGATCAAATAGACGTGCTACTCTTCGTTGCCAGGTGAGGTGCTTGAAAAATCAAAGCCTTGTCGATGGCGACGTGTACCGTTCCGACAATGCCCAATGCGGACATAACCGGAGCAATGGAAACTCTGAAAAGATCGAGAAATCAGGGTATTCCAATACGAATTATACTAATGGCAGCTGGAACCCGCCGTTGCGGATTCACGTCCCAACATTGAGCCGCATGGGAGTTCGTTGGCCTCGAGTATCAGATTATTGGGTGCAAAATCCGGATAAGACAGGTGTAGAGATGGGACTGCATATAGTGTAGCGACTTTGATCTGATACGTTGATGCGTTTCAGTGCAAAGGTCCCTTTTGGGAAAATGACAGATGGAGCAGGTGTACCTGTGTCAATTAGGAAATTTCAACTAGAAGACATTTTTGAAAGTTTGAGCGAAATCGGGTAACTTGAGAATCTTTGGAGGTAGAGATTTTTCACTTTGCCGGCATCTCATCGGAGCATGTGCTACTGCGTTGACTTCTCTTGCAGAGTAAAAAGAAAAGTCTTCAACGCCCATAGTACAGGCCAGGCGGGCGTGCCAAGCGAACTTTCAAATTTAGCCGTTTTGCATGAACCTCTCCATACATTATTTCAGCCTTGAAGTCCAAGAAAGCCGAAATCAGCGTACAAGCCTGTGCATTCATGCATCGTCTAGGTCTTCTCCTGTCACCCTGACAATCGCTCCATCAACCTTATCTTGATCTTTCTTTACTTCATGGCTCAAATTTCACACATGCTGAAATTTTCAATTTCACCTCCCCTCAACGAGGCGCCGGGCTCCAGCCACACGGCTGTTCCATAGCATCGCCGATTTTATAGATAACTTGATTTTGTAAAAATGAGGCCCTGGCGCTGATTCTCGTGTATTTCCACCAATAAAGCATTCCGTAAATGCCCCTTTGTTATACTGTCAGCGGCTCATTCGCACATGGGCTGCCAAGCAGGTACAGATACCCTGTTAAGGAAAGAAGCCACCGATCTGCCACAACGGCTTAAATATAAAACAGCAATAGGGGATAGAAGTTTTTGGTTTCAGCATGCGTTTCAGGCTGTGTGTTTCAATTGATATGTGAAAGTCGGGGGAAACCGTTGGCGCATCCGGTTAAGAGAGGTGTGGGTCCAGTAAACATCAGAAATAACATACCCCTCGAGAGCCTCCACTCAACCGAATTTGAACCCTTTCCTAAAAGAACAATCTTTTTCCCCCAGCTGTGCCTGTATTCTGTGGCGTCCTGCTTGTACTCTTCTTTTTACTGCGTGGGACCAAACGGTTTGCATTTCTTTTTCCTCACTATATATGCCCGCGCTGCCCACGCATTTTTAAATATCCGATTTTTTCGAATTCACTCTTTCCAAAAATGTCCAGTACGTTAGCGTCTACTCTGGGCGCCTCATTCGGTTCTGCCTCTGTTTCCAAAAAGGGAAACGTGGCTTCCTTCTCCCTGAAGGCCACCGCCATCGACACCTACGGTAACACCTTTGAGGCTCCAGACTACTCCATCAAGGATATCCTCAGGGCCATTCCTTCCCACTGCTACGAGAGACGCCTCGCTGAGTCCATGTGGTATGTCTTTAGGGACATTGCCTGTATGACTGCTTTTGGTTACGTTGCACAGAACTACATCCAGCTTTTGCCTTACTCGGGGCTCCGTTTCGCTGCTTGGGCTTTTTACACGTATGTTCAGGGCCTTTTCGGCACGGGCTTGTGGGTCTTGGCCCACGAGTGTGGTCACTCTGCCTTTTCCGACTACGGCTGGGTCAACGACACTGTCGGCTGGGTCCTTCACTCGTACTGGTTTGTGCCGTACTTCTCGTGGAAGTTCTCTCACGGTAAGCACCACAAGGCCACTGGCCACTTGGACAGAGACATGGTCTTTGTGCCTCATACCAAGGAGACTTTCATGAACAAGCACCACGCGCATTCGCTTGAGGAGATTGCCAGCGACTCTCCCATCTACTCTTTGGGCCACTTGTTGGGCCAGCAGTTGGGCGGTTGGATCATGTACCTTTTCACCAACGTGACTGGCCAGAAGGTTGCCAACTCTGCTTGGGGTATGAACCACTTCAACCCTAGTTCCGCCATCTTTGAGAAGAGAGACTACTGGTACATTGTCATGAGTGACATTGGTGTCTTGACCCAGGCTTTGGTCTTGTACACTTGGTACAAGAACTTTGGCGCTTTCAACGTTCTCGTCCACTGGGCCATTCCTTACCTTTTCGTTAACCACTGGTTGGTGTTCATCACGTTCCTTCAGCACCTGGACCCCAAGATGCCCCACTACGAGGCTCACCAGTGGAACTTCGCCAGAGGCGCTGCTGCCACCATTGACCGTGAATTTGGCTTTGTCGGTAAGCACATTTTCCACGACATCATCGAGACGCACGTGTTGCACCACTACTGCTCGAGAATTCCCTTTTACAACGCCCGTGAGGCTTCTGAGGCCATCAAGAAGGTAATGGGCCACCACTATCAGCATTCCGACGAGAGCATGTGGAAGTCCTTGTGGAAGTCCGCCAGAATGTGCCAATACGTCGACGGTGACGATGGTGTGATGATGTACAGAAACGTAAACGGGTTCGGTGTCGACCCCAAGAAGTAGATTATAGATAGAATTATGCTATACCGGGTATCAATGTGGGCGTGCGCCGTCTGTAGGTCTTGTACTTTTCTCCAAAGAAGGACTCTAGGTACTGTTCTTCGTAGGAAATCCGGGCTTCAAAGAACCGCTGGAGCTTCCATGCACCGACCAACAATGTGAAGGCGTTTTGGAGGAGGAGCTGGCTTCCCACAAACCACCAGAAAAAGCCGAAGTAGCTCGGGTGCCTTGACCAGCTGTAGATACCGGTTTCGACCAAAACGTGTTTTTGGGAACGCTCTTTCTGGACGTAATGGTGGAATGACGTGCCCGCCAGGTACATGGCGTATGTTCGGCAAAACTGGCCAAAAAGCAACACGCTGAGGCCCACCCAGAAGAAGGTCAGGTTGAACTTCCAGTATCTATGCAAAAGCCACGTTTCTATCATGGAGACAGCGTGGACAGCGTGGAGCTCAACATCATTAAGGATGAACAGATCGTCGTCCACGTTCTCCGTGTTGAATAACGCCGTGGTAAGGAACTCTAGCATGTAAAAGACGGTGTTCATTAGGGTGTATAAGGCGACCCTATTCCCCAAAGGAGACCCAGAAAGCACCAAGTATAGGAGTGCAATTGTAAAGACTATACCTAGGAGGAAAGCCTTGCCTGCCACGACGTGGAGACGAACAGCCTTGGGGTCGTAACCGGAGTACATATGCTGATTTGGTGTAATGCTGAGATGCTGAATGCTGGAAGATGCTGAATGCTGGAAGATGCTGAACGATGCAGATAGAGATGAGGCAGCGGCCAAGAATTTGTATTGACAATTCTATCAAAAAGGCTTTGGGTTCCGATCACCAATGGCGATATTATCGATATCAAAAGGAAGAATGGAGTCTTATCGGAGAAAAAAGAAAGGATTGGCGCGTATTGACATAAGCGAAAGAAGGTCGCGAGGCAGGACCCTGGAAGGCTGAAGGAGGGGTTTCACGTGTGATTTCAAAGATATGTCTTTCTAGCGTTTTTGGATTTATTGGTTTTTTTTAAGTTTCCTTTTTTCAGATATTCGGCGCCACGACGGAGAATTGGCGGTGAGTCCGTGGAAGGCGGCGTTTTGTCATTCTCATTGACTGGTATTATTGGCAGCACATGCGTATCTGCTAAGCCGGGAGTCAGAGGTTTTCACTAACTAGTGGATTTTTGGATTTGTGATTTTTCATGAGGTGAGCATCAAACCAAAAAGGTGAAGGTAGCGCTAGTTTTAGTTTAATGGGTATGTAAGGTACAACGACAATGGCTGCGAAATACGCAGAAGCGTGGATCAACTACGGTACTTTCGCTTCGTTGGTCTAATGAAGGAGCTTCTACCGATGCTGAAAGAACGTCTTGTTACAAGAAAGCAATTGCGTTGCTTCAAAAGTTGAAGTTCCATTTCATTTGGGGAGCCTATATCCACTCAGTTGGAATCGCTGTTCAGGTTTGTCGCTAAAAATTTGCCTTCACTTCCCTTGCTGAACATATAAAAATTCTTGGATCAATTGGATATCAAAATATTTGACCCGGTGTGAAGAAACCGGCTCCCGGAGATTTCTGGTGTTTCTTGTGAAGGCTCTGTGCGATACTTCAATTCACACAACTACCATACTTCAATTCAAACAACTACCATCAGAACCCCAGCTCTCATTGTTTGTATCCCATTCGAAATTCTTTGATTCCCTTTACTTCTTGTCGAATCCGCCGGACGTCTTTGCCTTGAGGGTAGTCCGTCAACATTGAAAAAACACAAAAACCCCCTCCACAATTACTTACCATGAAACACAAACACCAAACTTACTTCGAGATTTCAAATAAATAAAATCAAGCTTATCTACCCCCTCCAACTGCCCCACCTACACGGCTCTTGGGTGCCGTTTCCGTGGTGTACGGGTGCACTCGCTCTACCGCTTATCAAGCAGTGTCTAACCATCGCAACTACTAGAAGCCATAGAAATCGTTAAAATGTCGCTGTCTTCCCGAAAAAAGCTCCTTCTTATGGGCCGCTCCGGCTCTGGAAAGTCGTCCATGCGTTCCATCATTTTCTCCAACTACTCCGCTTTTGACACCAGGCGTTTAGGTGCCACTATCGATGTGGAACACTCTCACCTTAGGTTCTTGGGAAACATGACACTTAATTTGTGGGACTGTGGAGGACAAGACGTATTCATGGATAACTACTTCACGACACAGAAGGACCATATTTTCAAAATGGTGCAAGTGCTTATACATGTGTTCGACGTGGAGCTGAAGCTGATTAACAAGGACATTGATATCTTTGTCAAGTCGCTTACGAATTTGCAGAAGTTCAGTCCCGACGCTAAAATCTTTGTTTTGCTTCATAAAATGGACTTGGTCCAGATCGACAAGAGAGAGGAGTTGTTTGTGATTATGATGGACAAGCTCCAAAAGATCTCAAACCCGTACCAGTTCAAGCTCGTGGGTTTCCCCACCTCCATTTGGGACGAATCCTTGTACAAAGCCTGGTCGCTGATTGTGTGCCTGTTGTTCCCCAATATGGATCTTTTCCACTCCAACTTGTTGCGGTTCAATGAGGTCTTGGACGCTGAAGAGATTATTTTATTCGAAAAAACAACGTTTTTGGTCATATCGTCGACGGCATCGATCCAGCGACAAACGCAGCGTTCCGGGCCTCTCAATGGCTCCGTCGATTCCTTGGATCCCAAGCGGTTCGAGAAAATCTCCAATATCATTAAAACATACAAGCAGCTGATCACCAAATTGAGAACAAGCTTTAACAACCTTGTCATTCGCGGCTCTAACGGCACAAGCTTCTATGTGGACGTGCTTACAGATAATTTATTCATTATGATTGTGCTCAAGGACCGTGTGGCCGAACAGAGCTACGTCAATGCACGCGAGGATCTTGTCATTCTTGAAAACATCAAGGCTGCCCGCCATTGGTTTGAGAAAATCGAGAATACAAAGTAGGGATGGGGAGGCAGCTTTCCGCTGTCTACTACTAAGTTTGAAGCCCCATTTTTGCTCCTTCAACCTTTCCCGGTTCCTTCCTCGGCAGATCTTTCCATCCATTCATAAGAAAGGCAAGTCACACCAGCCTTTTACAAAATGTGCTGATAAGCTACGTGACCGGTTCCCTGGAATTACTCCTTGTTGAAGTTGCCCTGATCGAATCCGTGGGTACGACGGTACAAGACCATAATACAGCACTACCCTAGTCCGAAAATCGGCCTTTCATTATCACCAGCTTTATTCGGCATTGCAAACAAAACCCCGTCTCCGAAAAGAAATTTCAATTACTATTGTCTACAGACACGCTCCCTGAAGCTTCTTAGGTTAGACCTGTGTGTTGCGCACCGCTATCGCTGCTCCTCTCGTATAGCTGGTATCGAGCGCGACATCAACTCAGAAAAGCTGAGAAAAAACCTCCACTCTCATCTCGGTGGAACCACATTTGCTATCATATTAGCGAAAGAATTCCTTCTTTTTATCTGCTGACTCTTATAGCCTACCATGGGAAAACTCCTTCAATTGCTTGCCCACCCAACCGAGCTAAAGGCGGTGGTGCAGCTTCAGTTGTTTAGGGAATCATCCCACCCGCACGATCTATCCGAGTCTCCTCAGACATTGAAACGTTCCTACCAGCTATTGGACGCGACTTCCAGGTCCTTTGCTTCCGTGATCAAGGAATTGCACCCTGAGTTGCGTGATTCCACCATGATCTTCTACTTGGTGCTAAGGGCTTTGGACACCATTGAGGATGACATGACGATCGACCCACTGATAAAAGTGCCGTTGTTGCGTAACTTTCACGAAAAGCTTAACACAAAGGACTACACTTTTACCGGCAGCGGGCCCGATGAGAAGGACAGAGCTGTGTTGGTGGAGTTTGACACAATTTTGGCCGAGTATCACCGCTTGAAGCCCGAGCACCAGGACATTGTCAAGAAGATCACACTTAAGATGGGCAACGGCATGGCAGACTACATTGTGGACGAGAACTTTAATACGAATGGTGTGGCTACTGTCGCCGACTTCGACTTGTACTGCCACTACGTTGCTGGCTTGGTCGGCGAGGGCTTGTCCGACTTGATGGTTTTGGCAGGATTCGCCGACAAGCAGGTGCAAGCTGACAAATACCGCTTGTCCGAGAGCATGGGTTTGTTTTTACAGAAAACCAATATCATTCGTGACTACCACGAGGACTTGGAGGACGGCCGTTCCTTCTACCCTAAAGACATTTGGTCCAAGTACACAGAGGCTTTGCCTAATTTCCATAAAAACGAGAGCGAGAGAGAACTGGGCGTTCACTGCATCAATGAGTTGGTGTTGAACGCCTTGGGCCACGTTACCGACGTGTTAACCTACTTGTCATTGATCACGGAATCGACCAGTTTCAACTTCTGCGCCATTCCTCAGGTGATGGCTATTGCCACCTTGGCAGAGATTTTCAACAACAGAGAGGTGTTGGAGCGTAATGTGAAGATCAGAAAGGGAACTACATGCAAGCTCATTCTTAATTCGAGGACGCTCCCAGATGTGGTGGAGATCTTCAAGCACTACGTGCGCGTTATCAACAAAAAGCTGGACGTGAAGGACCCTAACTACTTGAAACTTGGCATCAAGCTTGGCGAGATTGAGCAGTTTTGCGAGGACATGTACCCCAGTCCCAAGGCTGTGCCTGCTGGTGCTGAAAGAGCGCCCAAGCCCATTGCAGAGAACATTCTCAAACGTGGTGATTTCGACATGAAGATCGCCAAGCAGGTGAGCTCAGAGACAGCAATGTGTGATTTGCTGCTTGTGGCCGCCTTCATTGCGCTTGTATCTCTCGTGAGGTGGGTGCTTAACTGAAACGATTAACGCTGAATTTTCTTCTAGGTTGATTTCTTGGTGCCTTGGTTCCGATTGGTTCCCGGTCCTGTACCGTGTGGCTCGGCTATGTAGTAATCCCATCCATGATGGCATGACGTACAGGAGTAGATAAGCACACACTACTTTCCTTTAATAACACACTTGTCTTCTTTCGAACACAATATAAGGATCTAGTGGCCTTTTCTTGATATAAGGTCAACTTTTTAGATCTGGACATTCATCACGTCATCAGGCTCACGGCAGCGTCTTCCCTATAGTTACCGTAAACAACGCCACAAAACCTAAATTCGAAGCTTGGCTTCAGGGGAAAACAAAAAGCAATATAGCAGAACGTCAGTCGCACTGATCTTTTGCAAGGTACCAATTGATTGACTTTTTTTTGGTTAAGAAGCTTTAAATTTTGGATTTGAGTGCTCAGAAGTATACGTATCTTCAATTCCGCCCATTGTGAGCCGATTACAATCAAAAGCTTAGACGAGCATTGATTGTCATTTACCAGGAATTCCGATCTGGTCATCCGAAAATCCTCAATTCCCATTACCTTGGAAATCCATATCAAATCCAAAGTATGGCTGAAGAGATTGCTTTCGCTGTGAAGCGAATTACATGGTCCCAATACGAACACGAGACGCCCATTCTTCTCCAGGAGGCCAATGGACCTTGCCCGTTGATAGCGCTTGTCAACACACTCCTTTTGCAGAACGATGTTCTTCAGCGTGAAGCCGATTTCAACCCTAAGAGCAAAAGCGTGGGTGGAGCCGCACGTCATACTGAAAGTATAGGCAAGATTCGGGCACTTCTACACCGCCACCTTGATCGAAACGTGCCGTTGAACGAGGTTTTGGCTTGTTTAGGCGATGTTTTGCTTGACGTGTACGACAATCTGTCTGTCGTGAACCGGCTTTTGGAGAACCTTCCCCTTCTCCACACCGGCTTGAGCGTCAATCCAAATGTCTACCGCGGCGGCTTCCCACGAGACTTGAGTTCTGAGATTTTCGAGGCTTTTGGACTACATTTTGTTCACGGCTGGATTTGGGATCCTGCGGTGGATTCTCGAAAGGAGTACTTCGAACGTCTCCAGACTTTTGACGATATTCAGGACTTTTTACTTCACCCAGACGAGGATCCTGCTGCTAAGGCGGATATTAAACGGTGGCTCGATAATCATTCCACTCAGTTGACGGCTCATGGACTCAAACAACTTGACGAGAAGATTGCACCAGACTCTTTGGCGGTCTTCTTCCGTAACAATCATTTCATGACGATCTATAAAGCTCACGACCATGATTTCTATCTGCTTGTGACGGATCTGTCTCTTCTGGGCAAATGTGTCTGGCAGCTGATGATTCTGGTTTCGGGCAGCGAGGACTTGTTCTTTGCTGGTAACTTTGTGCCGATTCTGGAGAACTCAGACGTGGGGCTGTTCAATCATAATGAGGACTTGAACCTCGTGAGACAGCTTCAGGAAGAGGAGGATGCGGCAATGGCTCAGCGGATGCAAAAGAAGTACGAGAAACGTACACCAGCTCTCCCGAAAGAGAAGACAGAGAAGAAGGAGAAGCACGCCAAGAATGACAATCTGGATGTGCCTAAGAAGAGCAAACTTTCGTGTGTGGTGGTGTAGGCCTTCACTGGATGAGGGCTACTCTCATAAGACATTTGGCATCACGAACTGTTGTTTTATTCATTTCGAACAGGGCGGCCCCCCCCCCCTGGGTCCTCTGTAACAATTTACTGTGGTACTTCCTCAATTTATAATACATGAATCTACTCGCTGTCGTTTCCAGACTCGTCCTTCGAGCCGTTCTCTGGTTGTTGGCTCTTTTCTGGAGACCCGTCTTTATGGTCGTCGTTACCATTCTCTGCAACTTCCTCCTCGTCTTCCTCCTCTTCATCTTCATCCTCACCTTCATACTCCATAGGGTCGTATTCGGAACGGATGTTGTCCATGCGCTTCAACTCACTAGTATTAGGCTCCCTGATCTTCAAGTCGATGATATCAAAAGTGCTGTCACGCAAGAACTTGTTGATTTCGGTATTGGCCGATGCACGGTGCTTTTTGAGCTCGACACGGCCTGAAATGGGGTAGTAGTAGGCGGCACGGCGTTTCTTGGAACCAGCCAGTTCTGGAACAAATCTCAAAGCAAGTTCCTCGTCAGGTTTGTTGAAACGATGGTACACCATATCGTAGTTTTTGTGGTGAGCAAAAGAAAACAGCTCCAAGTCCTGCTCCTCTTCGTCTAGAAGATTCAGCGGCTGCTCTCTCTCGGTAGACTGCAACTTTTCTTTGAGCGCGTCCAAGGAAGCCTTATCCTTAGCCTGGTAGAAACTGACCCATTCACCGTCCTCCGAGGTGATTGGCTTATAAACCGCCGTGGACAATGCATCCTGCTGTAGTTGTTCATCGTAAGCATCTTTTTGCAAACGCTTGGCACTCTGCAATTCTCTGAAAACAGAGGCTGAACCCGTGAACTTGACCGACAAGTACTTGGTGTCCATCATAGAAGTATCTGGAAGAAGGGGCCACGCTGCCACAGCACGCAAGTTTTTCCTTCTAGGGTGTCTGATTTTGGAAGTGTCCTGCAAGGTGTCCTGGGCATGGTCGAAGCTCTCCTCCACGGCCTTGAGCTGAGAATCTGGATCCACGAGCTCCTTGTGCTCTTTCTTTGGCTCAGGGGCATCGTCAGCCTTAGCAGCGGCCTTATTTTCGGCGATATACTCGGTTCTTCTCAAGAAAGACACGCCGGGCTCCAGCTTGTTGACTCTGCCAATGCCTGCGTCTCTTAAAAGAGCACGGTCTTTAGGGTGAAGCAGGATCTCCAGAGGCAAGCCGAAAATGGCTCCCTCGTTTGAGCCGCTAAGGTAACCTTCGTTGTTTAAAAGGTTGAGCGGCATGCCGTACTCCTCGTCGACCTGGCCGATGAACTGGGAGAAGTTTTCTTTTCTGAAGAGCGAACTCAAAAGCTGTTCGGATTCTTTTTCTGGAGGCACATGTTCGGTTAAATTGTACTTGAGGAATTTTGGATTGAGCGGCGGAGGCGGCAAGTTGTTTATATACCGTGCCTTGGCGATGTAGTCCTGCCTGACGGGTTTTTGTGGTTTGGACATGGTGCTGAAGGTGTTGATAATTTCTCGATTGGTTTTGGGTGCACCAGGTGCACTCCACCATGGTAGATTGAGCCAACTGCTTTGCAAGTCTTAGTCTTTTGAGGAAAATGTAATTGAAGTGATTTAAAAATGATGTTTTTGAAAAAAATAATTGATGACGTAGGAATTCGAAAACATGCGTTCTGACCTGGGAACGAAGTGGGTGAGATTGAAGTGTGTGAAACAGTCTATCTACGTATATTGTTGTTTGTAGAAGTTCCGTCCCTTATCTCAAGAAAATGGGCTTTTTCTTCCATGATTTTGCTCGAATAGCTTTAGTCTCTTGAAGATACGGGAACAACATATGCCATCCTATCATTGAAAGCAGAAAATGAGCAACTCTAGCAGGTGGAGCTGTCTAAAAAACTGTTTAGTTATCTTTCCGTGATACAATACTGATACAATACTCATCTTTCTTCCTGTCATCTCTCTTCCCCTATTAAGCTAGCAATGTTGATCAACCTCATGCTTCACAATCACCCGCCGCATCCACTACAAAACCACTAATAAATACCACATATATTGCTAAACTTTTAACCCTCGTACTGTGTGGGGTCCTCGTTGCCCCAGGTCAACACCTCATGAGAATCAGGCTTGTTCAAGGCCTCCAAGATGTTGATATCCAAGTCGATCTTGCCGCTGTGGGAGGTGTCGTCCAAGGCGTCCACTGGTGGCTTGGCCTCTGGCAACACGGCCAAATTCTCGGGGATTCTCTCCTTCTTTGCCGTCTTGGTCAACACAATGAATCCCTGGAGGAAAGACCATTTCAACAAGATTTCGGCTTTAGGCACTCTGTAACGGTGCTCCAACTCTAGAAGCTCGGGGTCCTGCAATTTGTAACCCTGCGTAAGAGGCGAGTAGGCTTCAACCAAGATATTGTGGGAGGCAAGGTACTCTCTCAATTCAATCTGGGGTAACCATGGGTGCAACTCCAATTGGTCCACAGCGGGCTGCACAACCAAACCGTCCCAGTTCAAAAGCTCCTCGATGTGGCGTTTTCCGTAGTTGGAAACACCAATTGTGTTGATTTGGAGAACCTTGTTGGTGGGATCGTGCTGGAATTCTTGAAGAGCCTTCCAGGTGCCGATTCTCTTTTCCTTGTTGGTCTTGGGCGAGTGGATCAACACCATATCCACGTATCCAAGGTATTCTTTCACTCTGCCAGCAATTGCCTCAACAGCAGCCTTGGTCTCTTCATAACCATGGTCTGCATTCCAGATCTTGGTGGTGAACCAGATATCGCCTCTTTGCACTTTACCATCGCTGTCTTTCAAAAACTTGGCAATTGCCTGAGCAGCCTCCTTCTCATTGCCGTAAACAACAGCAGAGTCAATGTGGCGGTATCCTTGAACCAAGGCTTCATACACCAAATCGTGGGTTTCGGCTGGAGGGATGGCATAGACACCGTAGGCGGCCACAGGGATATGCTGACCATTGTTGAGCCTATACTTGGTCGCTCTGGTCAATTGTCTTGATGTGGTGATGTTGGACATGGTTTTTGGAGAAGAAAAGTTGGAAGGAGGTAGAATGACGTCTGTCTAGGAATTGTAAAACAGTGGCGGCAAGGTTGCTTCCCACGTGATCTAGCATTTATACTTTCACGGAATGACGCCGTTTTAGGTGGGGAGAATGACCATTTGCCGGAGAATAGAGCCACTGAAAAAGTCTATTTTTCCGATCTTTGTTCGTTGCTTGTATGGAATGGGGATTGGCAGAATGGCGACAATGCACACAGAGGATCCGGGAATCCAGGTGAATCAAGCGCCCCACGAGGTTGATAGAGAAATCTACGATTAGTCGTTTCTTGGATTTATCCGCTCAAAATAGGGTTTATCCGAAGTTTGGACGTGCTAACCCGATCTGCGTTGACGTTGTGCATCGATCTGCGGAGTGGTATTATTCCGGTTCGCAGGTTTCACGAGCACTTGACAAGATTCTAGAAATTTCCACAATCTGAGTTGAGATAGGTCTCTTCTGTAGGGTTTTTGGATTATAGAAGATTTTCATCCTTCTAGTGGCGAATCTATAAATAGGATAGAGCCAGCCGCACCGGGTGGAACTTTCGGAACGTCATGGAAAGATGCAAAAGGAGAACAACAATAACAAGGATTTGGGAGTTTGAACAAAGCTCACTTGAGAAATTGGCCTCGATCCCTGTAGGTCCTATTGATGTTTCGTTACCGTTGTAGTGAACAAGGTAGCCACCCAATACCTCAAAACACAACTAGAGTCCAAACTTCTTCCTTAGACGGTGCATTGCTATATGTACCATACAAAAAATAAACGCACCTCCATCAGGTCAGAGGAAAATAAGGACCGCTTCACAGTTAAGCACTTCAGTAGTACATATCAGTGCATGATTGTGCATGGCCTTGCAGATATTCCCGACTCCCGCATATCGCATCTCAACACCAACTAAGATCAAACCCACAAATTTCAAAAGAAAACAAAAAAAAAAAAAAAAAAAAACCACGAAGCCTTTCGTGGAAGGAAACGCTGATGAAGGTTTCCTTTTTTGGTAAGCTGGTAAACCAACCACCCTGCTGCTGCTGAGGAGCCGCCAAACTCCCATTGAAGCTTCACCAAATTGAATGAAAGCTTCGAGCCATGCCCAAGCGCCCAGCTGCTGACTCCAACTGGACACTTTCCTCGGCAGTCATGGCTCAACCAGCCGAGGTCAGAAGAACCCACAGAACTTGCCCGATCGGCTGAAAATGAAAAGAAATGAAGCATGTTCCACCAAGATCCAAAAAGTGCCCATCACGACGGAACATTTTGAATTCTAACAGGCAGAGCTTCGACCCCAAGGGACGAATCCCACAAATGACATGTCCGGCATCACAGCAACCTGTCATGCCCCAGGCTGAGGAGACCTAGTATAAAATCCAACAGAAACGGCCTACCCTGTCGGAAGTCCAAACAACAGTATCCCCCAGAACCCAACTCCTGTTTAGAAGGAGGGCCACTAACCCATTTTCATTCTGGCAGCGTGACCCACAACCAGAATTCCGTCAATGCCACAAGTGCCATTCCCCCAGATCCCTTCTTTCACCGAAGCAAAAGAGACCACATAGTACGACCTGATGGTGTGGTCTAGCCATCGGAAGGTGCCCACAAAGAAAAAGAAACCCCCAGGAATTATAAGAACAAAAAGAAAAAAAAAAAAAAAAAAAACAGAAGAGAGCAGCCCTCAAGCAGAAGAATCTATATAGCACCGTTGCCGACTAGAGTCAGTAGTCGGCTGCAGTGGACCCCTTCACTTCGGCAGCTTTTTGTACTGTTCCACGACAAACTCGTCTGAAACCAAAAGGGGCCCTCTTTTGATCGCCAGAGTCGTTCGTCTATGGTAGAGAAATCAGCTTTGTGTCCTTTGACCTTCTGTTCCAATGCTCCTGGTGAAGATTCGTGATCCACGTTTCGTAGCTCCACCGGTAAGTTGCCCGAAAAGCTTCTCAATGGCTCTGCTTTGAAATACAGCAAGACACGGGCCAAGCGCCTCGTTGGATTTCTTGTAAAGCAGCACCAACTCCCCTCTTCACTGATTGCACCAGACCAGAATCTCCAGTCACTAGAGCTTCCTTCTCCCAGTATCTCTTCACAACAAACAGTAGTACCACAGCGGTAGTACCAGAATTTAGCGTCTTTGATTTTGATAGTACCAGCTTAGTGTCACCTCAAGCGTACCAGCTAAGGTAGCAGATGTGAGGTATCCCGAGTATCAATCTGGGATGCACCAACAACAGCCCAGAAGGTCTGGTAAAGTTGTATTGGTAATTCGGCAATGTCGTGGGGTTAAAGCAACCTCCTGGTGGCATTACCTGAGGTAATTGACTTATCGAAACCCCACCACACTGGCATTTGTAGAAACCGTCAATGTGGTGGAACATCAAGTCGGTCCTCAAAACCAAACAAGTAGGTTTCAGGAAGCAGCAGCAGTTATTCCAACGCGGCAAGCCTCGATCTTCTTTGCAGAAGACAGACGAAGAGTGCTAGGTGAGGTTTGGCTGGCGGCGTTGGCTGCAAAAACCAGAACAAACAGAAGAGACGAAAAAGGCGAGTCCAAAGGAGAGAGTGACTCAGCAGTAAGGATTGGCTGAATCGGGCCATTTTTAAGAGATTGTAGTGGTTTTCGAACACTTTGGCGGAAGTGTTAGAAAAAGACAGTGGTCACAAGGAGCACAAATGGTCGCACTCTCAAGGTGCTTATATACTTTTGGTAAGCGAGAGTCAGGGGGCCAGCAAGGGCTCTTCAAAAGCTGGTTTATTCAGGGGGGCCAAGAGTTAGATGTTGAAGGAAAGATAGGGCTAGCCAGTTAAAGCGTATCGTGATAAGCTGAAGCTCTCCATTTACCGTCTTTCTCGGGGACCCTGAATAATTGGGATTCATCGAACGAGTTTTGAGGAAATTGGCTCTTTTTGCTCTTACTGTTAAGCCTGGTCTCATCTTGATGATCGGCCTACTTCCCTTGTGGTTGAGATCTAGTGTTTCTCCAAGGACGAAGCCACCAAAAGTCAAAACTTAGACTTGGCAGAGGTATTCAGTGGGAGGCCTTTCAACCCCTTTATTCTTAAAACATCAATCGGACAGTAAATATTAATTTTCTTTCCTGGTACTCCACTGGAACCAGTACCCTGAGACATCCATAGCAAAGGCATTGACATGTCAAGAAACTGCAACCTGGGCAACCCTTTCTTTTTCTTCAAGTAAGAGTCTTCTTCTGTTAATAGACTCAAAGTCTTATTAACATCTCATCGTCTTTAGCAGTTTGGACCCCCCACTCTATGAAGCTCTGGTCTCTAAGCCAAGTTGTTCAAAACCGCTACAAAGCCGCTACAAAGCCAAAACACCAATTTTCAATCTAGTAGCGTTTCAATCAAAATAGCAGCTTTTTACTATTCCATCTTGACCACCCTTCCAGCCGTCTACTAGCACTACAACACCACAGCCTTGTAGACAGGTCCTTATCAATAAGCGGTCATAACCGGACGGCTGAAACCGCCAACTCCCGACCGAAATCCCATGAATTTCTGTTTAATTCCACAAGAACTATAAATACGGGCAGATTCCCCAAATAACCTCACCCCCTCCATCCCTTTTCATGCCACATCGCCTCCTCGCCTCAGTGCTTGCTCACTGCCCAAAGCGCACTCTTACCTCACTGTATCAACTACAACTTATACTCAACCCAACATGCTGACCCGCAAGAAGACGCTCCTTAAAGTTATCATCCTCGGCGACCTGGGTGTAGGCAAAACCTCCTTGATGCAGCAGTTTGTCAACTCCAAGTTTAGCCAGCAATACAAGGCCACCATTGGCGCTGACTTCCTCACCAAGGACTTGACAATCAACGGAAAGACGGTTTCTTTGCAAATCTGGGACACAGCCGGCCAAGAGCGTTTCCAGAGCTTGGGTGTTGCTTTCTACAGAGGCGCTGATTGCTGTGTGCTTTGCTACGATGTCACAAATGAAAAGTCGCTTAACAACTTGGCGTCGTGGAAGGACGAGTTTTTGGTACAGCTGAACGTGCTGAACCCGCAGGACTTCCCCTTCATCATAATAGGCAACAAGATTGACGTGGACGAGTCCAGGAGGATCCCCTCGTTGCAAAAGAAGTTGATGAACATCACCAACAACCAGTTGGGCGGAATGAACTACCCTGTTTTCGAGACCTCCGCAAAGGACTCCATCAACGTCGAGCTGGCCTTTGAGGTCGTGGCCAAGATGGCCTTGCAGCAGGAGGAGTTGAACGAGGGTGCTCGCAACGATATCAATGACGATTACAACGATGCCATCAACATTCATCTGGAGAACGAGTCCAGGGGTTGTGCCTGTTGAGTGTTAGGCAGAAGTGGAGCTCTAGAGAGAGGTAGTCTTTTTTTTTTTTGTCTGTATTGCTAAGCTCCATTTGGAGGTGAGATGTCCGGAGTCGGTTTGCCCTGGAGCTAGATTCCTGGGCTTGCGCCGTTGGGTAGCTCTCGCCTGCTACAGCCTACGGCTGCTTACATTTCGGGGAAAGACCCGGAGTCGCCCCGGTCTGTCGTCAATAAACCGTAACACGAGAAAGTGTAGAAGGGGGAGAAGTGGGAGACTAAGTGGGGCTGATTTGAGAGCTGATAGAAGAGCACTTCGTTCGCAAGAGTATGATAAAGCCTTTGAGAGTTTATTATGCTCTATGGGTCTCTGATGGTGCTTTCTTGGATACATGCCCCTCACTCATTCAGAGGGAAGTCTATGTCTCCAACCTTCTAGGCCTAAGCTCACCATTACCTGTTCACTTAAACATCATACTCATTGTGGTTCTATTGATCTAAAATGAGCACTGACTGAATGTCAATATTCACCGAACAATCTCCATGAGACTATTGCAACTAGTCTCCCATTACCTCCCAACAAACTCTTCAATCAGCTTAATCAAAAAAAGCTTTCATATGCTTTGGCCTTCTACACCCCCCTGATAATACAATGTCTAAGTAGGATAAGTAGTACAAACAATAATAAGAAAGAGCCACCCCCATCACTTGTTGATGCACTGGCAGAACAAACGCAACAAACCGTCCACAAGCGAGTTGCCTGTTTTGATGTTCTGGAACTGATTCTGGCCGCCATGACCCTGTTGTTGCTGGTACTGAGGCTGCTGTTGCTGGTAGTACAGGCCCAGCGAGAGCGGCTGCTGGTCCCAGTGGGACGGAAGCAGGCCCTGCGAGTTTGCCAAGTCGATCACCATGACACCGGTGTTTTTTGGATCAATGTAGTGCTTCAATCCACTTTCCTGGCACAACTGCTCAATGGCAGGCTTCAATTTGGCGATTCCGTTCGCCGAGTGGATACCTTTTCCCACTATAACCCGCAAGTGGGACTGGTTGGTCCGGATACACTCGGAAAGTCTCTTTTGCATGATCCACTCGGCCTCTTTCACGTAGAGGCCGTGGAGGTCGATTTCGTCCTCGGCCGAGTCGGCATTGTTTTCACGGAAAACGTACTCTGCCGCCTGTCTATTGTAGTTTTCAGCCTGAGCCAAGATCTTCTTCAGCTCTTCACTGAGCTCATGGGCCTTCTGCTTGTCTCCATTCTGGTACGCCTGCTGCAGCTGGTTCAGAAGCTTCTTCCGCTTCTCGTACATCTGGTCGGCCTTGTCTCTCAAGTTCTTGTACGTGTTGTCTGTGGCATGGTTGTAGTCACGCTGGTTGTCAAAAAGAGGTGCTCCTCTGTCGGCAGTGGCCATGGTGAAGATGGAGTTGGTTGTTCAAGCAGAGAAGCTTTTGGTGCAGGTGACAGCCGCGGGCGTGGATTGGATGGGGCGGGGGTTATTGGGGGCTACGTGGGGGAAATTTGGGGGAGAAAGAAAAAAAAGTGTTTGGTTTTTGAAGAGAAACGCGGGCCTATTTACACTTTTTCTTCAGGGGTTCTGAAGGTAGTTTGGGGTGGGATACAGCGGTGCTGGCTGTGATGATGCGCTGCATATAGAATGTTGACATATCAACACGGGGAGAAATGCCAGTGGATTAGTGCTTTGAAAGATTAATTTGAATAGATTCCAAATGCCATCACTTTTCGTGTTTTTCAAAGATTCTTTTTTTTGGGCAAGGTGCCATCGAAGATGCATGTGCACAGAATGCTATTGTCTGGCTGCGAGGAAAAACGGTGTAGCCGTGCGCAGCCGACCTCGGCTAAGAAGCGGGTAAAGTGATTTCGGAGTTTTATGAAAAGTTGCTTGATAGTTGGTTTGATAATTGAAGACTTTTTATGGTATGGCTTCTTTTTTGTTGTCGAGGTGTCGCCGCACGAGGTTACGGAAGCTGGTACCTTGCAGCGAAGATCTTCCAGTGGCGTATTCCAGGGCATAGGCGGCTTCATTTTTGAAATTGTTGGTTTTGATATTCCCTCTTCCATCGAAATGACAAGAGCCTTCTGCACCCTGTCGACATATTCATCAAAATCGAAAGCATTGAATTGTCCAGTCAGCTGCAGCGTCATCATGAGGATCTGACTACTGCAAGTTATTTAATCTTCGAAACAGAGCTTTCCTTATTTTTCATCCAAATTACACCATTTCTCTTTTATACTCGCCGAATTACTGCAATTGCTTTATTGATACACTTTAGAGCCCTCGAAAGTATGGTTCTTTGGCATTGCTACCAACACAATAGCCACCTTTTAGGACATAAAGATTGTTTATTTCTTCCCAGGCTCTGTTTACATCTTTTTTTATCTTTGATTAATCCTACCAACTTATATGAAAACTAATCCGAAAATTGACGGCGTAAAACTACTGTCTCTTCAGTGAACAATTTGAAATTGACATCTACTGCCAACTTATATTCACTTTTTATCTTCGCATAACAGCTGTCATCTGAACTCATCAAGCAAAGCGTCAATCAATCGAATTTCTCAGAGGATCAACAGTTGCTCATCAACACAGCACTCCCATAAGTCGGCTTTGCAAACTCATCGCAGATCAAACGACTGAACCACGTGGGTTGCAGATCAGGAACACTACAGTCAATTTTTTTAGCTATCCTATTATAAAATATGTAAGAAATCAAACAGACTGGGAGTCGCTTATTTCTTAGCAGCCTTCTGGGCAGCCTTGGTGACCTTACCAGCCTTGTCGGACTTCTCGACAGCCTTGATGACACCGACAGCAACAGTCTGTCTCATGTCTCTGACAGCGAATCTACCCAATGGTGGGTAGTCGGTGAAAGCCTCAACACACATTGGCTTAGATGGAACCATCTTGACAATGGCAGCGTCACCGGACTTGATGAACTTAGGCTCGTCCTCCAACTTCTTACCGGTTCTTCTGTCGATCTTCTCAACCAAGGTGTCGAACTTACAAGCAATGTGGGCAGTGTGACAGTCCAAAACTGGAGAGTAACCAGAAGAGATCTGACCAGGGTGGTTCAAGACAATAACCTGGGCGGTGAAAGACTCAGCACCCTTTGGTGGGTCGTTCTTGGAGTCACCACAGACGTTACCTCTTCTGATCTCCTTAACGGAAACGTTCTTGACGTTGAAACCAACGTTGTCACCTGGGACACCCTCTGGCAACTGCTCGTGGTGCATCTCGACAGACTTGACCTCAGTGGTGACACCAGCTGGGGCGAAGGTGACAACCATACCGGCCTTGATGACACCGGTCTCAACTCTACCGACTGGCACAGTTCCGATACCACCGATCTTGTAGACATCCTGCAATGGCAATCTCAATGGCTTGTCGGTTGGTCTGGTTGGTGGCTCAATGGCGTCAATGGCCTCCAACAAGGTCTTACCGGTGGACTTACCAGACTTGGTCTCCTTCTCCCAACCCTTGTACCAGTCACAGTTGGTAGAAGCCTCAATCATGTTGTCACCGTTCCAACCAGAGATTGGCACGAATGGAACAGTCTTAGGGTTGTAACCAACCTTCTTGACGAAGTTAGAGGTCTCCTTGACAATCTCCTCGAATCTGTTCTTGTCCCACTTAACGGAGTCCATCTTGTTGATAGCAACAATCAACTGCTTGACACCCAAGGTGTAAGCAAGCAAAGCGTGCTCTCTGGTCTGACCATCCTTAGAGATACCAGCCTCGAACTCACCAACACCACCAGCGATGATCAAGATAGCACAGTCAGCCTGGGAAGTACCAGTGATCATGTTCTTGATGAAATCTCTGTGACCTGGAGCGTCAATGACGGTGACGTGGTACTTAGGGGTCTCGAACTTCCACAAAGCAATGTCGATAGTGATACCTCTCTCACGCTCAGCCTTCAACTTGTCCAAAACCCAAGCGTACTTGAAAGAACCCTTACCCAACTCGGCGGCTTCCTTCTCGAACTTCTCGATAGTTCTCTTGTCAATACCACCACACTTGTAAATCAAGTGACCGGTGGTGGTAGACTTACCGGAGTCGACGTGACCAATGACAACCAAGTTGACGTGCTGCTTCTCTTTACCCATTTTTAGTTAGATTTAGATAGATGAGGAAAAAATGAGAATGGGGCGAACGATGGGGTTTTATATTCGCGAGGAAGGCTTGCGGCGGGAGAAAAAAAAAGTCGCCCGTACATGCAGGTGCCCATCGCACGACATTCAAAAGGCCGGCCCATACAATTTGACAGCTGTCTTGCAATTGGGAGGAATAAAATTATATTTCTTTGATCCTGAAGTATATTTCCACATTATATACAATTTTCAGCAGGATCAGATAAAAATAGCCCATTCTGGTGGTGCCCAATTTTATTCGGGTGTCGCGGCAGCGCGACATTTTGCCATGAAGAAGTCTTTTTTTTTTCTTGAGCCGCATATCCATGCATCGCCTGCTACAGCACGAATCAGACTAACGACGAGGGAAAATGAAAAATGGAGCTTGAAATTTCAGGGCATTGGGGCCGGCAATTTTTAGGCGGCGATTTTGGTAGGCATATGATTCGTATCTGGAAGGAGGGGAAGAACGTCACGTGCGCGCTGTGAGGGCTCAACCCTAGAACTCCGAAAGCGATATCGGCTTTTGCCTAAAGCAGTTGTCGGGCGTCAGTCAGAATAAGAGATTCAATTTACGGAATTGCGAACTCGTAGTATGGCAATTGGAATTGTGATGACCTAGAAGGGCATCGGTGTGCATAATTTCAGTCAAATCAGCCGTAGTCATCTCAACGAAAAGTGTCGAATGACGTTGCGGTATTATGCACTAACCCGATTGGATCATGGAAGAGGTCAATTGAGACGCTAGGGTGAGTTTGAATTAATTATTAATTCTTTGAGATCTGCTTCTGTGTTCTCTCACTCCTCATTTCAATGTATTCTGAGGCCTAAACCTGCGATGTAAGCCGATGGTTCCAACATGGCATATGTGGAATGAAGACGAAAAGTTAAGAGATAGTAAGCATTATGTCTAGGATCTTGAAGTGACGAAAAATGGGTGAGTTCTGCGTCTTCATGTAGTCTTCGCTATCATGTTGAACCATATGTGGATAACCATGTCGCCATACATCATGAGCTCTTGTACTCACGATTCGTTTTCACAAAAGTCAATTGATCTTTCTTACTCTCCAATCCAAATAAAGGTCCATCATAGATTTGTAGGTTTTGACTTTTTGAAATTCTCTGGTCTGTGAGTGAATTCTTCAAGTCGACATCAAACCCATAAGAACAGAAAATTTTCATAGTCAGGGTAGTTTGTGGGGCTCAATGTGGCTTCAGCTCTCGACGATTTCTTCTTTTAGTTAAAAACATTGTTCATGCTAATTTACAAGTGGCACATCATTTTTTTCATTAGCAGGGATTCGGCGCACTGTGGACGGTTTTTCGCAACCATTACGAACTGAACACCCTCTCAAAACCATTGCATAACTACAATTAATGGGATCACCAACAAAAAAAAGCGGAAACTTCGAGTAGGACTATTTAGGATGAAGAATCTGAGAGCTAGACGTAAATAGGCTTTCTCAAGAGCTTTTGGTAGGATACTACTTCGTGCCATCTGTCGTCAACTAATTCCAGAGACAAGAGCCAAACTCCATGTTATCGTTACTCGTGAATTAGTCTATTTAGTTCCTGGCCCGACGGGTGCGTTTTGCCGGACGATCGATATCTTCACCTAGTTTCTTCATGAGCTCCTCGTTGTTGTGCACCAGGTCTTGGTTCACATAACCAACTTGAGTCATGATGTCGTCACTTTCCGGAGGCCGATCGTCACAGGGGACTTCGCTGATTTCCTGTGAGTCCTGAGCCTTTTTGAGTTTTTCAGTGAGAGACTCCCGACTTCCCGCCAAACGACCATACTTCTGTTTCTCTCTCGCCTTTCGCGGCGATGGAAGCTTAATCGAGTCGCTTTCCTCTGGCTTCTGCGTCTCGAAATCATCGTTCATGCTTCTCACATAATCAAGAAGCGTGGTGGGTTTAGCCATGCTGCGTGGGGCGTAGATACACCAGGTGAGATCGAAAATGTCAGGCATCTGAAGATTGGCCTTACCAGCCAGTCGCTGAATCATCTCCCATAAATAAGCAACAGAGACGATAGGAATATTCCACTTTTTAGCAGCATTCATTTTGTTTTGCGACGACATCACCGACACCGACGACAGGCGGTCGCCACTGGTGTAGATGGGGCAGTCGAGCACGTCTTTGTACTTGTATTTGAAAAGCGACGGACTCTTCTCTTGAAGACCGTCCTTGAATAAATTAATGTTGACAATGAGCAAATCCCGCTTTGAGGCGAGAGTTTGGCAGAACTCGAGGTTGAGGTATTCCACGAGTTTTTCAATATGCAAAAGTTCCACTCCAGTGAAACCTGTAATACAGACCTTGAATTTTTTTAGCCAGCGGGACAAGCCCTTGCAAAGGTTTGCACCACGAGTCGTGGCGGACCTCTTTGTAGAAAATGGACCGCTCAATGAACCAGTCGGTGACAACATGGACTTCTTTACTGTTGATGCGACGCTTCATGTTGCTCGGAAGTACCAGAAGCATGAGACTGGCTTGAGGACCGCTTTTGACAAGAAGCACAATATGCGAGATTGTGTCGTCGGTGGCCAGCTCGGCGACTTCTCCGCTGTGGGATTCCACGACTTCTCGAAGCACCTTCTGTTGGGGTATCGAGAAACCGACGGGGAGAAACTTGAATCCGCTGAAAAGCGAGCTCTTCCTCTCCGGCGACGCTGGTGCCATCGATTTGGCGTTCTCATCTTCGAACGGTTCCCCCCAGAGCGACCCTTTGATCACCCTGGCCGATTTGGCACGAGAGCTCATGATCGAGCTCCACACATCCAGGCTCTTTTTCAAAGGCGCTTTTTCCGGCTCGGCCTTTTCCACAGGCTCGGCTCTCCCCGAGTAGAGCTTTTTCCAGACGAAACTGCCGCTATTGTACAAGTTGCTTCCGTCACTCGTGAGAACGTAGTCATCAAGATCTAGAGCGGCGCCTCGTAGAACAGAGTCGTACACCCAGAGCGGGTGCACCACAGGAATGCCCCATTGCTTGGCCATGGTGTATCTCTTTCCTGACGCCTCTGTACTCACCACCACGTCGCAAGACGGCGTTAGCGTAGTGCTCACTTGTGCACCTTTCTTCTCCATTGAATTCAGCACTTCGTCAGTCAGAAAAGCGTCAGCTAATGGTTCCAGCACAGCGCCGTCCGGTGGCGTCCGGAACTTCTCGCCAAAAAGCCTCAGAACGACGCCTGGAGGTGGTCTATCGATTCTAGCCACACAAACAGTGAAACGGTCAAAAACAGCTATCAGGTAGCTTTCCGGGTCTAGCCCCGTATCGTCGCCCGCGGTCCATCGCTGGTGGATTGTTGTTATGGCTTCCTGCGGTAAAAATACAACGTCGTGCCGGTACTTGATCAGGTATTTGTACTTTTCGGTGTTTCTGTTACCCACAATGAGGTACTTGACCAGACTCATCAAGTCCGTGTAATGGGTGCCGCCCAACGCTAGGATCTTATCTGCCATGTCGTGCCTTTCGTGGCCGTGGAGCCCCGTGCAGCAGAACGTGCGGCCCTGAAACGGCTTGTCCATGGTTTCATGGATTGGTGATGTGGATGAGGAAAATAAGCAAACTTGGGATTCGAAAAAGCACGAATTTGGTTGGGTTGCGACGAGGAAAGAAAATCTCGCGTGTAGCCTTTTTTAGTAGGCGGGCACAGTCAGGTGGGAGTGGAAGGACCGGATATGTGGGTTGAGTAGGAGTTGTAGATGTTTTGATATGGCTGCGAAATCTTCACCAAGTCCAGGGCACGCCATGTGTGTTTTAGGAAAGTGAAACCACGTGTAGATTTAAAAGTTTTTCTCGCTAAGTGGATTAATTGTTTTGAAGGGAGTACCTTGACATTGTTGCTGCGTTTTGGGTTGTGGTGCTACGTTTGGAGATGGGATGCTAAGGCTGATGGGTACTGCTACAGGACTGAGGGTATACTATGGCATATCGATTAGGACAGTAACTGGATAACACATGAGAAATTTGGTGAGAAACTCAAGAAAAGAGGTGAATATAAGCTTCATTACTTTCAAAATACGGTGTATGAATTGTTGTAACGGATCTCTGAAATCTAGAGGTCATGGAGAATGAGGCTGGTTGGATAACTTGCTGAACCAACTCTTTCGAAGGGTCACAATGGAAAATCACACATACACCACCCCTGGCTCCAACGGAAGGGGCCGGATGACCTAATAATTGCGTCAGCGGATCATCTAAAATAAGGCACATTCCGAAGAAACGAGCCATCTTAAGGCACGTAATTTGCTTACCTCGCTGGGAATAATGGATTCGATCAGCATTCTGAGTTAACCTTAACGGAGCCAGCACAAAGGAATAAGCTCTGATTCAGCAGCCCGTCAACCAGGCACGTTTTGCTCAATAATGTCGATCTTATGGTCTGTCCATACTCTCCATGTCAACAGCGGAGATCTGATTAATCTAGGGGCAGAGCCGGCTCCTTTAATCATAAAATCCAAAATTGCATCGAAATAATGGCTCCGTGATTTCAAGGTACACCGGTTTCACCGCTCTACGCAATTCCAAAAGTATATTGAAACAATGGCTCCTTGAGTACTCCAAAAATACACCGACTTCACCGGTCAACGAAAATTGCCTTGGCAGTCGTTATAGCAACGTTCACAAACGGCGAAAACCAAAATGATGCAACGCCACTGACGCTGGTTGCAAACTGACATCACCGAAACGACAGACCGCTGTGTCTTAAAGGACGAGAGACCCCTAATTACAATATCGGCACCAAGTGGCAGTGTCTCATGTGCTGATACGGACCTCAGCGGCTAAAAACGATATTGTTGCTACGTGGGATGGTTCTGCTAGAAAGGTTTTTGACGAGCCTTGCTACATGGCTTAGCGGTAACCGAGGAGAACTTAGATAACAAGCTTTTTGATTGTTGTCAATAGACAAACCGAATTTCGTAACAAGGGAAAGCAGGGGACAGGGAATCAGGGGCCAGAGATAAGAATAGCAGTGGCATGTCAAGGGAATTTAGAGCAATGCAGCGGGCGGTTTGGAAATGCACTTTTGCAGCCACCATCGGGAACATTATTACTGGATTGGGCAAAAGGTCTGTGGCGGGCCACAAAGCCAAGCTTGCTACGGTCCACTAAATGATTTCTAGCGAGGCACACTGCTGTTGAAGATTTTGTGTTTCGATGCACCGTAGGCTAAAATTGTTAGTAATTTGTCCTTGCGAGGCAGGCGGGAAAAACATGGAGCTACGAAATCGGCAACTACCAGCGGGGGGCCCTAGGCTTTGGCAGGCTTTGGGCAAGCCATACTGAGAGGAATGCTGGACAATGAGGCTTGTAGCATGAGGCTTGAAGCATGGTCTGAAGGGTGCAGCAGGCAGTTGATATGTGGATTGTGGAGCTTGTGGAGCTTCCAGTGGAGGAAGCGTTTTAGTAGAGGCAGGCCGATCGTAGCGATCGGGATGTTTCAGAATAGGCATAAGGTGATGGACCTCGGTTGAGGCACTTAGGGGGCCCGTGAGTCACGATACGGTCGGACGGGGGAGGCGATATTTTTTAGATTTGAAAATGAAGAAATAAAAAAATCACTATTTGTTTGGAAACACGCCATGGCATTGTCGTGTTTAAGCTTTACGAAGCGAGCCACGGTCCCCCACCGAGCCTTCAGCCATACACCATACACCGAGCACCATCGTTGTTCACTGTTCATTATTCCATTCATTCATCGTCTTATTCATTGTGCCTTTTGATCATCTTTTCTTTATTCTTCATTCTTTACTCTTTTTTTCTTTTCTTCCAAAACCTCCCTTCCAGAACGGCTGCAAGTCGGCGGTTGCCTTTTCCACAGCGGCTTGGCTGATCTGCTAGGTAAACAAGCTGGGCGGCTAAACAAACCAGCACCGATCCAGCAGGCGGCCTACTCAGTGAGGAAACCGCCGCGGCACATAACCAGCAGCAATAGAACCGCTTTTTCGGCGGCGGCGCCTGGGAAGTTGCAAAAGACGGAGAAAAAAAAAAAGAAGATATGAGAAGGAGGTGAAATAAATGAAAGAAAGAAAAGCAAAAAGATGAAGCTAAACTTTTCGTCTCCTTCGCAGGTCCAGAGCTTATTTCCCGTTTGCAGCCATTCGCGTCGGACCCTGAGGCCTGGCGCCACGCCTATACGGGGGTTCTGCGGACGGGGCCTGAAACTTCCCGAATAATCTCCTGCCGTAGGGTTCTCTTGCTTGAAGCGGCAGGTGGGTCTTTTTTTTTTTTGTTTCATCGCGGTTTGCTTGTTTTTCGCCTGTTTGAGGTTTGCTGTTTCGGGCGGCCGCGCCACTTTGGCACCTCCAAGAAATCCAAACAACAGCCGACAAAGCAGCGAATCAGGGACAATAACTTGACAGCGGCCGTCAGCCTGCGCTCGTGGCAGGGTGCCTAAAATCCGTGCACCAGCAAATTAAAACCACCATACTAAAAACAGCCGTTCTTGCCAGGCCGGAATTCAATTCCCCATGGTGGCGGTTATTTTTAGCCGCCGCCTCGTATGTGAACGCCAGCGGCCGTCCTGCACGTGTGCGGGTGTTGTTTAGTTAGGTGCTCAGCAGCACCTGCACGCCTGCAGGACAATTCACGCCAAAGCCCCCACGGCCTCGGCCGCCCAACTATAAATACAGCCATTCCCGCCCAGCACTTGTCTGCTTTTTTTTTCTTTCACATACAAACTCGTCACTCGCTATGCAATTCTCTACCGTCGCCACCGTCGCTGCCCTCGCCGCTTCCGCTTCCGCCGCTTACTCTAACGCCACCACCATCACCACTGACGTTACCGTGACTGGCTACACCACTTACTGCCCAGAGTCCACCATCGTCACCATCACCAAGTGTGAGGAGGACAAGTGCGCCCCATCTGAGATCACCGTCTCTTCCGCCACTACCTTGACTGTCACTGAGCCATGTGTTGTCCCAACCACCTACACCACTGAGTGGTCCACCACCACCGAGACCATTCCATGTGAGGAGTGCGAGCACAAGCCATCCACCGTTGCCGGTGAGTCCACCCCAGCTCCAACCACCACCGCCGCTGTCTCCTCTTACGAGGGTGCTGCTGCCAAGAACGTTGCTGGTGCCGTTGCCGGTGTCGCTGCCGTTGCCGCCGCTTTGTTCTAAGCTGCCTAGCATGTTGGATTTATTTTAATAACATACCACATTCTTTATATTCGGTGCTCTTGAGCGCCTCATTATTTTCGAAACAACGGTTTCAGGGTTTTAATTTACATTTCTAATACCATGCGAAACTTGTAGCATTGTGGTCAAGCCTCTGAAAATGCCCCTAAAAATGCCTCCAAAACAGGGCTCAAGCAGCGGGGGCTGTCAGCTGGCTTCGGTCGCGCATCGGTTTTCTGTCGTCGGCGCTGTATGCAGTCCGTGCGTCGGCGCCATGCGTTGAAACATTCCACTTTGGGAATTTCCCAAAAGGGGCCGACGTGCAGCAGCCTCCTTTTGCGCCCGCCCCGTCAACTTCCTCGTCCGATGACCGCCAGGAGCCACAGTGCCTGGAAATGTCGTCTCACTAGGACTTGGAGTTTGGGGGACCATGGTTTGGGGGAGGGGCAACTGGAGCAGATCCCCCAAAAACCTTATCCGCTCCCCCACGCCTAAACGACCCCTCCTCGGCACCTGCACCAGCGCCGCTCGAGCCATGCCGCCGATTGGCCAATCAGTAGTACCATAATGCAAACCAGCAACTATCTCCTCAGATTATCACCGAAGCGCCTCGAGTGCAATATGAGACAATGGGGCCATTTGAGCGGGATTGCCGCTTTTCTGTTAGGCAGACCACCCCCGGATATTTTTAGCGTATGTGGGATTTAACATTTCCCCGGGAAACCTGACCCGACCCTACTGTAAATAACATGGAACGCTGGATTTGTGGTGCCCTATTGGGCTGCCAAGACCCTGTTTCAAAGTCAGATCGTCTTAGCACCTGCGTCGCCTGACTCCATGGGGATGATTTTTCCACGTTTGGGGCGATGAAACGACGCAAGGGGAAATTGCTCAATACTGTGATATTGGTGATCCTCGGTGATTGAAACTTATGGGTGTTTCAGAATCGAGACGACGCCGATTTACGAGCGAAGAGCCAAGAAATGTCTGGTTTGTAGTCGCAAGGCGTTTTATTGTAGAATGGACAATGCTGGTTTGGAGCGCCAGGTTGGCAGCTCTTTGACGGTTTCACCGATGGTGAGAGAGTTGGAGCAAGTCGGATTAAGGTCAGGGTGGATAGGGAATTTCAGCTATGAAAGCACCTTTTGTTACGGTCGTTACATTTGCTGACAATGAGCCAGGCGGTTGCATTGCTGCTTTTCTGCGTTGGTACTGAATTCTCCGTTTCCTTGTCATTGGTTGGTTCTTCTTCATTGTAGCGAGAGAATGGATAGTTTGACGGTTTAAGGGTGAAAAGGCTTGGGCAAAATTTGAAGTTTAGCCGTCCGATCATGGAATTGTCCCTGAACGGCGGTGCCATTGTTTGGCTCGCTAGTAATGAGTATTGTTGGAGGACTCGTCCGAGATCTCGGGCGCTGGGAAGATAAGCGAGCGGTTGTGGTTTTGAAACTTTTTAATTTTATTCTTTCTAAGATTTTCTTTTGTGAAGAAAAAATTCTATTGGTGGTGGGACTGTCGATTGTAAGCGATTCGGTCGGTGTGATGATCGCTGTATCGTCAAGTCGAGAAACCTTTCATCAGATACCAAATGTGGGGAGCAAGCGATCCTTTTCTCCTTAATATTTGTCAATTGTGAGCCTTAAAACGTCGATGCCAATCAACAAATTAAACTAAGGTTCGATGGTGATTTTTGCTTCCTCGAGATGGATCCATTTCCCATAGCCGGCCCGATACGGTAAGCGTTCTCATGGTGGAAAAAAAAAGATCACGGCCCAATAGTCGTTTATCTCTACTCATGCCGTTCGGGTTTCTATTGTCGATATACGTGCTCACTTCGTTCTACACATCACATGTATCAAATTGGCGACCTCACGGCACGTTCTAGGAACTCGTACTAAATGTATCAGTCTTACTAAAAAATACCATCTTCTATCTCGACTATGATTCTATCTCGACTATGAAAGTGGCTAAAGACTATTAGATGGTCATTAGGTGAGCATTACTCTTTCTCACGAAATCAAGTATAACGATGCCGCGTAAAGACGCCTCTCTACCATCTCTATCATTGCACACTCTGACTCCAGAAATTGGCAACATGGCTTCGTGATAGCCCAATTCCCTACGTTAGCTGCCATCTATACTTTCTAGATGCTGCACGTGACTCTGAGCACGTGCAAAATATATCAACACTTTACCTCCTACTACTCCATTTCACACTTTTCAGCCACCACTTCAACTGGTTCCCCGCCACCTCCCACCCTATCCATGTCGTCAGAGGATCTAGCGCCGTTCCCCGCAACGAGCAGATTTTTTTCTCGATTCCAGGACGATTCCCGCAGCCCTAGTTTGCATCGCCAGTCCAAGGCCATTCATGTCAATAATTCCACAGCCAACTACCTGCCATTTAGCAGCCCGCAAAGCCGGCCAAAACAGAGCTATCCAATAAATTTGTTCAATCTACCCCACAGAATCAGTGTGGATGAGCACAGCAGGCCACTTCCACAGCATAAGGGTGCAGAGGAGATTCCGGTTTTTCAGTATGACCATGCCACCATGAGCGATCCCATCCTGTTTGCAGAGCTGATGAGGGAAACCGGGCAGCGATACGGTGCCATCAAGATCATCATGCCAGAAAGTTTCAATACCATGGCCAGAACGAATTTCCAGGTGAACCCCGATCTTTTTCAATTTAAGACGAACCGCATTCTTGCCAATCCAAAAGAGAACGAGATTTTGACGAGGCTCCGTTTCTACAATGAGCTTATCGGTTTTCATATTCTGCAGAGAGCAGAGGCTCCAGAAGTTGCAGTCAAGACAGAAGAAGAAGCACCTGTAGAGGGTTCACAAAAGGAGGAGACGTTCCAGCCAAAAGAGGAGCTTTCTGATTCACAGCCCAAGGAACCAAAGGCGGAAGAGAAGCAGAAAACAAAACTGCCCTTGTTTTTACAGAAACTACCGATGATGGACAAACGCCCGCTAGACCTCTTTGATCTATTTCGTTTGGTTATCATGAGAGGCGGTTACAACGAGGTGATCAACCGAAAACTCTGGGCCCAAATTGGCCGTGAGCTTGGCTACAAGGGCAAAATCACAAGCAGTCTCAGCAGCTCACTTAAGCTTTCCTATGCTAAGATTCTCTATCCTTTGGAGTCATTTTTGGGTCAAAGATGCGCTGAGGTAGCTGGTTTGGCAGACTGTCCTGGTGATGGAGAGCCACCTGCCAAAAAGCTAAAAGTCGAGCCTCTGGCTCCTCTTCTTCTTGGATCTGCGAAAGAGTACAGACGTACTGTGAAAGCTAAGGCAAGCAAGGGCATACTTCTAAACCAGCCGCATTTGATAGACGTGAAACCGCCTCTTGTGTTTTCGCCGAACTCAGAGAATGGTTCTGCTCAAGGAGAATCTAAAGCAAACAAAAGCACGACATCTTGCTCACTCACACCTGCTGCTCAAATCAACAGTTACTTGAAATGGATCAGCACAAACGCAGCAAACCTACAAGATGCCACGAGGCACGAGCCAAACGGAAAGTCAGCTTCGATATACTCCCTCCGTCAGTTTATTGAAAAAGATTGCAAATTCCAGGAGGTCTTGATTTCGTCCAATCCAGCATTTTTCGGTATCAACAGCGAGAGACAAATGTCCACGCCTGTGCATAATCTTCCGAATCATTTGACAGGTTTCCAGATCAGCGAAGAATCCAGCCCCATTTCTCCCCAAGCATTGGAGGACATTTATTGGCAGCGAGTGTGCCATGAAGGTGTCGACGACATACTCGATGGTTTGAAAATCGAAAACGGATTTTCTTTGCCTCACTTAGCAAACAGTTCCGGCTTTCTTCGAATAGGCGACGACTTCACCAACTACAAATTGCAGCTCAACACATCCAACCAGCATAGTGTGAGTTTCTCAGGATCGGAATCCACGAAAAGCCAGGAACATATCTCCACCGCTAGTAGCAAAAGTGGAACTCCAACTCCGGCGGATACTCCAGTCTCTTCGTCCAGACCTTCTTTTAATGGTGATACATCCACTTCTTCATCGCATAGTGAAGCACTCATCCTCAATTGCCAGCCATACATTTCCAGAACCATAGGCAACTCATTGGCTCCGTTCAATCTTCACAATATACCCACGTTACCAAACTCGCTTCTTGGAGCCCTTTCTGCTCATGATGTCAACAATAATGACATGTACAACTCACGCTTGAATGTTGGCATGACTTTCAGTTCGGAAAACTGGCATTCTGAAGATCATTTCTTGCAAAGGTGCAGCTATCACTTCTTCGGCAGAAGTAAGCGCTGGTATATCATTCCAGAGCTGGATTTCTCCAAGTTTGAGGATCTTCTACGTGACCTCAATACGAAGAAGGGCTCTAAGGTCAATTTGAACAGTCAGTCTGAATCCTGGCAAATCGGCGAGCTTCTCAAATTTCTCAGCATAGAGGACGAAAGTTTGAACTTCGAATACGAGTGTCTCCTTAATTCTCTTGAAAACATGGTGAATCCTTATCCAGAAGTCCGTGCATTCATCAACGACCCAGAGTTTCAGAAAATCATCGATTTTCAGAAGTCCAAGAGAGACAGCATCTATTACAACCAAGAGTACTTCATCAACCCGGAAATGCTTCAGAGCAGAGGGATCAGATTTACCACAACTTTGCAAAAGCCTGGTGAGATCATTCTTCAGTATCCCAAGTCCTACTCACTGTCCATTTCCTTGGGTTTGAACATTACTGAAGATGTCAACTTTGCATCCAAAAGCTGGCTTGATTATGCTCAGGATGGTGAAGAATGGCTCAAAAAGCAAGGACTTCTTCCGAACATATCGCTTTTTAAGCTACTTGTGAACATTGCCAGTTTGTACGAGAATAACTGCGGAAGTTTTGATTCAGACGTCTACACAAAAGCACTGCAATGTTACGACAAGCTCTTGGAGCAGGAGCTTGAACTCAGAAACAAGGTCAGGACCAGAGTCAAGATGAAGGAGGTTGTGATTGAAGAAAGAAGTATCCCTGATGCCGACGGTATCTCAGATGACAATCTCCAGAATTTGTTCCCATCGAAGATTTTGATTACGAACACCAAAGATAGTGAGCAGTTTTCTATGTCTCTCGAAAGCTTCCTTCAATACTCCGACGCCTTGGAGGTCCAGAAGAGAGAGAACCAGGAGACAAATTTACCAGACTTCATATCCTCGACTTCTCACAAGATCGAGCTTCATTTGTTTTTGTCCGACGATCGTCTCAAAAACTACCAAAAAGTCCTCAGTGGATACTCTATCGAATTTGACGAATGGGTCACGACTTACGAAAATGTCATGAAGGACGACGAGGAGGTTCCTTTCAAAACCTTTAAGAACTTGTTGGGAGACGGTCAAAAGATCCTTGCCGCCTTATCAAGTGCCCATCCTAGATTCAAGAGGTTCGTATCCAACGGATCTCGTGGAGCCCAGGACCTCGAACGTGAAAAGAAGATGAAAGTTTTCAGGGAATACGTTGAGAATTTAGACCATTTTGTTACTCACTGCAATGATGTCATCGAGGAGTGTCAAGCTGTTTTGTCGTTAAAGCACCAGCAAAGAATAAGAGGTGCATCAGAAAATAATGTACCTCAAGAACAGGATAAACAAGGAAAACTCTCGACATTGCTCGACCTTGCGAACAAAATCCCAAAGCTCAACTTCTATGCTGTCGAGTTCGACCAAGTTCTCGAATTCAAGAATGAGATCCAAAACTTTGATCGTGCATGTCGTAACTTGATATCGAAGCCTAATGTGCAACAGTCTGAACTCAACGACATGATCAATTTGGGAACCTCATTTGGAATCAGATTACCAATTCTCGACTTCTTGGTGAGATTACGGGACAGAGAGGTTTGGATCAAGACCTTCAACATCTTATTTGAAGGTGGTGATCCTTTCGCTGGAAAGAAGGAAGTGTACTCATTGTCTCATCTTCAGCAATTCCACAATGATGGCTTGCGTGTTCTCAGTGCTAAGGATGTTGATCATCTTCAGCAGGTTGATGCATGGTTGAAGGAAGGCAATTTGTACGACGAAAAGGTCAATGCCTACATTTTAAATCACAAGCAGCTTAACGAGATCAACCTCGATGAACTCGATACTTTGATTATCGATATGGAGGAAAAGGCCAAGGATATTAAGGAGAAACGACTTTTTGTATTCATGGAATCTTACCACAAGCTCGTCGATATCAAGGCTCAAGCACCCCTCGTTAAGTTTTTGCAGGACTACCAAACAACGATGCCTACATTGTTTACTGCTAAACAGATGATGGCTGATTTGGAAAAGTCCAAATACGACTATGACGACTCCGAGATCAAGGCTGATCTTGACAAGTCTCTCAATTGGTTGAGTAATTTGTGGTTGGCTTTGAAGAAAGTCAAGGCATCTTTTGGCTCCAGGGCAAAGAGACTGTTTGACACGCAAACCTTGAAACAAGCCGTGAATACAGAATTGGTGAAGAAACTCTCCACAATCTATACCAAGACTGCTACCAATCTTGCAGGTCAAGAGGTTGATCCTTTTGAACGATCCGGAGGCTATTTGTTCCTCAAAGATATTGACCCTGTTTACGATGAAAAACACCCGTTGCGATACTGTCTCTGTCGAGAATTTGAGGATGGAATCATGATTGAATGCGACCGTTGTCACGAGTGGTACCATATTTACTGTGTCAAGGAGAAACTGGAAATCGAGGAAAACGATGATAACTATGTTTGCCCTGCTTGTTTGCTGTTGGATTCTGACTCAATTCTTGCAGAATTTGCTGAAGAGAAGATTACAGATAAAATGATCGATGAGTTTGTTGCTTCTGGTGAGGATCTCAAGATTAAGCCTTCAAGCGAATTGGATGAGTTAAGGCGATTGAAGGAACAAACTGACGAGTTCAAGAAAACCTTCAGTGGCAAGTTCTGGAACTCTGAGCAGACAGCTCTCCTGGTGCACTATGAGGCTTTTATTTTCAGAAAGGTATTTGGTGCTCCGGTGCTTATAACTTCGATCTACGAGAAGCTATCTCTGTTTTTGAAAGAAAATTTGAACATTCTCCTTACAGCGAAGCCTGAAGAAGATGAGTCAAAGAATGTTGAGAAATCAGAAAACGAGATGGATGTTGATCGTGAGTCCCCAGCAGATAGTCCTTCGAAAGCTTCAACCCAATCTCCAAAAGATGAAACCATTTCAAGGGAGTCGGTCGCCAGAAGCCCCACAGAGCTCAATGAGGATCAAAGAAGATTCTACTCGCACAAGACCCAGCCGAGTGGACCTCTTCTTCCACCCCCAGTTCCTCAATTCTTTTCACCTCTTTCAATGGCCAAGCAAACTCCACAAGCTGAAGCTGAGAAGCCAACAGAACCTCATCCAGTTTCTGAGACGTCGCTACCTGAACAGCAATCCGAGCCATTGAAGGATGAATCTGTTGCAGTTAAGTCTCAGAGTGCTCAGAATGAAACAAAGCTTGAAACGAAGGAAGACAAGGAAACTATGGGTTTTTCTGGCCCTGAAATCACCTCACCTCTGCCACACAAGTCAGAGTCCAACATCCCTGAAAAGATTGAGTTACCATCACAGGCTACAGATGCAAAGCCAGAGGAGACCATCAAGGCGGATACCTCTACATCTGTTGTTGAAAGCGCCATCACACCCCAGCCCGCGTCTGAACCTTCGAAGAGACAAGATATTATGGATGAAAAGCCAGCTGACATCGAAATCGAGGAAGAAGACGAAACTAATGTTCTGGAAATCCTGAAAATTGCACCTGTTCGCCAGTCGGAATCTAGGGACTTACCTGAGACTGGGCAAGAAGGCCCACAAGGCAAAACTCAGCAGATAAGCTCTTCTTCAGTTCCAGAACCCAGAGCTGAGCCACTTCTCGAGGCCTTCAGTGCTCCTTCTCAACCAACAGCCGAAGCGGAGCCCATGAAAGTCGACACAAAGGACGCAGCGCTTTCGGAGAATACCACTTCATTGGCTCATGAGCAAGAGCTAGTCGAGAATGGTTCTCAACAGCAGGATCAGTCTCAACAGCAGGATGAGCCCATTTCGATATCCAAGGAATCTGAGCCACCTTCAGGGATTCCTGAACCTTTAGTGGAGCCTGAGAAAACAACGACTCCTGAGGTGGCGAGACTGCCTGTCGCAAAACCAATTGAGCCTGTTTCTGAACCCACAAAGTCTGTTGCTAACGATGAAGTTGAAAACGCAATCTCTGATTCTATGGAGCCTGCTGCTCCTTCTCAAGAGACTCCCAAAGAAGCAACTCTCGCTGCCACTGCGGAAGACAAGCAGACCCCTCAGGGAGCGCATCGTCTCGTTCAACTCACTGTTTCAACTACTGAATCATCAGACTCGCAGCCAAAGCCTGAACAAGCCGAACGAACGCAATCGAGTGACCCTGGTGCAAGCAACTCATCTTCGACAATCCCACCGTCAACTCAGCCTCCTGCTGTTGCTCAGGTTGAGCCTGGTGACGATACTCTTTTGGCATCTTTGGCTGCTGATTTCCCAAACACCTCAGCCTACCCCGACGAGACCTACGTGGACCAATCATTGCCTTTCATTTCGAGCGAAGCGAAACAAGAAGTCTCCCAAGATACCTCAACTGCACAATCCGCAGCCTTAGGTGAGATGCTCTTGGCTGAACTTGGGGATAACCCTGATAGTACAAGCAACGAGCAAAAGAAATGATATGATTCATTTCAGCATTTACGTCCACAGCATATAGAAAAAAAGGACCCCTAATGTTACATTTTATATCTGTTCTCTAGCATCGCATTGCTTAGAAGCATTAGTAGTATCGACCGCGAATATGTTTCTGCATTATCAACATCAACAAACATCTCGGATCTACCACACCTCAAAACCTGTAACATTATTCAGACCTCAACTCCTATTCTTCGTCAAATCAATTTAGTCGACCCTTAATATACAATTCATCAATCCAAATATAACACATTCAAAACATCACCGATGGGCACGATATATGATCAATTCATAGCGACATGCTGGGATAACTATGCCCGTGAGGGACTGCCGAGAAACCACATTACAGTGAGTGAAGTTCCCAAGTTGGTGACGGAAATGGAGGCCTTTTTGGGCGTTCTGACACTACTAACGAAACCCGAAATGGAGATCATCCAAAAGATGGCTCTAGACAAGCCCACGCTAAAGTTATTCCAGAGAGACGTGGAGCGTTTCGTTCTACGGCTTACAAAGACTCTGTCAATGGAGGAGTTATTGCATAGACGAGCAAACACGCTGAAACTTACACTAACGCGTCTTTTGGATAACCATACCACCTACTCGTTTCGTCCCAAGTCGCTGGACGACACGTTTTCCTTGAGAGGAAAATACGAAAGTAATAAGATTCCTGAGATTCGGCCGTATTCGGAACCCAAGAGGCTGCTGGTCAAAAAAGAGCCAATTAAGCTGGAGCCCACAATCCCCATTCCAGCCAGTGGACAAGCTGAGATCTCGGACGTCGAGGAACTACAGCGAAAGGTTGCCCATCTAGAAAGACTCTGCCTGTTGTACGAGGAGAAGCTCGGGAAGACAGGTCCTGAAAGACTAGATAGCTTCAAGAAGGCATTGGATGAACAGGACAAACTAATCAGGGATTTACAGCTGCAGCGCAATTCGAAGGCGGACTGGCTACATACTTTGCCGTTTGCAAAGCAATACTTCTACTCCGGGAATCGCCAATTCCCTGGTGTCGTTGTTGACGTTGTTGCGTTGTTCCTAGCATTTCTCATTATCCAGAACCTCTTGAAGCTCATCTACTACACTACGCTCTGGAGCATCTCCAGCCACATCTCCTTTTCATGGGTCCAGCAGGTGCCATGGCTTGAATACTGGGTCTACAGCTTCAACGAATGGCTTGAAAGTTAACCGGAAACCATAAATTATCGTACACAAGGAGAATGAAATGATATATTCAAATACATTCGTGGGTAAAGAGCTGCAACAACACACTTAGTTCATCTGCTTGACCAAGTTGTTGATGAAGTGCTCTCTGTTACCAGTGTCACCACCCTGGATGAAGTGGAAGAACTTTCTAGCTCTGAAACCACCGTTAGGGTTGGACAAGTGGAATGGCCACAAGAAGTTGTTGACCTGCTTGAAGTTAGGACCAACGGTGTAGATCTCGTGGATCAAGTCCTCAATGGACTGGATACCGTACTTACCCAAAGCACCCTCGATGATCTGGTTGTCAGACAAGGCAATTCTCTGGGTGTTGATCTTACCGTAACCTCTCTTGTAGATCAACTTTCTGACGGTAGCCAAGTTAGGGTAACCGTAGGTGATGTAAGGCTCGGCCAATCTGAGCAACTGAGAAGTGGCCTTGGTGACCTTGACGAAAACACCAGAGTTGATCTGAGTCAAACGGAGCAACTGCAAGATCTTTCTTGGCTTAGGTGGGATCTTAGAGATACCCTTGATTCTGATGACGAACACCAACTTTGGCTCGGCCTCAACGTAGAAAGAGTTGTTGGCCTTGGCCTCACGCTTGGCGTCAATCAAGGCACGCTCAGCGTCTCTGTACTCCTTGTAGTAAGCAGCGGTTCTCTCAGCAATAGCCTGTCTCTTCTCCTTGTTGGTCTAAAATGTTAGTATATCGCGTTTTACAGGGTCCCTTCTCAGTCCCGAAAGATGGTTAACTGATAGACAGCATAGCCGGAGCTAGTCATATACGAAAAAAGATTGTCATCTTCAAAAGGACCAGTCACTCAATGGTACATACGGCTCTTCTAGCGGCCTTGTCAGCGGCACGCTTCTCCAAGACCTTAGCGTCGGTCTTGGTCTTCTTGATCTGAGTCTCAGGTTTCAAAGTACTGGATGTTAGCATGAGGTTTGAGGAGCAAGCGGCGAGAGGTGTCAGAGGCGTTATGACGGCAGCCGTGAATTGACTGGTATTGGGGCATCATATTCAAGCTGTTAAGCTAGAGGGATTAAAACCCAACGTCAACAGAGCTGAGCTGAGTTGACGACATGGCCTTGCGGTCATGTAGACGTTATTGGCTTTCGCAAGAGACCAAGGTCTCCAGGAATAGCACTGTCATAACTGAGGCAAGGAACGAGTCCATGAAAAGCATATTCCATGGTTTCTGGTTCCAAGCCTCCTCCCCGGAGCAGCAGGCTGCCACCGGACGACACCATACCTCAAGCCGGACTCTGCCGAGCGAAAAGTAGTGATGATTTGGGTACATACGTAGCCATAGTTAGAGTTGGTGAGGTATGGGAAATGTGCGAAAAGGCGAGGTTATATAGTTGAGTGCGGTGAAGTTTTTTTTCAGTCCTGCAGCAAACACCCCGCGATGAGGGACGTTTTTTAGGGCTGCAGCCCTAGGAATTGAGTCTTTGCAGTAGATGGTCCAGAGCGGTTTTGACCGTAAACGGTTATATCCAGAGCTTTGTGATGTTTCGAAGCTTTGGGCCATAATTTGAATCAATTGGACATTTTTTTGAATTTCGTTAACACGGAAAGCTTGAATCGACAAGTCGAAGCTTGGTGGACCAATAAGACTTGGAATCGAAGAAGTAAACATGGAACATTGAGTTTTGACTACTCAGTCTGTATTTCAACGAAGTTGAAGCTCAACAAATCAGAGTCCGCAAACTAGGTCCTTTCGCTCATAAATCTTATTGCTAGGTTGGGTAAGCCTTGCCCTTGCAGCTGTACTACAGATCTCACAACAGAAGGCCATACTTTTTGAAGCCTTTGATAAGCTAGTCTTGCGAAAAAATCACCTTTTGCAATAACTTTCCTTAATGAAGATACCTCTTCTGCTCCCACTTCACACTCCAGCTCATATAACCTTTTCGTTTGTTCTCTAAAATCGCCAAACGTTCTTGAGACCCCTTTCATTATTTCCAATACCCTTCAACTCTTCAACAAATCGGCCAGCGAAGCCACGAGCATGTGCCTATCGTTCACTTCAATCGCTATTCCAGATCACTACCCGTTCCTAATATGGATTCTGGCTCGCCAAAGCTGCTAAAGCCACGATAGGATTCTTCCGAGATCTTTTCAAAGCACCACTATTAGTTATCATAAAAATCAAATAAGTTCCACATCCAGACCAAATTTCCCCTCGCCCGTCAAGCCAGATTGGGCGAGACCGTCCCGGGCGTCTTATCAAGCCGGTGCGTTTTACAGCACATACCGAAAATCGGCGTGATACCCCTTTCATCACGATTTACCTACGACATCCAATTTAATCTAAAAATCAGAGACGTCGAGGCCCTGCCTTCACCTCTTATGAGTGCATCCGGATGTTTGGCACCCGAAACCAGCTAGTTTTCGGCCCGGCTAGTTTCTCATGAAAACCAATCCAGTTTGTGTAAAAAGACACAAAAAAAACACAAAAGAAAAATCGACGATTATCGGCGAAAAAGAAAAGGCCAGAGATAAAGATGTAACATAATCTCAGCACCACGCAGTAATCCACCGAGTTATCCAGCCGCACAAACCATGGAAAACAGACGAATAACCGTCTAAGCCCCCCATGTCAAACGTTGCCAAGCTGCTTTCCAAAACGGCATGTCGAAACGCACTCTCACTTCACAGAATTGTAAGTCTTCTACAGCCAAGCCTTTCTTCATGTGCATGGAAGCAGCATGTTCAAACATTTCCAACCAACCGTCCACCCTCTTATCTTACTCTTCTTTTGTGTCTCTAAACCCTCCTCACGGGCACTGCAAGGCAGAAAAATCGCCCTTATTTGAGTGCCCGGGCACCCGCACAACGTTCTTATCAGCGGATGCACAGTGCTTATCTTTCCAGAATGTGCCGACTCGAGCTTCCGGAAAGGGCTCTAAGCGCCTAGACGACACTGCGGTATTCTGGCGCCTCCTTGACGCCCAATCTCGAGGTATAAGTGCAAAGCAAAACCGTAACTTGGTCTGTAGCATGGTCCATCCGGTTCTCTCTAACGAACAGCTATTGGAGGCGGTGGCTTCAGACCCCCGCTTCTACAACAACACCCAAAACGTCGAAAGTCCTCGTATTGATGCTTTGCACACCACGGCAGACAACGATCTCTTGGCCCAGATCGGCTACAAGCCGGAGTTGAAAAGACGGTTTAATACGATCCAGGTTTTCGGCGTGGCTTTCTCCATTATGGGCTTGCTCCCGTCGATTGCAACGACGCTTTCCTACGGCATCACAGCTGGACCTGCTGGTGCCATTTGGGGCTGGCTTATTGCTTCGTGTTTTATTCTAATTGTCGGTGTGGCCATGAGTGAGAATGCCTCGTGCCAGCCCACCTCTGGAGGTCTTTACTACTGGACAAATTATTACGCTCCGCCGAAGCTCAAGTCGGTGCTTTCCTTCATCATCGGCAACACCAACTCGCTTTCGTTGATTTGCGGTTTCTGCTCCATCGACTACGGATTCGCCCAGGAGCTTCTTTCGGTGGTGGTGATCGCCAAAGACGGCAATTTCGAAGTCACCCAGGCGAAAACGTACGGTGTTTTCGCCGCCTGTGTCATTGTCCACATGTTCGTGACGTCCATTTCGTCCAGGCACGTTGCAACGTTGCAGACCACCTCGATCGTGTGGAATGTGCTCTTGATTGCCATTTTCTTCATCGCCATGCCCATTGGCGCCTCCAGAGGCCTGTTCAAGCCGGCCTCGTGGGTTTTTGGAAATTTCGAAAATATGACAAATTTCCCCATGGGCTGGAACCAGGTCTCCCAGGCATGGCAGCTGGCTGTGTGGACCATTGGGGCGTACGACTCGTGTGTCCATATGTCTGAGGAGTGTAAGAACGCCACCGTGGCTGTTCCTTTGGGAATCATCAGCTCCATCACGGCGTGCGGTCTTCTTGGCTTTTTCATCTTGATAGTTACGTTTTTCTGTGTTCAGACAGACGATCTCAGTACCATCATGGATACGAAATACGGCCAGCCTATGGCGCAGATCATCTACGATGCCTTTGAGACGAAAACCGGCCAGGGCAAGCCCGTGGCTATTGCTTTCATGGTGCTCATCACCATTGGCCAGTTTCTCATGGGTGCTTCCATTTTGACCGCCATTTCCAGACAGCTTTTCGCCTTTGCTAGAGACAACGGTCTTCCTCTCTCCTGGTGGATCAAAAAGGTCAACAGAGAACTTTCCGTTCCAATTCACGCCGTCATCACCGGTGCAGTTATGGCCTTGGTGGTTGGACTTTTGGCGCTTATTGGTACAACAGCAGCAGCAGCGTTATTCAGTTTGGGTGTTGCTGGTAACCTTCTCGCATGGTCGATGCCCACGACGTTGCGTTTGATCTACTCGGACAAATTCACCCCGGGTCCTTTCTACTTGGGCAAAACCATGACCCAGGTGAACGGCTGGATCTCTGTGTTTTTCACAGCGTACGTATTGATCATGGTGATGTTCCCCAGAGACAGAAACCCAGATGCGGAAAGTATGAACTATACCGTGGTGATTGCGCCAGGTGTGTGGCTCTTGTCGCTCATCTACTACTGGGTGTATGCTAGGAAGGTGTATCACGGTCCTACCAGAACTACCGATGTTATTGAGGGAGAAAGCACGAGTAGTAGTGTGGAGCAGTTGCAGGAAGAGCTTCATGGAAAGCAGCATGAGGCGTAGGCTGGCAATGAAGGCTTTTGATGAATATACTATAGAACGGCAGTTTTTGTGAAGTAGTGGCTTCGTGGTTGTAGGTCAGGGGTGAGTATTAGCGTAGAGTGATAAATTTCCCTCTGGGGCTATGCTTTCAACTGGTTTAAAGCATTTAGAAGCTTGTTGTATACTTTATATGTGTCTCATAACCGAAAGAGCCGATAAACCTTTGCAGAACGTTGTTCTAAAACAAAAGTTTTTCATAATTCTTTTCTCTTGCAAATAAGAGCTATGGATATGGAGAATGTTAAAGGAAAGCAGCAACATTGGGAAACTCCATGATTTTTTGGTAGTTTTGTAACATGTCTTGTTTGTTCTCCTTTTTTATTTTCCATGTCTTCACCGACCATTGGAATAACCTGGTCATATCTACTTACTACATAACCAGCCAAGCCATAAAGAAGCACACTTAGAGACGTTGGTCATCGTGAAAACAGAAGCAATCCAGAGTGCGTTGATTCGAGGAGTTCAGAACCACCGATCAACAGACTCTTTACTGTCATTTCTCGTTTCAAAGGGAGACTTGTAAACCAATAAACCCATGTACCCTTACTTCTCTTCGGCCGGATTCAGGGTCTTTCAAACTACCGACTCTACACCTCTCTAAGCAAACATTCATTTATTTTTTTGTACGCTTTTGTCACCTACTTGCGGAAGGTGTAGTCGCCCAGGATCCACCTGTTGACCAAGTCCAAGGAGTTCTCTGGCTGGTCGTATGGCACCATGTGGCCCGCGTCGTACACACGCACAAAGGTGAACTTGTCGTAGTTCTTGACCTCACCAGCCAACACACCGTCCTTGGTGTACCATGGACGCAAAGGCTGGGCCTCGAACAAGTCGTGCTTGGAGTAGTCCAAAGCATCAGACCAGGCGTGGTTGCCCAACCAGTTGCAAATGACGTCCTTGTCACCCTCGTACAATAAGACAGGAACGTCCTTGTCCAACAACTCGGCCACGTACTGCTGGAATGGTCTCATCTCGTCACCGTTGAGAATGAAGTTTCTGAAGACAGTGTCGTCACAGCCGGTGAAGATATCAGTCTCCGCTCCAACGGCCTCCTTGACAAACTCGAGGTTCAAGTAGTCGTCAATGTAGTCCTGCTCGACGTAACAGTTGCCGCCGTCAGAGCAGTCCTTACGGATGTCGTATGGGTTCAAGCCGGTCTCGCTGTATGGGCCAAAGAGTCTCTGTTCACAGTACAAGTTGGCTGGAACACAAGTCAAGGCGTTTTGAGCGGCGTAGCATGCCTTGGTCAAAACAGCACAAAGTGGGTAGTCCCTGTCCATCTGCTCACACTGGTCGGTCGTCAAAACTGGCTTGTAGCCGCCCTCACCGCACATCATGGGTCTGTAGTACTTGTACTGAACCAATGGATCGGTGATACCGTTACCAATCAAAACCGATGCCAATTCGAACGAACGGTCGGCGTTGTTGATGATCTCAGAAGCAAATGCGGGGATGTAGTGGCCAGCGTACGACTCACCGGCAATGTGGAACTTGTTCTTGATAAACTGAGGGAACTTCTGGAAGAAGAGCTCCAAGAAGATGAACACATCCTTGGCGGCAGCAGCGGTGGAGTTGATCTCGTCACCCTCAGTGTAGGAGTAACCGACGCCGACTGGCTGGTCCAAGAAAATCACAGAAGCGTTGTTGTTCCAGGAGTATGGGTTGAAAGAGGGCTGCAATGTGGCATTGATGGAAGAAGGACCCAATTCGAAGAACAAGCCAGTAGCGGAAGAGCAGCCGGGACCGCCATTCAACCACAAAATCACAGGGTCGTTCTCGGGATCGTTCCTGGACTCAAAGAACCAGTAGAAGAAGTGCTTCTTGAGCTCCTCCACATCCAAGTAACCAGTGTACTGCTTGACAGTGTCCAAGCCCAAAATCTCAGGGTTGGTCTTCTTCGCTCTCAAGGCGTAGCCGGGGAACTTATCGTTGGTCTGGACCTCAAAGTTGCTGCTCAAACGGTTCACCTTGTTGTTCATATGGTTTTCCTTCACCTTTTTGGCGGCATTGTAGGCCTCGGTGGCTCTATTCAAAACATCCACACCAAAGTCAGTGGTCAATTGCTTCCAGGCTTTCAAGACCTGGTCCTTCTCAGCACCCAATTGGCTGATTTCCTCAGAAAAGTCGAATTTAAACGTTTCCTCCTTAGAAATGTCAATTACATTTTGGTCCCAATTGAAGAGGCCCTTGAGCGGGTCCAAGAGGGAGGCGTTGGCGTTTGCAGCGAGCGCAGCAGCCACTATTAACGAAAGTTTCATTATTTCAAAAAAGTGGATTTTATCGGGAAATGAAGCACCCTTATATCTTATCTCTCGCCACCTTGGGGGTAGCGCATGCCGGATTTATCTTTAGAGCCGCGCAAGTAAGCGGAGAAACTAGCAATAGTATGGGTGTATTTCCGCCCGAGAACCTCGGCAACTCGGACTTAGCCAGATGAGCCTCAGCTAAAATTATACCATCGCTTCAGGTTCAAAATTCCAGTGAAGACACAACTGAGCTGCACCGAAGAGAACAGTCATGTGATGTGTCACGTGCATCACGTGCTCGAGCACGCCTGAGTCGTGCACGTACCGGAACCTCAACACTTCGCACAAATCTTCATAAACACCAAACTGAATAAACTATCAACCAAATATGCCCCTGCTTGTGCCAGTTCAAGGCGTATCCCGCGTCGGCATTAACGCTGATGCCTTCGGCGGTGGTCTGTATACAGGGGGCCCCTACGGTCAGGCCAGTCTGGAATTGCATGGTGCCGGACACATGGGTGTTGCTCCTTTAGACAGAATAATCATGTCGCTTGAATCGGGAATCGAGAGCGAGATCGAATACGCGCTTTCCACGCTCACATACTACTCGTGCAACGAGCCAAAACTCTTGGACTTCACGTCTCACGAGCTTATGGGTAAGGAACTCATTCGTTATTTTGTTAAACCATACCATATGATATTGGAAGGAAAAGAGGCTGATTTGCGTACCGAGGTGTTGTCTCTCAGTTGTGAGTCGCTTCTATCGCTAAGAAATGCCGTCCAAGATCTTCACAACCAGCAGTGGCTTTGTCAACGGGACAACTTCCGTAAGTTTGCTGGAGAGACTCTCAAATTCCTTGCCAATTGGTTCTACAACCCGGGAGTTCGCAAGCTGCATCTCAGCCAGTTCAGCGAGCTCTTCAGAGAGGCGTTCTTGTACTTGCTTGACATTCTTGACCCAATCACATGTTTCTACACCAACACCACGAAGAACGACTCCATGTTCCACACGTTCCTTCACATCTTGAGTCACACCTCTGACAGGTATGTGTTGCTCAACACCATCAAATCCTTGCATCATTTACTTTTCACAAAGGCTTCCAACGATGCAATCAAAGCCGACGACGATGACACCCAGGATACCAATAACTGCATAGACTCATTGCTGATAGAACACCTCCTGATCATTGTCCGCACTTTGGTCATCAATGATGATGAACTCACACATGCCTCGTTGCTGTTCTTGCGCCAATATGTTACCCTGGACGCGTTGCATGCTCAGTATCCTAACTCCGTTGCCAAATCGCAACTCCACCGTGTTAGAAAGCTTATGCAAAACAACTCCCGCATGTCCAACACTCATATTTTGTTGAAACAGCTTCCAGAGTTGATCATCGCTAAATTGCCTCTCGTGGACCCTCACAAATTTCAAAGCACTTTGCCTGTGACCTTTACAAAGCGTTCAGCATACGCGGGCATTCCCCTTAGTACGGCAAAGCTCCCAAAAAAATTGTACGATATTATTATTAACTTCCCTGAGCCTTTGAGAGCGACTACGTGGCTTCGGTGTTGCTACGAGCCATATACTCAGGTAACTAACCCAGACGATAATCAGAAGGATGTGGCTGCCGGTGAGGTCACCCAAATTTCGCTCTGGAAGGCTTACGAAAACCAGTTCGAAGCCATCTGGAAGGAACGTCTCAATCCTAACTGGCCCAACTTGTTGCCTGCCGTGGAATTCATCAAGAATGTGAGTTCCGCTTTCCCCAACTCCGAGGCCATGGTGGTGAACCTTCCCCAGTCTGACTCCTCCGCGCAGCCCCGTAAGAAGTTTATCATTAAGGGAATTCAACCCCGTCAATATCCCGTCAATGTCGAGATTGGTAACTTCGAGGCCTTGAGAAGTATACCCGCTACAGCAGAGGAAAAGCACAAGCAAAGCGCCCCCATTGGTCACATTGACACAGAAGCTTTTGAGGCTGCATTAGCCGCTCAGAATGAGTCGTTGTTGCAAGCTTCTGTTGGCTTGAGCGGTCCTGATGATACAAACGCTCCTTGGTACTCGCCGATTAACGGCGTGGCTCGTGACGTCTTGAGCAAGATTGTTGACGATCTTCTTGAGCCAGACACTGACGGCGCTTACAAGAACGTCTTCAGGCAGTATAACCATGAGTGGTTACCAGACCTCGTTTACGTGAACCCCGGTCTTGTCGAGCAAGAGTACATCAGCGGCCAGTGGTTGCTGTATCTTTTGTAAGCCTATTGAGAAAGAAATCTTGGGGCTGCCCAGAGTGCAGCATTGACAATATAATAACCGTGTCATGTTTGATGGAGGTTATTTTAGCCTAGAGGTGACGTACATTCCCAACTTGCAAAACTGGATGGCAATTTAGAATGGCGATGGTGGCAAGGAATATCTTGATAATGTCACTATCAAGTCCGTCGTGGCAAATGTATGTATACTTGTTTCATAGAATGAAAGAACAAAAGGGATTTGATGTGTTGTAAAATATGGATCACAAAGTTTTTAATGGGTTGTCATTGGTAACGTCGGAGTTTCAAAAGCAGCTTAAAGGTATGGATCTATTTGTGCACCGGCGAACCCGCAGTATTTAGAGCACCGAAGGGTCCTGTCTGACACAGCAATGAGGTCACTTCGAACTTAAAGAGGAGTTTTGTTTCATTTGTGTTTTTTTCTTTGTCTGTCTGTTGGTGTAGATCGGTCTCATGTAATGGAGGAGCAATTTGCATAAGCGAGAGCCTCACGATCAGCCTCGCATTAGCCTCACAGCCAGATTATATAATCCGGGTCATCTAAGAATTCTAAACAAAGATCTGTATATTACACAAAAGAGCAGATTGCATTGTCGTTGGATGTGGTGATATTGTTATTCCTCCGGTACGGTGATATTGTCAGTGGTCCGATCTAGGCCGAATCCCGCTATCGAGGTATCCATGCAGATACTTTTTTCGTACGAACCCCCGCATATAAGCGCCGATTCGACAGCTCGATACTTCTAGCGAGCCAGAAGGGGCAATATGGCGGAGAGGATGTTCCGGTGCCGTTGGGGAACCCCACTTCTGCTAGTCCCAAGATACCAAGGCTTTCCAAGTCCAACACCGTGAATTTGTAGATATTCCAAGACTATACTCTCAAATATAAATGGCATTCATTTTCTAGCTATATTTTGTTGAACAAAAACTACCTGGTGAACCCTGCCTAGCTAAATACGAGGAATTAACCGCCAAAGTCTAAATGGAAGCCAGATGCACCCAACAAAAGGTCCATGCCGACAATGGTAAGTGGCTCATCCTCTTGCCGAAGCATTCGACGGTTTGGTCCAAGGCTCGTATCTCTGCAATTCCCTCTGCCGCAAAGATCAGCTTGCTGAATCTCTCTGAATCCCATCCAGTGATCTCTAGATAAACCGTACTCCGCATAACTACCAAAAGATGTGCATTAAAAGGTTCAAACTCCCAGTAGTTTCGTTTCTATCATGAAATTCCAATTTAAGCCAACCCCCTTGGAAAACATCGTTGGTGAGTCTATAGCTGGAGTTCTCCCAGACTACGGCAAGCCCTGGTACAGAGTAAAGCACTTGCTTTTGCTCAATGTTCTTTTATTGGTACCACTACTTTCAGCAGCCGTCAACGGCTATGACGGTTCCTTGATGAACGGTCTTCAATCTATGGAGGAATGGAGAGAGTACTTTGGATATCCTCGTGGAAAAATGTTGGGATTTGTGAATGCTGCTCAGAGCGTTGGCGGTGTTGTAGTGCTTCCTTTTGGTGGCTACCTTTCAGACACATTTGGAAGAAAATGGACTTTGATCATCGGCCTACTGGGTATAGTGATAGCTACAATCATTCAAGCCACCAGCGTTAATATCGGACAGCTTATTGCATCCAGGTTCATTGTCGGTATTGCTGGATTGTTAGCAGCGCAACCAGCGCCGTTGCTTGTTGCTGAACTAGCATATCCTACTTTCAGAGGAAAGGTCACAAGCTTGTATTGGGCATCCTACTATATAGGTGCAATTTTGGCTTCCTGGCTGTGTTTCGGATGCACAGGTAGAGGAGATACCTGGACATGGCGGATTCCCACTATTCTCCAGGCAGCGTTTCCCATTATCCAGCTTGTGTTTTTGTATTTTGTGCCTGAAAGCCCCAGATGGCTTGTATCGAGAGGAAAAGTTGATGAGGCGAAAAGCATCTTGGTGAAATATCACGCTGGCGGTGACGAGAAAAGCCAACTAGTGGAGACGGAAATGCTAGAAATTTCGAATGCCTTGGAAATGGAGAAACACGCTGACCAGACCTCGTGGAAAGCTTTTGTTGCTACCCCAGGAAACACACGGCGGACTTTCATTGCGCTAACTTTGGGAATTAGTTCCCAATGGAGCGGAAATGCTGTGGTATCCTACTATTTCACTTTGGTGCTTGACACTATTGGTATCACATCGTCGTCGATGCAAACCATGATCAACGGGTTTTTGCAAATCTTCAATCTTGTGTTCGCTACGCTTGCTGCTTTAATGGTGGACTTTCTCGGAAGAAGGTTTCTTTTCTTGTGGTCCGGAATCGGAATGCTAGTTTCGTATATAATCTGGACGATCTTTTCGGCGATATTCGAACAAACCAAGTCGGTAGCGGCTGGAAGAACGGTGGTTGGATTTATCTTTATCTTTTTCTTCCACTATGATATCGCATACACCCCGTTGCTCCTTGCTTATCCCACGGAAATCTTCCCTTATTCAATGCGTTCAAAGGGTGTTACCATATGTCTCGTCATGGTCAACGCTTCGTTGATTATCTCAGCATTCTGCAACTCCATCGCTTTGGATAATATCGGATGGCGCTATTACATTGTATTCTGTGTCATTCTCTTGTTTGTGGTGCTCAATACTTACTTCTTTTACCCAGAGACCAAGGGCTACTCTTTGGAAGAAATTGCCGTTTTGTTCGATGGGGAAGCAAATGTCGATCCAGAGGCTTTGGAAAACCTTGACGGCTCAGATGCATTCCTGAATTTGGATAAGCCTGTTCAGGTGCAGCATTTGGAGAATGCAAGCCGGGATAGCTAGCGGTCGTCTCGATTATTTGCCTTTTTAGATGATTATTATACAAAAACTCTCCATTTTGACGGCCTCTCGCTATGCTACCAGAGAAACTCTGCCCACTTGTCACAAAATTACATTTAAAATCAACAGCGCCTCCATTCTATACCCTAAACGATTGTGCAGAAAGCGTGGCTCTCTTCTCTCTTTGTCACATCCTCCTTCTTGCCAGCATACTTCTGAATCACGATAGTCTCCTCACCAGATCCCTCAGGGTGGTACCATTCCAAGTACTCGAGCTTGTCGTTGTACTTGAACTCTCCAGAAGTAGCGTAAATGTCATTGTAAGACAAATCTGGGAAGTGCCACTTTGGAACGTAAATGACGGTTGGAGCCTTGGACAAGCCAGATTGGCCGCTGACATCGAGACTAAGCGAGTATTTCGATTTCTTGATGTCGAATTCCACAGCCTTCACTTTGCCCTTGTGGGTTGCCAAAAATGGTCTGAGAACAGCACTAGGAGCACGAACGCCGTCCTGAGAGGGATAGCAGTTCTTTATACGCTCCTCAACGGAATCACCCTGAGCAAAATTCTTGCCTTGATCTTCCGGAGACCAGAAAGCAAAATCCTCGTTGTTCCAGTAGTCTCCGTATTCATGGCTGTTGATAGCGCAGTAAGACCAGTAGGTGTAGTTCAACTCCAGGTTCTCCAAGGCGTTGGCAAGTGTATCCAAGGCGGCAGTCTGGGAGGTGTACTTGTTGTCCTTGTAGGCCTGCTTTCTGTCCATATCGAAAGGAATACCAGTTTCGGTCATGAGAGCTGGAATGTTGCCCAATCTCTCTTTGCCCTCTTCAACAATGAAGTTGAGCTGCTTCTTGAAACAGTTCCGGATGGCCTTTTCTCCCACAACAACACCCAAGGATGGATGAGGATATTGACCTCTGCTGATGCCCAAGGAGTCAGCATTGAAGTGCTCGTTCCAGGTCTTCAACAAAAGCGTCATTGTGTCGTAGTAGTGGGGAGCGTAAACGGTCCTATCGTCAATAACCTCTCTTTTGTCGCCTCTAAGGTCGGGTGGAGGTGTGAAAATAGGTGGCTGGATGAGCATGAAGAAGTCCTTGTTGATCTCCCTCACCAGCTTCTTGTAGGCCAAGTAAAAGTCCACAAAGAAGTTTGCAAGGAAGAACTCCATGTTGAAGTCCTTGGGAGGCTTTCTGTCGCCAAGATACGAGGAAATCTTGGAGGCGTCGTTGAAGTAAGAAGGTTCAAGCAACTTGCACTGGCTCTTTCCAAAGTCAAGTCTCTCCTCCAAAGACTTGCTGTAGACGTCCTTCAAATCCACAGACTTGGACCACTCCCAAATCTTCAAATCAGAAAAGATACACTCGCCAGGAGTCCAGCCCGAACGTTTCCAGCCGTAGTGGGCATCGTATCTAGCAGCTTCTTCCGCAGTAAGCCAGGCTCTCTTGCCCTTGGGGTCCACGATTTGAGTACCCTGCTTGACAGGACCAGAAAGCGTGATGGTGTACTTGTCCACCTCGGCAGGAAGACCCATACCCAAGATCACACTCTGGAAGAAAGTTGGAGTGGTTCCCAAGCGGATGGTCTGTTCCTTGGGAATCACACCCAAGTCAGGGATACCAAGAAGGCCCATGTGGGGTTCGTTCAACGACTCAAATCCCAAAATGGTACCGTCGCTTACCAACTCTGGAAGGGCCTCAGCTACCTTCTTAGACAAGTACGTCAAGGCGTCCTGGTGGTGACCCTGGAGGTATGTCTGGATGTCCACACCGTCGACCTGGAGGTGGGGAAAGTATGTCTTGCCCGCAAAAAACATGGTGAACATGACCTGGTTGGCCAACCGGCTGTAGTTGGTGGGCCAGAACATTCTGGGGTAGAAGTCTGGGTTGGTTGGCTCCTCGAAACGGGCATCGTTGTGGCAGATGGCGGCTTCGGTAGCTGAAAAATTGGTAGGCTGAAGACCAGCAGCGTAGAAGGTCCACAATGGTGCACCAGAACCGCCAGAGTAGCGGGACCAGACGTCCTGGTGACTCTCCAAGAAGACATAGATACCGCCGACCCTGTGGACGATCTTGAGCATCTCGATGGTGTAGTTGACGAAATCGTCGTCGTACTTGCCTGGACCCTCGTGCTCAATGGCCTCCCAAGTAAGCACATAACGAACGGTATTGTAGCCCCAGCTCTTGATCCTTCTCCAGTGCTCTTCAGCCTCCTCTAAAGGAAAAGGCCTGCCAACGAAACTGACCTTGTCGCCTTCGAAAAACACATTGTCGGCCTCCAGAGCGTTTCCCTTGTAGCTTGGCAGAAAAGGCGTCACGGGGAGCTTCATGCTGTTGTCGACATTGATACCCTTGAGGATCCTCTTGCGTCCCAGAGAATCCACAAAATTGCCATCCACAATCTTCAACTTCTCGCAAGGCAAGATAGAGGAGGAGGTGTTTTCAGCAGCGGGAATGGGCTTGCTGGCGTCAACCTGGTCTCTGACAGGCTTGACCCCCGCTTTGGAGAAGTCATAGCCCGGGGCGTAGAAGTCTAAGGTATTTTTCAAGATCTCTTGGTTGGTCATGGTAAGGAGAAGTGGTGATAGAGGAAAATCAACAGACGACGCTTTATACCAGAGCTGGCTGCCCCTATACCTGAAAATGCTGGCCACCCCAAGAAACCAACTACCCTTAAACATTTTGCAGCCACTAGCGCGGAACATTTCCGTGGTGGGGCAGCCTGCAAGGTCAACAAAGGAATGTGGGGTGCGTTGCCGAGGTGCGTCGAAGGGTCTCGGCAAGCATTTAATAAATCCGACAGGCGGAAAAGGTGGGGCAGCCTATAGCCACAGCCAGCGATAAAGGAGAATAAGCAACTCCGGATCTGAAGGTCCGAAACCGGGTTTCAGTCCACTAGTGTTCATTAGACGATAGGGGATATGCGGCTCCATGGGGAACCCACTTTTGCATTACTAGTGGCTGTGTCCACCGTGAATATTATTCTGGCTTGATCGCCGCACAATCACTCACTCTGTTGGGCTGGTTTTGTGTAAGTTGTGTGGTACATTAACGAGCATATCTCGCATGGAGCCCCACGTTAGTAGCACTACTGATACCGTATAGTTTAATGGCATATACATACTACAGCGCAATCGACAAGGTAAAGTGGGAGCCAGAGATCTTCGTGATCACCAAAACAGATCTTTGCATAATTCCGAAACCTGTCAATGAGTAAAATGACTAAAAGGATTCTGCAGGACCGGCCTCGCCTAAAACCCAGTTCTGATGCGGACAATTCTTGTTGCGAAGAGAATCCCCACTTCCTCCACTCCCCAAAATCTGCCAAAATGACAGAACCCCCAAATTGTTGGAGCCCCTTCGGTCTTGATCCCCTCTCACCTTGTTTCACGGCGCTTATTCTTTCCTGTAGTTCATCACCACGTAACTTAAAGCTTCGAACCAGCTCGGCCGAATTCGGCCACTCCCGCCATGCAAAGAAGGTTATTCCAATCCCAGCCACGCAACAACCACGGAATTGTAGTTGAATGGGCTTTAACTAAAAAAATTCACATTTGCGTTGGTGTTCTTCACGTCAGCCAGCCCCGCCGGATATCAGTGGCTCCGTCCCGCTTTAACGTCAAAATATGTCACTGCAACCCCACAGCTTGGCATGGGCTAAATGCACCCAACAGGCCATTTTAGCTGTAAGGTAGGCGCCTGCCTGGTTTTCAGCCCCGCTTTTGATGTTCAAGAAAATATGCTCTTGGGACAAATCTCGGTCATTCCTCTGCTCTCGGGTCGCCTGCTTAGCCCCACTTGCTGAAACCTGTTGCTTCTTTGGTTCCATTGTTTCCGGCTCACGAGAGTCATCTAGCCCTCTGGAAACGCAGTCCGCATGAACATGAGTCTTGTATATATGGTTGATGTTTTGCAGCCAAATATCTCCATTACTTGAAAATGCAAGAAAAGTTCACGCTTGCAAGAATAAAAGAGCAGTTTAGGCCAACGCCCATAGAGGATATTGTGGGTAAGGCTATTGCCGAGGTTCTTCCGGATCATGGAAAGCCTTGGTACAGAGTGAAGCACTTGCTTTTGCTCAACATTCTCTTGATTGTTCCACTTCTCTCGGCTGCAGTTAACGGATACGACGGATCTTTGATGAACGGACTTCAGTCAATGGAGGAATGGAGAGAGGAGTTTGGTCACCCCAAAGGCACAATGCTAGGATTCGTCAATGCAGCTCAGAGTATCGGAGGTGTCGTTGTTCTTCCCGTTGCTGGTTACCTTGCCGATACTCTAGGAAGAAAAACAACCTTGACCATTGGTCTCTGTGGTGTTATCGTTTCAACAATTATCCAGGCTACGGGTCACAATCTCGGTCAACTTATTGCATCAAGATTCATTGTGGGTTTTGCTGGTATTTTGGCCATCCAACCAGCGCCTTTGCTTGTTGCTGAATTGTCCTACCCTACCATGAGAGGTAAGATGACCTGTTTGTACTTCACTCTCTTCTATGTTGGTGCCATTTTGGCCGCATGGTCGTGCTATGGTTGCACAGGTAGAGGTGACTCTTGGGCCTGGCGTATTCCTACAATCCTCCAAGGAGCTTTCCCCGTTATCCAGCTTGCATTCTTGTACTTTGTTCCCGAAAGTCCAAGATGGCTTGTTTCGAGGGGCAAGGTTGACAAGGCCAGGGATATTTTGGTGAGGTTTCACGGCGGTGGAGACGTCAATAGTCCACTTGTTGAAACCGAGATGATCGAAATCTCTAATGCCTTGGATATGGAAAAAGAAGCTAACCAGACCACCTGGAAGGCCTTTTTCTCCACCCCTGGTAACAGAAAGCGTGCCTTTATTGCCATCACTATGGGTATTTTCTCCCAATGGAGTGGTAATGCTATTGTGTCTTATTACTTCACTTTGGTCCTTGACACCATCGGTATCACATCCTCATCCATGCAAACCTTAATCAACGGTTTCTTGCAAATTTTCAACTTTGTCTTTGCTACTTTGGGAGCTATTAGCGTTGATTTCTTCGGCAGAAGATTCCTTCTTTTGTGGTCGGGTACCGGTATGCTAATATCTTACATTATCTGGACGATTTGTTCTGCACTTTTTGAGCAAACCCACTCTGTTGCAGCAGGAAGAGCGGTGGTTGGTTTTATTTTCATCTTCTTCTTCCACTACGATATCGCTTATACTCCTTTGCTTGTGGGCTACCCTACTGAGATTTTCCCATACTCCATGCGTTCAAAAGGTGTTTCGCTTGTCTTTGCAACTGTGTCAGCGTCCTTGGTCATCTCCTCGTTCTGCAACTCCATCGCCATGGATAACATAGGCTGGCGCTACTATATCGTGTTTTGTGTGATTCTATTGTTCGCTGTGCTTAACACCTACTTCTTCTACCCCGAGACGAAGGGCTACTCCTTGGAGGAGATTGCGGTCTTGTTCGACGGTGAGAAGGTTACTGATCTGGAGATTCTGTTCGCCAAGGATGGCGACCACTTGAAGTCTCTTCTGTCCGGCAAGAAAGATATTGAAGTCGAACACTTAGAGACAGTGAGCAAGTCAAGCTGAGGCTCATGAGAAGGGCTAAATGATCTAGATAAATAGATTAATAAGTGAATGTTTTACGAAGTCGAGTTTCTGTTCCCGCTTGCTGTATGAACCCGAAGACGGCCATTTATCAGTTGCTACAAGCAGACTTTCCTGGCCTGAAGCTTGGGTGCTGAATCACGATCCCTTGCTACAACACGTTTTTCATGCATTTATTCCATTTCTATTTTTTTTTTTTCGACATAGAAACGAATGGCTTGTAGTTGGCTGGCCAGGTAGAGTCTTGCGGCCATTATTGAATAAAAGAGGACATAAAACTCAAAAGACTCGATGCCAACATTCGGGGATCAATTGAGAAAGTGTTGCGAGTTTTAAGCAGTACGCTGCTTCAGCCAAGATGCTGAGGATTTTGAAGTCTCTTTTTTTTTGTTTCACTATATTGTATTGGCAGGTGTTATGCAAGACTTATTTCATAGCTTCTCGACTCCACGCATGTTTCACAAAAAAGAGTGCAAATAAGCACCCCATTTTACGGGATACACTATGTAGGTTTTACATTGTCTTCCAGGTTCCTTCTTGATTGTTATGGACATAACTAACCCCATGACACAGGACTATAGGGCAGATTACGCCAAGCTCTGATACCAATTTACGCCAAGCTTGAGTACCGAATGGGGAGCCTGGAAACTATGAGCCTAAATGCGAGGTACGGACACAAGAGACCGACATGCCACTATAAGAAGGGGTTTTCATCCGCAAGGTGCAAAAGGTCAGCGGTTACTTAGCTTAGTACAATATACATATTTTGCCTAGGTCCAAGACGGACAGAAGAGATATCCCCGATAAGCTATAACACTCAATAATCAATCGCTGCACAGATAAACTATACTCGTTTTCAATATGGTCAACGTGATGCAGTTTCACAAAGTTTTGATTCTTATGTTGATCAGTGGTGTTGCGTATGTCTCAGCATCAGACATACATAATCACACCAGTAAAATCTTGCTTAGTGATAATATAATTGGTCTAGAGCGAAGTGTCATCGAAGATTGCGGCTCGACTTGCGGTACGAAGACTAATAAATATATCAATAAGCAGGTGAATGGACTACTGGAACATTTTGAGATTATTGTACCGTATCTGAATGGCAATTTCCTGGCGAACGATACAGAATATGCCAAGTGTATGCAAGACTGTGTACTTGCGTCGATTCTGAAGGCAACGGTCATATTGAAGCTGGATTTACTTTTTGCGTACACGAGATCTCACGCTGATATCGCAGGTGTGCTTGGCCATATTGGATCGGAAATCAAAGGCGAGGTTAACGAGATTTGGTCGGATTAGTGAGGTTGAAAAGAGTGAATAGTATGCAAATCCTAGTGCTGAGAATGGCAAGTATGTACCAGCTGGGACTAGTGTTTTCACGTAGAGAAGATTATCAGGGTTTGCCATCTGGATGTTTCACGAATATTCCATGACGATTACGTACCTCGTGCGGAGAACTAGCGATAGGCTGGTGACAGCTATTCATATTGAATGTGTGGTGTGTGTTACTCTATACCAGGAGATATAAGACGGGTGTTGTCCTACGCTATATTAGCTCACCACCTAACTTCGATGGGGTCGGCGTCACGATGTGGCCACACCACTACTGTAGATCGAAAAGTCCGAACAATCTGAACCTAGGGCTAGGTGAAGCTGCGTCTATACGTATTCTAGGGGGTTGTAATTGGATGGGACAGTCTTCTGTGGGCCTGTTCTACATACTTTGTGATGGCGGTGAAGGCTTACCTGACCAGGACACTGGTCTGTGGGCATATTGAGAGACGAAGTGGTTAGATTGGGTTAGAGACTTTACAGACCACAAAATATGATATATTAGAGATAGATTTTTTGAAAAAAAAAAAAAAAAAAAAAAAACAATGTGTATAATCGGCCTCTCGTATCCGTATCTCGCATTCAGGCTCGTCATTTTTCTTGAGTAAAGTGTGAATCACCAAAGGCTGAAAAATGTTAGAGGGCTCTAGATAATAATCTAAGGTGCTTGCCCAATTTGGGGGAATTGGAGAGTCTCACCTGATTTGGGCTTATTTGAGTTTCTTGTCTCACATTTTGCTTTGACGTACAATCTGGGAAAAGCACTTGAGAAGTGGGAGTGCTACGTAGACAAAAGAAAATTGGGAAAGGGTCTTTAGTTTAATTAGATGATTCAAACAAAAGGAAAGTCAACATTGAGTGTCTTGCAGGAGAAAGGTATATGAAACCGTAATATAGCTTTCTTTTCGACGCTCAGACCTTACTTTAAAATGAGAGAAGACAAAAGCATAGACTATATCAAAAGATGTACTTGGTCGGTTGTCTACGATGGTCTTTTAACTTTTTTTTTTTTTTTTATATTTTTTCAACTTTTTTTTTTTTTTTTTTTTTCAATATAATTTTTTATCCATCAACGGATCAGCACTGGGAAGCAACAAGGGGCTTCGTCAGCACAGGGAGCACCAACTCAAAACCATAAGAGCGTCTCTTGGTTCTGGTGATGGTGTAACCCCAAACAGGCTTCGAGTTTCTGACTGGCCTTGTCCTCTGTGGAACCGGTTCATTCCACAAAGCGAAAAAGTCGGAGGGGAAGAATTCTGACTGATTCTTGGGGTAAGTGAGTGCCTTGAAACCAGCAAAGTCACCGGGTAAAAAGGAGTCAATCTCCTTTGGGTAGAATTCCTCCCGAGCCTTGTAAAAGTCTCCAGGGAGGAAGGTGGCATGGTGCTTCTGGGCCAACGTCAGCATGAAGAAAGGGAAGTCACCAATCCAGTAGATGTTGGCGTTCTTAGGCTTCTGTGACTTGGTTTCAGGCTCAGGCAACTTGGAGCCAGTTTCTGAAACCGAGGTTTCAGGTTCCAAAACGGTGGTTTCAGGTTCGGTAACCCTTGTTTCAGGCTCAACCTTTGTCTCAGGCTGCTCAGGCTCTGAAACATGCTCAGGCTCTGGAGCCTTGTGAACGGGTTTCAAAATTTCCACGTTCTCCAGGAACTCAAAGACATCCTCTCCGTAGTCCTGCTCCACACGGTCCGACTCGTCGTCGTCCACTTGAACAAGAACCGTAGAGAAATGGTCGCTATAGTTCGGCAAGTAGTGGTCACGAACCTCGAGCTGCTTGACGTTCCAGAAACGGCGTCTGAACTGCTTTGGTGTTGGAGGCAAGCGAGAACAGGATAATCTCAACTTCTCTCTGACAGCCTCTTCTGCCTCCTTGGCAGCCTGTTCAGCCTTCCTCTTCTCAGCTTCCTTTGCGGCCTTTTCGGCTTCCTTTGCGGCCATTTCAGCTTCCTTGGCATCCTTTTCCTTTGCAGCTTGCTCGGCTTTCTTTGCGGCTTCTTCTGCAAGCTTTTGTTCGGCTTCCTTTGCTGCTTGTTCGGCTTCCCTTGCAGCTTGTTCGGCAGCCATTGCAGCTTCCTTTTCTGCCTTTTCTGCCTGCTTTTGGGCCTTCTTCTCGGCCTGCTTTGCGGCCTTTTCTGCCTGCTTCGCAGCCTTTCTGGCAGCCTTTTCCTCTTGCTTCGCAGCCTTGGAAACCCGGGTTTGGGAAGGTGGAGGACACCCGGAGTCCTTGGTCTCAGCTTCCTTCGCGTTTGTGGAAACTGGAACGGTCTTCAGAGTCTCGACAAGGAAACTCTGGGAAATAATAGGGGAAGGCTTTTCGGTGGGGGAAGGCACAGAGACCTTGTCGTTGTTTGAAACCTTCTTGGGGGACGGTGCAGAGACCTTTTCGTTGTTTGAGACCTTCTTGGGGGAAGTGGTTTTTGGTGGGCAAATAGTAATTCTAACGGCCTTGGTCGAGGCCTTCAAAGTACCCACATTGTTGGAAGCCACGGGGGCTTCAGTAACTGGCTTCTTCTCAGAAACTTCTGGAACTGGTACGAATGGCTCAGGAGCTGGCGGCTTGGCTCTCTTCATATGCTCCTTCACAAGGCTTTCCTTCTGAGCCCTCTTCCAGTTATAGCGCTTGAACTGCAGTAATCTGTACTTATAAAAAGTCCTGCGCCTGCTGCACAGGGATTCCAGGTACACTTTTCCCTGAGGTAGTTGAAGTAATCAAACTCCGCTGCATCCCAGGGAAGGTCAATCACTGCGGTTTCGTGATCAACCCAAATCGAGCCATTCTCCTCAAAGATAGCTTCTCTGAAGTCCCTAGGGAAATGGACTCCACAAATTCTGATACACTTTTCGGTACACATTGTTGTCGTTGCTTGTTGTTGTTGCTTTTTGTAGTTGCTTGTTGATGTCGAAGACTGATAAGCTTAAATGTTCCAAACTTTGGTTTAGAACTGTGGTGGTCAAGTAGATGAAGAGGAAAACAAAAAGTGGCGGGAACCGCCTCTATTTATGTTCAAACGGTTGGCTTGTTCCACTCCTGTGAAGGGAATGGATGACCGTCAAGGTCATCAAAAAGCTCCAAATTGACTGGAGTTACCTCTTGTATCTATGCGTACGTGACATTTACAATATTCTCTGCAGTTGAGTCATGCCCTTGGCGTGATATTTGTGTGCTTCTCTTGGACCTTCTACTTTGGCTGCGAAAACGTCATGCGAGACGCTTACCTTATCTAGCACCTGCTTTCTGGAAAAAAAAGTAAGCTTGAGATTCATAGTACGAAAGAAGATTCAAAATTCATAAAGTTCGAAATTTTTCTTGGTATGAGGCCTTCCCTTTGGTGTGCAAAGCTGACACTTGCGTAGTGTCGGGGGTAGAGAACTGGACATTAGCTTATTGAATACGGTAAGTGAATAATGGCCATTCTGAAAACCCTACATTTCTATTTTGAAGCGCTTATATTGGCTGCTTCCCAGGAAGATAGTACTCTTGTAGCTAAGTTGGATTTTTTCTCAAAACAAAGTCCAACAGCGATACTGGGTTATGTTTCAGGTATTCTCGAAGCAATAGTGTAGCTCGTATTTATACTGATTAACTAATTGAAGCGCTTTTTGATTTTTGTTGGTGTGTTCAAAAAACGCATTTTTGTTACTACGCCATTTTTGTCACGCTCATACATAAGTAGCACCTGAAGTTGAGAAAAATTGAGAAGTCTCACTTACAATCAAGAACAATCCAAATTCAACAAATTACCACAGAACTTTTTCAAATATCATAAATGAAATGAAAATATCACGGGTAAGTGTGCTTCGTGAGATAGAGCTACCGCGCAGTAGGCTGAAAATCGCACCCCTGATACATCCCCTCTAAGCATCCCCGCAAATGAAGTGGAAGTATGAACTACTCAATTACCAGTCACCATGGCTACCAAGTCTTACGAATTTCAGACACAGGGGCGCCACAAGTCAGCAAATGTGATTCGAGTCGAATTGATGCACATGGATGTCAATTGCATTCAAGAGGTATTCGAGACGCACTTTCTTCAACCAAATGACAAAATCATTCTGTGGAAGGTGATCAGTTGCAAGGATATAAATAACACTATCTCAGATATCAGGATTCTTCTTGGGCTGAATAAAGTTCCTCCCAAAGCACCGACCGCAGAGATACTCTTGCAGAATCTCCGCCTCCGTGGCATTGACGATGAAGATGATCCCATCACGAGATTTTTTAGGAGTTACATGGAGTTTTTTGAGGCAACAGATTGGGAAGAAGAAGAATCTGCAGCTGACGCTCTTTCGTTGTATAATTTCGCAAATGATATTTTTGAAAGTGCAGAGCGCAATCATATTAACAGAATCAAAGAGCTTGAAGAGCTTCATCCACGACAGCATGTGGGGGTATATTGGAACATGTTCTGTACCATCAAATACTGTAGAAGGTACTGCCAATATTGCCTTTCAACCGACCATTTGTTCCAGCATTGTCCAAACAAGAGTTGCGCTCTCTGTGGCGACAGGAAACACCCAAAGTGGAAATGCCCACAAAGATGTCATTGCGAAAGAGGGCCTTATCACCTCGAGGCAGATTGCAAAGGAGAAAAAAGGAGAACTATTGCTGGGTCAAGGTGAGGAAGCAAATCCAGGATGCTTGTATGATGCAGGTGCTGGAAACCGTGGAGATCAACAAGCTATTTCTCTTTTATATTCAAGTTTATCATATTTTAGTGGATTTTTTTTAACGACATGTAAAGTAGTATTTAATGGTCGTGCAGCACATTGAGGACGCCGCACTTTTGACAGGTTTCCATCTCCGAGATGATTCCGATGATTTGCAGTGTGCGAAAGGATAAGACAATAGAATTTTGTCTAAGTAAATAAAGTTCATGGAGAGGAACCTTCTTTGATTCTATTATCGCTTAAAGATTGCTTGTGAGTTGATGGTCAACTAGTAAATGCATAGGTTTAAATAATTCCAGTACGGGGTTGAGACAGCTTTAAGAACGTTGAAATTTCACATATCTGGTAATTCCTGGGTACAACTTCAAGGTGAAAACCAAGTTACACCCGTAATTGGTTTGAATTGCTTAAGAGGCACTTGAGACACACAAAAACGTTGGTGTACAGCGGTTAAAATGACCGGTTTTTAACTAAAAGGTAGGCGTAGTAAACTCAGCCACGCTTGCACAGCATAAGCTGTGCCTCTGGTTCTTTGAAGTAGAGATTTTATCTCTGAATGTCATTCATTTTGTTGTTGATGTTTATTAAGTTGACCTCACACGATCATCATCGTGCTGAGTACTTGAGTCCTTCTCGTAAAGTATGCCGCCTATGAAGCGCTTACTGTAAGCTCCTACTGTGGACTGTGCTGGTAACAAAAAAAGTATTTAATTGCCTGGCTCAAGAATCACTAGTTATATTTATTGAAACTCAAACTTCATCGAGGGTTCAATCAAGCCGAGTGGTAAACAGAGTCATTTACTGTAGTCTCGGTTGTTGTTGATTCTTCGACTTCGAAGTCAACAAGGAAATCGTCGTCGCTTTCGTCCTCACTGTCATCTTCACTGTTCCACTTGGTCAAATAAGCGTCTAACCACTCCATAGCAGGAACCGTGGTTTTAAGAATAATGGACAGCACAACCTTCTCTTGATCGTCAATGACCCTGGCTAAAACGGAGTAAGTTGAATTTCCAGGTTCGAACAGCTGATACACATTCAAGGCTGTTATGTTCTTTTCCCAGGCAGTGAATAGTTCCTGAGAACTAGGCGTGAGGATACTGTAAAAATCAGACATCTGTGGTAGTGATTTTGGAAATACAACCCAGCGGTATAAGCTCAATTTATAGATCACTTCCAACCATTGAGGCGCAATAATCCCGCAAGTTTTCCACCGTCAAGGTACCTGGGGCGGTTGTCTAGGAAAATACCCTGCGATGCATAACGAAGAGCCTCAGCCTCAACCTTATACCTAGAGACTAAGCTTTTTGAAACTTGCTTCTTCATCTCATGATCTCTCAAGTATGACAGAATTGAATATCGAATACTGTTAATTATGACGGCTCTGTTACACTGTATTACTTTGATGAGTCTTTGAATTCGAGTAGGTGCTTTATAGAGTAGCCTGAGCCGCAGTGGGTTTATCTCGCGCTATCTTGACAGAAACACCCATCATGTTTTCCACATAACCTTCTCTTTTTAAATTTATGATTGAAATGCAAGCAAACAAATGAAGGGGAATTCCACTTAATAGCTCAATAATCAATGGGCCTCTGATATTTGTCTCCGCCTCAACCAATGAAGCTACTTGAGGATGACCGAGTTCATGACCGATAAAGCTGATTTAAGACTTCAGCCTACCTTATGCATTTGGTGTATTTCCAAAGATCTAAATGGCCCATTGGAGCATGACCATTAAAGTCAAATGGCGATTTCCCGATTGTGTACTTCCATTGGCTGCAGATATCGATGTCAAACCATAAAGCAAGAGGAGCGATTCAATGGAGAATTCCTCACAGCTACCAAAAAAGAAAACATCCAATCCCAAGGAAGCTTTAATCCTCATTTCATTTCCCTCAAAATGTGCCTTGCAGTCACTACGAAAGTGACTTCTGATCCAGTCCGGCATCACGGAGACGCGTCGTTTTTCTCAGGTCGACAGACTTCACTCCACGGATGAGTTCCGACGGGAGAATTGCACAACAGATCCGTGAACTCCAAAGACAAAAACGTTACAATGATAGGGCGCTCCCGACAAATCTGGTAGGGGGTGTGGATATCCCTCACGATGCATTTGACTACACTGATATTCCCCGCCGAATGGGTTTCAACGCATCAAAAAAGTCCGATGTAATAGAACGTACTGCTCAGAACTACGTGAAGAACAATACTCCTTACATGAAATTTCCTTATCGTCGATTTCGTTTCGCATACTCGGAGATCAAGAACGACCTACAAGTATTGACAGACGGCCCGGGAAGCTGCTGTGCATACAGAAACAACGAATTCCTCATTGAAGAAACGCTAAGCGGTTTCGATCTTTGGGAATCTGTTCATGCTATCAGACAACTAAAGAAACTTCTTGAAGGTCCAGAAGACAGAGACTTCATCATGGAGGAGTTGAATTTTATACCGGACAACGATTCAACATACAAGATGCGGCTTGATAAGGAAGTGCCCTTCTGTTGCCGTATCACAACGCACCATTTAAAATGTCACGGCTGGAGAACTTTTAAACAAGCTATGGCAGATTTGAATCTAGCCCGGGAAAAGTACGAGGTATACAAGGTAAAGTTTGCCTATGCGCGACGTAACCCGAATGTTGGTGATCCATCCAGAGCTTTGAACCCAGAAGAGGCCGAGGAGTATTCATGGATCATGAAAAAACGGAAATCCTGTGTTCTTGTCGCACTTGCATCCATTTTTGTTGGCAATGCTGATGTAATAGGCACCACAGTCCACTTTCCGGGAGTAAAAAACACCGAACAATTAGACTTCTTGGTATCAGCTATTTCGCAAGGAAGTATTAAATCATGCGAGGTTGACGACGTTATAGAAAGTATTCACGGTGTCGTGCTACCTTGGACATTCCATCAAGGTCAAACCAACTTTCTGTTAATTAAATCCCACATTACTCGTGAAAACTATATGTGGGTGAAAATTCTATACAAGCCAACACCTAGAGCGAGAGAACTATTCAAATATGGGTTTTTACACCCATCCGATGAAATAGATGCCTGGCGAGATGGCCCTAAAGTGTACGATGAGTATGCACTGGCAGACGTCAGGGTTCTTCTTGGACTGACCATGATTCCACCGAGACGAACCATAGTGGATCGAGTCAGGCGTAATCTTGAGCATGATCTAATGAAGTCCCCGCAAAATAATGTCCTAAAAACTATAGTCAGTGGGATGGAGAAGGCGAAGCCTTTTCAGAAAATCTTTGATCCATTCGATATGAGCTGTCAAATTAAGTTCTGCTACCAATTCTGCAAAATTTGTCATACCACAGAACATGATTTTGATGACTGCTTCAAAAACCCCCATTGTAACCCCGAGGATCTTTGGATAATTCAGTATAAGATCGCTAGGTCTTTAACGTTCAACTATCGAAGAGATGCAGAATACAAAGAGCTTTTTGAATCTCTCGTCGAAGAGGAAGTGAAGCCCGAAGTGGTCTTGAACCATAGATCGAAGCCATGGAAAGCAAGGAGATATAGAAGGCGGTATCAGGAATTTGCGTCCTGGTGAAATCATTGGTCGCAACTAGGCTGCTGTGGTGCAAAGAGTGTTGCACTGTTCAATGCTCCTTCGAGTATTTCTGTCCCACGGAATTAATGAAAGGACTGCTTAGACATATCCCATGATGCTCATTAGATGTATTTCAAGAACTTGCTTTCTAGGAGGTCTTGATCTACCAAGGGCTGAAGAGGGAAAATCAGGACAGGTATTTACCCCTTCTTCAAATCAAAAGAGGAACAATGAGTGTCCCTGAACGTATAGATAACCTATATTTAAAGGTCATCATATGTATGTTTCGTTTCTTTCGGGAACGGAGACTTGTTCTCGTTCACCAGCTTCAAATGCTCAACTGTGGGCCACTGAATTCTCGGCAACGGGTGTAAGCATCATCTAATTCTGCTCCTTGCTTATTTGTTTCTATATCTGGTGAAACACGGTTTGTGAAAGCAGGGAAACTTTCGTTTTTTTAGAACTTCAGAGCCATCTCGCGTATGACTAAGTGGAGTAAATTCGTGCCCCCGAGAATATCTTCTTTCGGATATTAAGGGTCCTGCTTCAAAGAGACAGCTGCATGCTCGAGACGCGAGGATTGTTACCCCACATGCAATTCGCATACGGATGCATGGAAATACTGTCATCGTAATTTGACGGGTACTATGATCGACAAGATTAGCAGATTCGGACAGTGAGAAAAGACGTCAGGAAGAAGGCCGCTGTGATTTCTCACCAGAAAAAAATATATGCTCAACTAAAAATTGTGAGTTGATATGAATACTTTAAGAGGTCACGACGGGGCGTTTAGCTACTACGAGACGATATAACCAGACCTATTGTCTTCTCAAACGGGGAATCTTTGGAAGTAAGCCTAGGCGCACAATTGGTCGGCAGACGCGGGCGAGTCTTCGTCATCCTCTCTGGTTGAAAAAGTCAACGAATCAGGTAACAGATGAAAAGAATTGTTCGGTTTTCACTCAATTGGATCCTTAGTGGTTGGCTGTAGCCGAAAGGGGCTAGCTGGGGTTGTGTGTTGGAATATGCGAGATTTCAGCAAGAAGCGGGAGCTTCCAAGATTCAGATTGACGAAAAGAGAATTAAAGAATGGCGATGAAAATATTATTATGTGGCAAACCAGTGTAATGATGGTACTATAGCGAGTTATCATGCTGAAAAGCCTGTTGTACATGGATAGCTAATCGTTGCAAAGCCATTTATGAACAATGCGGTAACTAGTTGATCTGGAAGCGCCTTACGGAACTTAGCCTGGCGTGCGGAACTAAGCCGAGCCTATTTCAGCTGCATGATCCTCTCGTAATTGGAAACACCAGTTTTGCAAAAGGGCTAATACTCACGAGGAATTGTCCGCTCTTCCATGATAATATCCTTCATCCACATACCGAGGAATCCTTCCAAGATGAGAAGCAATCTTCTCAATGCACGTCAAGTACTTGAAAATGTCTGGGCAACGGTGGAAAACTCTTAGCAGAGTGAACCAACGTCATTAGGCCTTTAAACAAAATCGTGTCTTGTTGATTTAGCCAAACCCGCTTCGAATGAGAGCGCCTCCATTTTCGTATATCGTCAACTAGCGGGGACCATTAGCAGCTGCAAGTACGCTAAGGTTGAACGGGCTAGAATCTGTAGCGAGAGGAGAAGACAATGCAACAGCCGCTTATACGATATGCACGAGGTACATCTTGCAGCACTCTTAATCGCCTACTTCGGCTAGAGGATAGCCACATTTTGCAATTTGTTGTTTAGGAGTCGCCTCAAATTGACCCTTTTTGTCTTGAACAATTACAAGACCACCATGAGACCGTGGCTCCGGGGTATATAATGAAGACCATGTGCTGGGATTCTCCTTTTTTTTTCTTATCAACTTTAATTGACTGAACCTTTAGGATGAGCATCTTAAGTCTTCAGGCCTTGCTCAGTGCAGTCTACTGCCTTTCTTCAGTTTTGGCATTGACAATCACGGAAGATACAGTGGTCGACTCTCCAGTTAATTTGCAGATTGGAAACCTTAATATCAATGAAGGTGTCACCTACAGTATCCTCAATAATGCACTCACAGCTCTTGGAGGAAACTTGGATAACAAGGGAACCTGGAATGTGAGATCCACCAATGGCTTGGCTGCTTCTGTTAGCATTGCATCTGGTAGCATTCTCAACTCCGGCAACATTGTCTTTGATACCTTGCAGGCAAGCATCATCAGTAACTACAACTTGGATTCTGTTGGAACTTTCTCGAACGACGGAAACATCTGGATTGGTTTAAGTGCCTACTCTTTGGTGCCTCCTATTATTCTTGGATCTGCTTTGGACTGGAGCAACAACGGTAAGATCTACCTCAAGCAGGAGCACGGATCTGCTTCACCCATCACTATTTCTCAGGTGCTTGGAACGATCAAGAATGAGGGTACTATTTGTCTTGAGCGTACAAACTGGGTTCAAACCACTACCATCAACGGCGGCGGCTGTGTTAGCATTTTGGACAATGCCCATCTTCAGCTTGAGGTTACCCCATGGGGTGTTTCTGACAAGCAGACCATATACCTTTCCAGTCCTTCATCTGCATTATCTGTGCTCGGATTAGAGCCTAGTCTTTTGGGCACCAAGACATACAATGTTGTTGGTTTTGGTGGCGGAAACGAAATCAGACTGAGCACTGGCTTTTCCAACTGGTCGTACAAGAATGGCGTCTTGACTCTTTCATTCTTCTTCAACGTGTTCAAGGTTGACTTCAATATTGGCGAAGGTTACTCTGAATCGCAGTTTTCCACTAACGGTCCTGGGAACACTGGAACGAGAATTTCATACAGCGGAGCACCAAACGGCAATGTTCCAGACAAGTGCTTGTGTCAAGACTTCCCCAACGAGCCTACTGGTTCAAGCGAACTTCCATCACAGACCTCTGAGCCAGACACCTCGTCCACATCCGAGCCCAACACCACGGATTCTACGTCTGAGCCTGATACCACCTCAGAATCTGAAACGTCCAGTACTGGAGCACCAGGTGAGCTGCAGACCTCGGAGCCCGAATCGAGCTCTGATAGCACTGAGAGTGGTGGAACCACAGACAATGGTGGAAGCTCTAGCACTGAAGGTCCTACCGATAGCGGCAACACTTCGGAGACCGGAAGCGAGACGGGCACGGATAACACCTCCGAAACCGGAAACACCACTGATGACGGAAACACTTCTGAAACTGGAAACACCACTGATGACGGAAACACTTCTGAAACTGGAAACACCACTGATGATGGAAACACCTCTGAAACTGGAAACACCACTGATGACGGTAACACGAGTGAAAATGGAAACACCAGTGACAACGGAAATACTAGTGATCACGGTAACACCAGTGACAACGGCAACACCAGTGACAACGGCAACACCAGTGACAACGGTAACACCAGCGACAACGGAAACACCAGTGACAACGGCAACACCAGTGACAACGGTAACACCAGCGACAACGGAAACACCAGTGACAACGGCAACACCAGTGACAACGGTAACACCAGCGACAACGGAAACACCAGTGACAATGGAAACACTACCAGTGATGGCAAGCCAACTGACGACGAATGTGAGACTACCGACGACAATGGCAAGACTGATGACAACGGAAAGACCACTGATGACGGCAACAACGGTCCTACAACGTACACAACCAAATCTCAGGTTGTTATTGTTACAACTGACTCTGAAGGCTGCTTGACCACCTCAACTTCTCAAATCAACGACAATGAAGGTGGTGAGGAGACCGATTGTGATGAAGAACCAATTGTGCCACCACGCACAACTACCTACGTTTCAGACAAGACCACCATCACCGCCGTCGTTTGTGAGACAACTGTGGAAGGAATCGTCACAGTCACCACCTCTATCTGTCCTCCCGAAAACGAAGACCACCACGAAAAGCCTGCACCAACCGGTCCAGCTGAAACACAGCAGCCTGGTGGAGAGCAGCCTGCGCCAAATGGCACTACGGAAACAAAACAGCCTGGTGGAGAAAAGCCAGCACCCACGCCTGAGAGACCTAACACTGAAGCAACAGAAACCATTCAAACGACCGCCTACATTTCGACCTACGAAGGTGGAGCCACTCTTCCAAGATTTGGCGCCGAATGGGTGCTTCCTCTTGCACTTCTTGCTGTGTTGTAAGCTCTTTGTGTGTCAAAAAAAAAAAAGACCTTGGGTCAGATTCTTTCGCTACTACTAACTGGTTTTACTTTATTTCTTCATAATTCTTTCTTCTTTCATGCCTCTTGGCGACTATACCTAATTTATGATTGTTTTAGTACGAACGTAATGTTTTCGTAATCTTTTATGGCTTTGGAGCTTGGACAGGCACACATCGCTCTGTCGTTATCTTTTCTGAAAAGGTGGCTCAGAAGGAGGTTATGCATGTCGCTAAATATACGTAAACGAGCTGCAAACTACTTCAAAACTTCAAAAAATAAAAAGAGACTTAAAGCATCTATGTCTTTACTTAATTCAGTGGGCATTTTTTTGAAACACAGAGAACTTATCCGGTTTTTGTCAAACAAAGGCACGGTATTGGGAGCCGCATCTATAGATATACCTCAAGTACAGGAACTTGACTTTGACAGCTTTCGGCAGATATGTTCTTTTGTGTGCGCAGTGAAATATAAGAGTGTGCGAGGAGCCAGTTAGGATATTGTTGGAAAGTAAAGAATGCGAGTTTCATTTCCAACTCTCTTGGTACCGACCCCTCTAATGTCCTCCTGCAAAGTTGGCGCCGCATAAGTGAAGGGCTAGTTAAGCGGAAGCCTCACCGTACTGCGTATTGCTCGTGCACATTATATATACCCCTCCGCAGTCCTCTCCGTCTTCGCACCCAAAAATGTCTCCTTCATTTCATGATTCACTCAATACTATCGAGTCTTATACTAATTGGGCAGACCCAATTAATAAGGAGGTATGGTTTCACGGTTATCTAGTTGATAATTCCACAGGCACATATGCTGTATGTGATGCTTATTATCAGAACAATACATTTGCAAGTACATGGCTGAGCATTGTCGGTGAGGAATGGAAGAGTTTGAAGAACTTCGGGACCGATCTCAATGTTGACATATATGCTTCGAGGGAAAATGCCACTAATTATATACTGGAGACTTTTGATACAGAAACGTTTACCGAAACAACCACCACATCGGGTGAAGTCTTGGAATCATTAGGACCCAACGCAGTCAATGGGGCCAGACAAAACGATAGCATATCAGAGGTTCGTGATGTTTGTGCATTTCTATTAAGTGGATTTGGGCGTCAATTGATAAGAAATTCCGGGAAAATGGTCAAGCCTGTATTACAACCAGGTATGTAAACTAGAGGCTGTATATATATTTTTTGATCGTACTTCATTTCTGGAGGCGCAATTATCAGACTGATCTACCAAGCGGTACGCAAACAGGTGAGCAATCTTTCAAAAAATATCTTGCATGTCACTAAGTATAGATAAACGAACCGTCTACTATTTCAGTAGTTCAAAAAAAAAAAGGAAAACGAGGCTGTTAGCATGTTGTCTTGGATATTATAGTGGTATTTCCGTTTCAATAACAGAGAACTTATCCAGTGTTTGTCAAAGAAAGGCAAGATATCGCCTGGAGCCGCATCCATAGATATGTTTTGAGGGATGTCTGGGTTTACTTAGGGATGTCTGGGTTTACTTAGGGATGTCTGGGGTTTCTTAGGGATGTCTGGGTTTTCTTAGGGATGTCTGGGTTTTCTTAGGGATGTCTGGGTTTTCTTAGGGATGTCTGGGTTTTCTTAGGGATGTCTGGGTTTTCTTAGGGTTTACTTAGGGATGTCTGGGTTTTTCTTAGGGGTTTTCTTAGGGATGTCTGGGTTTTCTTAGGGATGTCTGGGTTTTCTTAGGGATGTCTGGGTTTTCTTAGGGATGTCTGGGTTTTCTTAGGGATGTCTGGGTTTTCTTAGGGATGTCTGGGTTTTCTTAGGGATGTCTGGGTTTTCTTAGGGATGTC